>CM017764.1:29799161-30269887 GCA_008009225.1 Acer yangbiense
ACCAGCGCAGATCGCCCAGTGGTCTGTCGCTGGTCGGTGCGCTGGTCCAGTCCAGCGTAGCTCACCGGCGCAAAACGCCCAGTGGTTTTGCCGGTGTGGCGCAGTCTGAGCGCTGGTCGTCAAGCGCCTGTGCATGTTTTGCCTTTGCGCTGGTCGTGAGCCTGTGTCCAGCGAAGGCCACCAGCGCACAGAGCAATTTCTGGTGCGTTTTTCAAAAAGACCACACTTCACTTATGGCTCCTATATATATAACACTTTGACTTAGGTCAGCCAAGAGAGTCATATCATATTCTATAATTAGGATATTTTTCAAGAGAAGAAAAATACAAGAACTCACCTTTAACCACTCAAATCAAATCCTTTGTGCATCAAATTTCATATTGCATCTTCTATGTCTAGATAGAAAGCATCCTGATTGGGTTTGCATCATCAAACTTGCTTGGGAAGATTTTGATTAAGTTCATCTTATTTGAGTATTTTTATTATCAAGCATTCTCTTTAATTTATTGTATGTTTTGATCATATGATAAATACAAGATTAGAGAATTAATTGTGAGAATTGATTTGGAGTGTGTTTGTGATATTAATTAGGTTTTTGCTTAATCTGATTAGCTAGCTATTGACATGTCATTTAGCATTTGATATCTAGGTTGATTAAATTGGTTATATCATATCCTAGATAAGCATCTAAGGTTCCTAGCCCTTGTTTGTTAATTGAATATTCATACATATTCACATAGGTTGCATAATCTCTTCTTAGAGAATTAAGTCTTGAGGCTAAGGTTGCTTAGGCCTCAAGCAATGGACTAGAGCCACTTTTAAGGCCCGAGTGGTAGAAGTGGGGGGGTATTGACCGTGTTAGTGTTAGACGAGGTCTACATAGGTTGTAAAACTCCATTTCGATTAGTGGATTCGAGGTCCGAGTGTGGCGCACTAAACAGCCCGTGGTTTTTTCCCAGTGGTTGGGTTTCCACATATACATCAAGTGTTATTTAAATTCCGCACTATATTACACTTGCTGGTATTTTTGACTAGTAGGGGCATTTTCGTAAAATTGACTTGCATGCGAAAATTGGGTATATTTGATAAAATCTATTCACCCCCCCTCTAGCTTTATATAGAAAACGCCTCTAATTTGTTTCAATTGGTATCAGGAGCAGGTTCCTAGATATACTTAGGTGATCCTAGCTCATTTTAGGTGTGTTGTGCATTTGTGTGATTTTTGCTCATTCATACATTTTGCATACATTTCATTCATTCATTTGATACAATGAGTGGATTCGGTGGCAACCATAAGGGTGCTTCAAGCACACGGCCTCCTCTCCTCACGGTGTGAATTATGCCTCATGGAAAGGCAAGATGGAGGCATATGTGTGCCAAATCCATGATAGGGCATGGATGGCAATTGAAGATGGGTATGCACCTCCTATGATGACTCCCACAAGTGGTGGAGAAGAAGTACTCAAGCCAAGGCCCAGTGGTCACCTGAAGAGTTTGAGACTTCAAAATGGAATAGGAAGGCATGGCATGCTCTTCTATGTGCAGTGGATGAAAATCAGTACAAACTGATTCAGAACACTAGGATAGCCAAGGAGGCATGGGATATATCCTACAGGTTGCACATGAGGGAACCGATGTCGTTAAGGATTCCAAGCTACAAGTCCTTCAAACGCAATTTGAGTTGCTTAAAATGGAGGAGGATGAGTGCTTCAATGACTTTGAAGTCAAGTTGATGGATATTGTGAATCAAAGCCATCAACTAGGTGATCCTTATTCGGATAGGAGAGTTAAGCAGAAAATAATGAGGTCTCTCCCCGCTAGGTTCGAATCAAAAGTGACGGCTTTAGAGGAAAATAGCACATACAAGGATATGAAGCCGAGCGAGGTGATTGGAAGACTCCTCGCCTATGAATCTAGGAAGGCTCCTAGTATTTCACCTCCTAAAAAGCAAAAAGGAATTGCTTTGAAAGCTTCCAAGGTTGAGAAGGAGGAAAAAGGTGACTCGGACCAAGACATGGCTTTGCTACTTAGAAGATTCAAGAAGTTTGTCAAGTTCGAGAATAAGGGCATTGGATCCAAAGGCCAAGACTTGAAGAAAAAAGCTCCCTTCAAGAGTTTTGAGCCTAGGCAAGTGCATAGTGAGAAGAAAGGGGTCCAATGCTATGAGTGCGGTGGTATAGGTCACATCTCACCGGATTGTGGGAACTTGAAGAACAAGATGGCAAAAGTGATAACCGCCACATGGAGTGAAAGTGATGACTCCGGAGAGAGAGATAAGTCATCTAGTGATGATGAGTTTACCATCAACTACACGGCATTTGGGGCCACTTGTGTAGACGATAAACTTGTTGGTAAGAATGACTTGGCTAGTGATCCCATAGAAGAAAAAGATGAAGAAGTAGCTCTAGAGAAGATAAATGTAGCTACTCATTGGGATATGACTCTCATTGACTCAAGAAACCAAGGTGGAGGTCTAAATAAGGAAAATGACTCCATTAGTGAGAATGAGAGTGGAGGAGATAACTTAAGTGAAGATGATTCCTCATCTAACTCTACAAATGGAAGTGTAGAGAAAATGGATGTAAATGACTTTATAGTCAAGTGTGAAAGTTCATTGGAGAAGAAAAATATAAAGTTGAAGATTTTAGAGGATGAAAATCTAGAACTTTCAACACACAATGACCACTTAAGTAAACAAGTGGAGGCATCCAAGAAGATTGAAGACAAGTTAAGTGATGAGCTAGCTATGTCTAAGAGGAATGAAGAAGGGTTGAAGAGAGAGCTTGTTGAAGCCATAAAGTCATTGTCTAGGATGACTACAAGCACCAAGAAACTTGACCACATTCTTGGTAGTGGAAAGAACCCTTGTGACAAGAGAGGTATTGGGTATGAAGTAAGCAAGGAGATCACTACTCCAACCAAGACCATCTTTGTCAAGAGTTTGGGCAAGATAGAAGCCTCACCGGTGCACACTCATAGGAAGAAAATTGATCTAGGACAATGTTCAAGAAGTGCACAAGTGAAGGTAGCTCCAAAGAGACAACCTCAAGCTCAAAAAGTTCCTCAACCTAACTTCCCTCAAGCTCATATTCATCAAGGGAAGAGGCCAATCATGCAAAATGAAACAAGGAAGCAAGCTAGACCGGTTCAACAACAAAGAAGATTTGAACCCGCTCAACCACAAAGTCATGGGATGGCTCCTATGCATGCACAAGGACATGGTATGAATTCTAAATTTATCCCTACATGTCACTTTTGTGGTATTAATGGTCACATTAGACCAAATTGCTTTCATTTCATTAAATTATGTAGAATCAAAAGCATGATTGAAAAGAGAATGATAAGAGCTAGAATGCATGCTAATAGGAAGGAAAACATTCATATTCATGATCCTATAATTCTAGTACTCTGAACCATTGTCCACTAGGAAGAAAAATGTCATATCTATGTGGATAAGGAAAAATGAACCCGCTGCTATGAGACTAAAAGTCTCAAATAGGTTCAACCAAGTCAAATGGACTTGGGAGGTCCATAGGACCTCATGACCTTCATTGATGAAGGATGATATTGACCCCATATGGGGAACTCAAGCAAAGAGAGCTTATGCATACTTGTTGCATGCAAATTTTGAAAAATCTTATGCTTCTTTGTTAATTGCTTGAGTAAGCTTGGTTGCACATTTGTATATATGTTTTCATTCAATAAGTGTGAACCATGCTTGTTTGCAATCCATGTCATATTATGTTCAAACATGCATTTTTGGACTAGGAGATTTACATAGGAAGTATGATATGAATGACCTATAGTTATCTCCATGACATGATGATTTTAATGACATGCTAAAATATTGAAAAGCATGAGTCATTGTTTATAACATGCTATGTCATATGAAAAGCATGAAATTCAAATAACATGCTCAAATGAAAAAGCATAAATTGATGATTGCAATTTTTAAATGCAAAAATTGTGTGAAAAAGCTTATGAGGCTCTAAATGAATAAAGGATCTTGTATCCGTTCAAAGGAATTTATATTCCAAATTGTCTCTCTTCTTTATTTCTTGAACATGTCTATTATCATACGGGTTCATTCCCGGAAAAATCAAATAGGGTGCAAAGTTGCTCATGACATGTTGACTTATAAAGTTGGATATAGTTGCTCATACATTAAAATCAATTAAAACTCTATATCTTTGCTTCTCTCATGACATTGGTGAAATTGGTTTGAATTCTTTTTAGAAACCTTGTCATTTGCTTTGCCAAATACCATTGTATTTTGGACTTGAAGCTACATGTCTTGTATGCAAAGCATGTTTTGTTTCACACATTTATTTCAAAATAAATCTCCTTGTTTCTCTCTATTTGATAGAGTTGCATAAAGTGCATTTTGTGATTATGCAAATGACTTGAATGCTATCATCTCTCTTTGCTAAGTGACCCGGTTGGGGACTACTCCTTTGCCTATATCATGACAAAAAGGGGGAGTAGAATGGTGGTAAGGGGGGTTGCAATTATGCATGTTGGGGAGACAATACATTGAGGGGGAGTAACCCTTTGAGGGGGAGCATTGCATTCATCATACATTGCATGATGTTGTGTTTAATTTCTTAGAAATGCAATTGCTTGTTTATGTCCTCACTTGATTCATCTCACTTTTACTTGAATTGGAAAGTATAGAAACTTTGCTTTCAGGGATTGATTGTTCTACTTGAGATTGAAGACTTCAAGTTTATTTTTATATATCTCTTTGTAAAGTTGAAAATCTTAGTAGACCCGTAGTTTCTATTATAATGTGAGGAATCAATGTGAGTGGTGGTTTTGTCACGAAATAGCCAAAGGGGGAGATTGTAAGGATTCCCGTTTTGTTGATTGGCTTATTTCGTGGACAAACCACATGTTGGGGTACTTTGTAAGGGTAGCTTAGGTATTGGTTTAATTGTTCGAAGCCCTTTGAAGACCTCGTGTTGATGAGCACCGAAGGTAATTTTCTTTGTGCTTACTTGTCTTGAAGAGATAGTTGCACACATTCACAACTCATGCATATGTTTTATCTTTGTATGTTGTGTTTCTTTTTGTTGTGCATCAATGCTTATTCTCATCTCTTCTTGCTTGTTATTTTGATGCATCTTGTGTTTATAATGTCATAGCATGTTAGGCTTTTAGGATGCATCTTGCTTTTACCTTTTTACCCCTTGCATGTTTTCTTGTGGGGTTCAAAGGAGTGGGCTGTGCGCTGGTCGTCAAGCGCCAGACCAGCGCAGCTCACCAGCGCAGATCGCCCAGTGGTCTGTCGCTGGTCGTGCGCTGGTCCAGTCCAGCGTAGCTCACCGGCGCAAAACGCCAGTGGTTTGCCGCTGGTCGTGCGCCTGTCTGAGCGCTAGTCGTCAAGCGCCTGTGCAATTTTTGCCTTTGCGCTGGTCGTGCGCCTGTCGTCCAGCGCAAGGCCACCAGCGCACAGAGCAATTTCTGGTGCGTTTTTCAAAACGACCACACTTCACTTATGGCTCCTATATATATAACACTTTGACTTTAGGTCAGCCAAGAGAGTTCATATTCATATTCTATACTTAGGATATTTTTCAAGAGAAGAAAAATACAAAGAACTCACCTTTAACCACTCAAATCTGTAAGGATTCCCGTTGTTTTTAATTGGCTTATTTCGTGATCAAACCACATATGTGGGGTTCTTTGTAAGGGTAGCCTAAGTATCGGTCTTAATGTTCGAAACCCTTTGAAGACCTCGTGTTGATAAGCACCGAAGGTAAATTTCTATGTGCTTACTTTTCTTTGAAGAGATTAGTTGCACACACACACTAAACATTCATTGCATATGTGTGCATTCTCTTCGTTTGTCACAATTCACACTTGCACTTATTTATTATATTTTGTTGTGTGTAATTGTGTCTTGTTGTTGTGTAATTCGTTTCCCGATAACTTTCGGAAACGTCCGCGCATGCATGAGAATGTGCTTGGTTTAGCGCGAGGACCGCCTATGGAGAATGCCCTTGGCTTCTCCTTGGTTTTCACCTATCTAGGTGATCGGCGGTTATTATCGGCGGCCTGGCCGCTGAATGAAACCGCCGTTTCAGTCCAGATTGGTCTGAAGCATTTCTGCGGTTAAGATCGGCGGTCACGACCGCCGTTAGAAACCGCCGTTTCAAGACCTGATTGATTTATCTCTCAGTCTAATTCGGCGGTTGAAACGGCGGGCATGAAACCGCCATTCGAAACCGCCGTTCGAAACCGCCTTTCATACCTGGTTGATTTTGATCTCTCTGTTCTGTTTCGGCGGTTGGATCGGCGGTCACGAAACCGCCGAATGAACCGCCGTTTTTGCTCTGTTCTTCACGAGCTCATTTCGGCGGTCATAAACGGCGGCCTGGCCGCCGATTGAAACCGCCGATTGGCGCGTTTCTTTGAAACTTACTTAAACGACCTCACTTTGATTTGGCCCCCTATATATATGCCACTTTGACTTTAGGTCAATTAAGAGAGTTCATATTCAGAATTCATACTTAGGATATTTTTCAAAGAGAAGAAAAATTCCAAGAACTCCATTCTTGATTCTCAAACACTTTTTCATGATCATCAATCATCATCTAGCATCATCTTAGATCATCTAGATGTCATCTAGCATGGAATCTTCATCATACTTTGCTTGGTAAGCTTTTCACTAATATCTTACATGTTTTGTGTTTCTCTTATCTAGCAATCTCAATTAATTACTTGTTTGTTATTTTGTATGCTTTAGATACAATATTGAGATGAGTATGATGTATGTTTGAGATTTTATATTGTGCTTGCATATTAGGTTTTGTGCTTAATATTGATTAGCTAAACTAATTGACATGTCATTTAGTTTTGATATCTAGGATTGCTCTTAATTGCATATTAATCATCTTAGATAAGCATATAGGGTTTCCCTTGCTCTATGTTGCATTTTGGATATTCACATATATTCACTTAGGGTTGTATTCTCTTCATAGAGAAAGTAAGTCTTGTGTGTAGCATCCGAGATTAGGTTGCTTAGAATGCAAGCAAATTGGACTAGGTTCACTCATACCGGGATTAGGTAGGTGTGTGATTACTTCCGGGATTAGGTTGTAATCGTTTGCACATTTAGTGGATTCGAGGTTCGAGTGTGGCTTACTTACATAGCCCGTGGTTTTTCCCGTGAGGGTTTCCACGTAAAAACCAAGTGTTGTTTTAATTTCCGCACCATATTACACTTGCTTGTTTATATTATCTTGAGGGCATTTTCGTAATTTTGACTAACACGAAAAATTGGGTAAAAAACGTAAAATCTATTCACCCCCCCTCTAGATAGCTTTATACACACCGTGCTATAATTTGTTTCAATTGGTATCAGAGCGGGTTCCTAGACATACATAGGTGATCCTTGCTTATTTTGGTGTGTTTTGCATTTTGTGTGATTTTTGATCATTCATACATTTGCATTCATTTCATTCATTCATAAACATATGAGTGGAAACGGTGGAAATGGTGGTGGCCACGAAGGAGCTTCTAGCACAAGGCCTCCACTTCTTACCGGATTGAACTATTCCCAATGGAAAGGGAAGATGGAATCCTACATATGCCAAATTCATGACCGTGCATGGATGGCGGTGGAAGACGGATATGATCTCCCTATGATGACTCCCGAGGGTGGAGGACAAGATGTTTTGAAGCCTAAGGCGCAATGGAACGCGCAAGAGTTTGAGGCTTCTAAGTGGAATAGGAAGGCTATGCGCGTGTGTAAGAGAATCCTTATTCCTCAGAACATGGGACATCCTTCTAGTTGCACATGAGCTGGTGACTTCAAGGTTTGAGCTGGATGGGAGAGGATGAATGCTTCAATGACTTCGAAATCAAATTGATGGACATTGTAAATCAAAGCCATCAACTCGGAGACCCGTATTCGGATAGGAGAGTCAAGCAAAAAATTATGAGATCTCTCCCCGATAGGTTTGAATCCAAGGTGACGGCCATAGAAGAAAATAGTGGCTACATGGATATGAAGCCAAGTGAGGTGATTGGGCGTCTCCTTGCATATAAGTCTAGGAAGGCTCCTAGCACCACTACTCCTCCTAAGAAGTCTAAAGGAATAACTTTGAAAGCATCTAAGGATGCAAAGGAGGCAAAGCATGAATCGGATGAAGACCTTGCCTTATTTGTGAAAAGGTTCAACAAGGTTATGGGGTTCAAGAAGAATAAGGGATTTGGGTCAAGAGGACAAGATTTGAAGAAAAAGAGTTCCTTCAAGAAGTTTGAGCCTAGACAAGAGAGGACCGAAAGGAAAGGGGTCCGATGCTTTGAATGTGGTGGGATTGGTCACTTTGCCCCCGAATATGCTAATCACAATGAAAAGAAGAAGAGCAAAGTGATGGCCGCCACTTGGAGTGGGAGTAGTGATGACTCCAATGAGGAAGATGAGTCTTCAAGCGAAGAAGAGCTCATGGCTAACCTCCTAGCTTTTGCCTCCTCACATAATAGCAAAAGTGGTAGTGAGAAAGAGGAAATGAGTCAAGAGGAAAATGACTCAAGTGAAGAAGAAAGTGATTCCTCGTCTAACTCCATAAGTAGTTTTGTGGAGAAAAAGGTGCTTGCTAAATGCCATGCCGAGTTTAATGATTTAGCAATCAAGAGCACAAGAAAGATCAAGATGTTGAGAGAAGAAAATCTTGAGCTTGCATCTCATAATGACCTCTTAGGTGAACAAGTTGAAAAATTCAAGAAGATAGAAGATAAGCTAAGAGAGGAGTTAGCTTTATCTAGGAGGAATGAAGAAAGTCTAAAGAGTGAGCTTGAAGAAGTTAGAAATTCTATGACTAGGATGGATTCTAGCACCAAGAAGCTTGACCATATGCTTGGTGTTGGAAAGAGTCCATGTGACAAGAGGGGTCTTGGGTATGAAGATGACAAGAAGATCTCTACCTCTAACAAGACCATGTTTGTCAAGAGCTTGAAGAGAGAAGAAACTTCATTTGTGCAAGCTCCTAGAAAGAAATTAGAAGTAGGACAATGCTCTAATGCACAAGTGAAGATGGGGCCAAGAAGGCAACCTCAAGCTCAACCCCAAGCTCAACCCCCTAGGGTCTCTCAAGCCAACATTCCTCCTCAAATGGCTCACAAAGGAAAGAGACCTATCATGCAACCTCAAGCTAGGAAGCAACCAAGACCGGTTCAACAACAAAATAGGATTGAACCCTTTCATCCACAAAGACAAGGGACAAGGTATGATTCCTTATTTCACTCCTATATGTCATTTTTGTGGATTTGATGGTCATATTAGACCACATTGCTTTCGATATATAAAAATGTGCAAAACTAGAAGCATGATAGAGAAGAAAAAGAAAAGAGCCATGATGCATGTTCCTAGGAATGATAATATTATTATGCATGATCCTAGGACATCTAGAGCCCATATACCAAAGACCACTAAGAAAGCTAAGATTGTTTCTAGGTGGATTAGAAAGAATGATATTGTTTGCCATGTTGCTCAAATAGCCTTGAAGGCAAATTCTTCTAATTTTTGGTATCTAGATAGTGGGTGCTCTAGGCACATGACGGGAAACAAGAGTTTCTTCGAGACTCTTGTTATGGAGGAAGGTGGATATGTCACTTTTGGTGATGGATCCAAAAAGAAAGTAGTAGGGAAAGGAACCATTTCCGTTCCCGGATTACCCTCCTTATCCGATGCTTTATTTGTTGATGGCTTGAAAGCCAATTTAATAAGCATTTCACATCTAAGTGATGAAGGATATTCCGTCTTGTTTTGTAAAGATGATTGCTCGATCCTAAAGCCCGATGGACAAACCTTATTGAAAGGTATGAGATCTAGCGACAATTGCTATTGTCTTGAAGCTAGAATAGTCTCAAACAATGTGTCCATGGATGAGCAAATTGAGTTGTGGCATGAAAGACTTGGCCACATGAACTTTAGGGATCTACGGACCCTTGGAAAGTTCGAGTGTGTGCGTGGCCTCCCTAAGCTTGGGAAGAAAGCCAATGGTGTTTGTGGACCTTGCCAACAAGGAAAGCAAACTAAAAGCATGCACAAAAAGGGTAAGTATCTCACCACCAAGGAGCCACTTGAGCTTTCCACATGGACCTCATGGGTCCCATGCAAACCGAAAGTTTGGGTGGAAAGAGATACATTTTTGTATGTGTTGATGATTTCTCTAGATTTACATGGACATACTTTCTTAGAGAAAAATCCGAAACTTTTGATAAGTTTAAAATGCTTTGTACTAAATTACAAAATGAAATGAAATCTAACATTAGAAGCATTAAACGGATTAGAAGTGACCATGGGAGAGAGTTTGAGAATGCCTCTTTTGAAAGCTTTTGTGATAGCTTAGGCATCTCCCATGAGTTTTCGGCTCCTAGGACACCTCAACAAAATGGAGTTGTTGAGAGGAAGAATAGGGTCCTCCAAGAGATGGCCCGAGTGATGTTGCTTAGCAACAATGTCCCTAGGAACCTATGGGCCGAAGCCATCAATACGGCTTGCTATATAGGAAATCGTGTGTTCCTAAGGCCCGGTTCTAGAAACACCTCCTATGAGCTATGGAAGGGTAGGAAGCCAAATGTTAGCTACTTCCACACATTTGGAAGCAAATGCTACATTTTAAATGACCGTGATCAACTTGGCAAGTTTGATGCTAAGAGTGATGAGGGTATCTTTATTGGCTACGCCTTGAATAGTAAAGCCTATAGAGTTTTCAACTTGAAGACTCGAACCGTCATGGAATCATCAAATGTGGTCATTGATGATACTAGGCTCAAGTCTAATGACCATGAGGAGGAGGATGTTCTAGAGGATGACTCTCCTTTGGAGAGGGTTGTGGTGACTCCCAATGTTGGGACATCTAATGAAGTCACACAACCCATTACTAGAGTTCCTAACTTGGACTCTAATGAACCCGCTCCATGGGTTAGAAGACTCCATAACAAAGAGGATGTTATTGGAGATGTTAATGAGGGTGTTAGGACTAGGCGTCAAATAGCTAATCTAATTAGCTTTACATGCTACACCTCTCAAATAGAACCCAAAAAGGTTGATGAAGCCTTGAATGATGAATTTTGGGTTATTGCCATGCAAGAAGAGCTAAACCAATTCGAAAGGAATGAGGTTTGGACTCTAGTTCCTAGGCCTAAGACCACTAATGTCATAGGCACTAAATGGATATTTAGGAACAAATCCGATGAGGATGGCAACATAGTGCGGAACAAGGCTAGACTTGTAGCACAAGGGTACTCTCAAATTGAGGGTATCGACTTTGAGGAGACATTTGCTCCCGTTGCCCGTCTAGAGTCTATTAGGCTTCTCTTGTCCATTTCTTGTGTGCACAAGTTCAAATTGCACCAAATGGATGTCAAGAGTGCCTTCCTCAATGGCTTCTTGCAAGAGAAAGTGTTTGTTGAACAACCCAAGGGGTTTGTGGATGCTCACCACCCCAACCATGTCTATCGCCTCAAGAAGGCACTATATGGGTTGAAACAAGCACCGAGGGCTTGGTATGAGCGCCTCACTCAATTTCTTGTTGACAATAACTACACAAGAGGTAGTGTTGACAAGACACTATTCATCAAGAGAGACAATGATGAGCTTTTCATAGCTCAAATATATGTCGATGACATAGTGTTTGGCTCCACCAACAACACCAAGGTCCAACAATTTGTTGATGTTATGTCTCATGAATTTGAGATGAGTCTTGTTGGTGAGCTTAATTACTTCCTAGGTTTGCAAATTAGGCAACTTGATAATGGGATCTTCATAACCCAAGCCAAATATGCCAAAAACCTTGTGAAGAAGTTTGGTCTTGAAAAAGCCAAACATTGTGACACTCCTATGAGCACCACTTTGAAGCTAAGCAAGGATGCTAGCGGTAAAAGTGTGGACCAAACCTTATATCGTGGCATGATAGGGAGCTTGCTCTATTTGACCGCAAGTAGGCCCGATATATCATTTAGTGTAGGAGTTTGTGCTAGGTACCAATCCGATCCCAAGGAGTCCCATCTCTCTTCGGTTAAGAGAGTCATTCGCTTTGTGAATGGGACTTCCAACTATGGGATTTGGTACTCTTTTGACACTAATGCTAGTCTTGTAGGCTTTAGTGATGCGGATTGGGCAGGAAATTGTGATGATAGGAAGAGCACATCGGGCGGTTGCTTCTTTCTAGGCAACAACTTGGTGTCTTGGTTTTGCAAGAAGCAAAACTCGATTTCCTTGTCCACGGCCGAGGCCGAGTACATAGCCGCGGGGAGTGGATGCACACAACTCCTATGGATGAAGCAAATGCTAGTAGACTACGGATTCAACCAAGGTATTCTCACTCTCTTTTGTGATAACATGAGTGCTATTAATATTTCCAAGAATCCGGTGCAACATTCTAGAACTAAGCATATTGACATCCGCCATCACTTCATTAGAGAGCTTGTTGAAAATAAATGCATAGTACTTGAACATGTAGGTACAAATGATCAACTTGCGGACCTATTTACTAAACCCTTAGATGCTACTCGATTTAAAACTCTTAGTAGATCTATTGGGGTATGTCTTGTGGAGTGATGTTCAATGATTGACCCCATATGGGGAACTCAAGCAAAGAGAGCTATTTTGCATTCTTGTATCTTGCAAAAAATTTGAAATATCTTATGCCTCTTCTTTTAATTGCTTGAGTAAGCTTGGTTGTACATATGTATATATGTTTTCAATTCAATAAGTGTGAACCTTGCTTGTTTACAATCCATGTCATATTTATGTTCAAACATGCATTTTTGGACTAGGAGATATATATAGGAAGTATGATTTGAATGACCTATGATTATCTCCATGACATGATGATTCTTTAATAACATGCTAATGACAAATGAAAAAGCATGAAATTCATAAAACATGCTCACATGAAAAGCATGAATTAATGATTGCATATTCTTAAAAATGCAAAACTTGTGTGAAAACTTATGAGACTCAAAATGAATAAAGGATCTTGTATCCATTCAAAGGAATTTACATTCCAAATGTCTCTCTTTCTTTATTAGTTGAACATGGTTACTATCATACGGATAATTTTATCCGGAAAAATCAAATAGGGTGCAAAGTCGCTCATGCCATGTTTCGCTTATAAAGTTGGATATAGTTGCTCTTAAATTGAAATCAATAATCTCTATATCCTTGCTTTTCCCATGACATTGGTGAAATTGGTTTGAATTCTTATTAGAAACCTTTGTCATTTGCTTTGCCAAATACCATTGTATTTTGGACTTGAATGCTATATGTCTTGTACGCAAAGCATGTTGGATTCACACATTTTCTCAAAATAAATCTCCTTGTTTCTCTCAAATTAATTGAAGTGCATAAAGTGACTTATATGTATATGCATATCTTGCATGCTTCTATCTCTCGTTGCTATGAGTGACCCGATTGGGGCCTACTCCTTTGCCTATATCATGACAAAAAGGGGGAGTAGGATATGGTAAGGGGAGGTGCAAAATATAGAAGCTATTGTACACTTTGGGGAGAACATACATTGAGGGGGAGTAACCCGTTGAGGGGGAGCATTGCATTTATCATACATTGCATACATTTGGTAATGTTGTGCCTAAATTCTAAAAATGCAAATGCTTGGTATTGTTCTCACATGATTAATCTCACACTTTTCTTGTATTAGAAATGTTAGAAACTCTTTTCAGGGATTGATTATTCTACAAGAGGATTGAAGACTTCAAGTTGCATTCTCTTATCTCTTTGTACTGTAGAATATCATTATAGTCCCGTAGTTTCTATTTTTTTTTGTGAGGAATCAATGTGAGTGATGGTTTTGTCACGAAATAGCCAAAGGGGGAGATTGTAAGGATTCCCGTTGTTTTTAATTGGCTTATTTCGTGATCAAACCACATATGTGGGGTTCTTTGTAAGGGTAGCCTAAGTATCGGTCTTAATGTTCGAAGCCCTTTGAAGACCTCGTGTTGATAAGCACCGAAGGTAAATTTCTATGTGCTTACTTTTCTTTGAAGAGATTAGTTGCACACACACACTAAACATTCATTGCATATGTGTGCATTCTCTTCGTTTGTCACAATTCACACTTGCACTTATTTATTATATTTTGTTGTGTGTAATTGTGCTTGTTGTTGTGTAATTCGTTTCCCGATAACTTTCGGAAACGTCCGCGCATGCACGAGAATGTGCTTGGTTTAGCGCGAGGACCGCCTATGAAGAATGCCCTTGGCTTCTCCTTGGTTTTCACCTGTCTAGGTGATCGGCGGTTATTATCGGCGGCCTGGCCGCTGAATGAAACCGCCGTTTCAGTCCAGATTGGTCTGAAGCATTTCTACGGTTAAGATCGGCCGTCATGACCGCCGTTAGAAACCGCCGTTTCAAGACCTGATTGATTTATCTCTCAGTCTAATTCGGCGGTTGAAACGGCGGGCATGAAACCGCCGTTCGAAACCGCCGCTCGAAACCGCCGTTCATACCTGGTTGATTTTGATCTCTCTGTTCTGTTTCGGCGGTTGGGATCGGCGGTCACGAAACCGCCGAATGAACCGCCGTTTTTGCTCTGTTCTTCATGAGCTCATTTCGGCGGTCATAAACGGCGGCCTGGCCGCCGATTGAAACCGCCGATTGGCGCGTTTCTTTGAAACTTACTTAAACGACCTCACTTTGATTTGGCCCCCTATATATATGCCACTTTGACTTTAGGTCAATTAAGAGAGTTCATATTCAGAATTCATACTTAGGATATTTTTCAAAGAGAAGAAAAATTCCAAGAACTCCATTCTTGATTCTCAAACACTTTTTCATGATCATCAATCATCATCTAGCATCATCTTAGATCATCTAGATGTCATCTAGCATGGAATCTTCATCATACTTTGCTTGGTAAGCTTTTCACTAATATCTTACATGTTTTGTGTTTCTCTTATCTAGCAATCTCAATTAATTACTTGTTTGTTATTTTGTATGCTTTAGATACAATATTGAGATGAGTATGATGTATGTTTGAGATTTTATATTGTGCTTGCATATTAGGTTTTGTGCTTAATATTGATTAGCTAAACTAATTGACATGTCATTTAGTTTTGATATCTAGGATTGCTCTTAATTGCATATTAATCATCTTAGATAAGCATATAGGGTTTCCCTTGCTCTATGTTGCATTTTGGATATTCACATATATTCACTTAGGGTTATATTCTCTTCATAGAGAAAGTAAGTCTTGTGTGTAGCATCCGGGATTAGGTTGCTTAGAACGCAAGCAAATTGGACTAGGTTCACTCATACCGGGATTAGGTAGGTGTGTGATTACTTCCGGGATTAGGTTGTAATCGTTTGCACATTTAGTGGATTCGAGGTTCGAGTGTGGCTTACTTACATAGCCCGTGGTTTTTCCCGTGAGGGTTTCCACGTAAAAACCAAGTGTTGTTTTAATTTCCGTACCATATTACACTTGCTTGTTTATATTATCTTGAGGGTATTTTCGTAATTTTGACTAACACGAAAAATTGGGTAAAAAGCGTAAAATCTATTCACCCCCCCTCTAGATAGCTTTATACACACCGTGCTATAATTTGTTTCAAAATCAAATCCCTTGTGCATCAAATTTCATATTGCATCTTCTATGTCTAGATAGAAAGCATCCATGATTGGGTTTGCATCATCACAACTTGCTTGGTAAGATTTTGATTAAGTTCATCTTATTTGAGTATTTTTATTATCAAGCTATTCTCTTTAATTTACTTGTATGTTTTGATCATATGATAAATACAAGATTAGAGAATTAATTGTGATGAATTGATTGAGTGTTGTTTGTGATAGCTAATTAGGTTTTTGCTTAATCTTGATTAGCTAAGCTATTTGACATGTCATTTAGCATTTGATATCTAGGGTTGATTAAATTGTTTATATCATCATCCCAGATAAGCATCTAATGTTCCCTAGCCTTGTTTGTTAATTGAATATTCATACATATTCACATAGGTTGCATAATCTCTTCTTAGAGAATTAAGTCTTGAGGCTAAGGTTGCTTAGGCCTCAAGCAATTGGACTAGAGCCACTTTTAAAGGCCCGAGTGGTAGAAGTGGGGGGTTATTGACCGGAGTGTTAGACGAGGTCTACATAGGTTGTAAACTCCATTTCGATTAGTGGATTTCGAGGTCCGAGTGTGGCGCACTAAACAGCCCGTGGTTTTTTCCCAGTGGTTGGGTTTCCACGTATACATCAAGTGTTATTTAAATTCCGCACTATATTACACTTGCTTGTATTTTTGACTAGTAGGGGCATTTTCGTAAAATTGACTTGCATGCGAAAATTGGGTAATATTTGATAAAATCTATTCACCCCCCCTCTAGCTTTATATAGAACACGCCTCTAATTTGTTTCATACATGATAACTAGGGTTCCTCTTAGTTTTTGCCGTGTTGGTAGTAGGACTTATTCTTTGACTTGCGTTGGGAATCTGAGGTTGTAACGGATTAGGATTTGTTTCCTGTTTGAACTTCTTTGGTCAAAATCGGCTTACTCTTCTTCTTAAGGCGTAATGTCTCTTAAATCCTTCCTCTTGGATTGTAAGGAATCCGTTGAATTGGGGATTTTGTCTATGTTCAGCCGAGTAGGTTTGCGTGGCGAACACCCCCATCCCTTTTGGTTAATTTCCCTCGACGACCATGTCTCTAGCTTTGGCGAGTACATATTTGACTTTCGCTAATCTGAACGGCGTGACTTGATTACATGTTTGACTGGTCCGTGTTCTCTCTTTGACTCGATCAAAAGGTGACGTGGAAACGTTATCTCCGTACTCTTTGTCTTCTTTGATGACGTGTCTTATTGTCGAATATACACATACAACAACATGCATAATCACAATAAAAAGAAATCGATTCACGTACGTATATATTAATTAATCAAAGGGTACAACCAAGGCTCTGATACCAATTGTAGGGAAAAAAATGATTGCACGTAGCGGAAGCGAGACTAAAATAGGTTTAGTATATTTCAAAAAATTTTCCTTTTTAAAGATGAACCTTAACCCTTTAATTAATTAACATATAATAAAGATATTATACCTTTGTCGCGTGATTCGATTGACGTTGCGTCAATGGTAATCCACAAGATCTTCCAATCCAATCACGAACGTGAATCACCTAGGAGCGTGGTCTCTCTTCTCTTTGAATTGTGTACCTGAGGATGGATAACAAAACCTTTTTCTTTTTCGTTAGTCACAATAAGTTCCAAGAGACTACAAAGAATGTTCCGGTCACTTTTGAATTCACAATTGTTAGATCGAAACTCACGTAAACCTTATTCGAAATTGTGCACAAAACATTTTGATGTAAAAGTTACAAGTGCACTATCGAAATAAGAACAATCTCTTCTCTCTTTTCCTCTTGGCCGAAAAACACACTTAGTCTTAAGAGATAGCTTTTTATTTTTCCAACAATGGAAAAAAAAAATCTCTAAAGAACTATTAGGGTTGACGAATATATTATCTATTTATATATCTTGCTATATACTTGCACAATATATATTATATATCTCTAGTGCTATCGTCTTGCACAATATATATTATATATCTTTAGTGCTCTTTACTGGCACCATATATTATATATGTCACTGCATGCTTTATAAATATATATCTATATATATTCCAGCTAATTGCCATATATATTTCATATATATCTATATATTGAGACCGAAATCCTTTACCATGTAGGATTTGTGTCTTTTGACTTAAATCACAAATCCTAACCATAGGTAGATTTCCTTAGAATTCCAAACCCTAATCCAACTCTTTAGTATATTTGTGACTATATAAAAGACTTCCTTATTTGACTAGATAAATAAATCCCTTATTTATCTACTTACAAAATAAAGTCTTTTATATTTATTATACTACCACAATAGTATATTACTAAGAAACATATTTCCTAGTCAGAAAAAGATTTTGATTTTTAATTAAATAATCAATCAATCAATTAATTAATTTCCATTTAATCAAATAATAAAACAAAATAATATATTAGACTTTTATGCAAGCCTTGCCGCCCATACATATATATATGGCCCATATATTATTTTCTTATTTCATTTAATCCATTGGACCTTAATTAAAAGGCCCACATGTGAACTATGCTCATTCTTACTAAAAGAAACAAGTCTGCATGCCTTAATACAATTCTAGATTGACTCATAAATTAGTCTGATAGAATATATCAAGTGATCCATGCAAGTCCGTGTGGATTGGGGACCTTGGCGGGCTATCTAAATTTAAGCTCTAATAGATATAACCCAATCACAATCAACAAATGATTCACTTAGGTTCGATCTATTAATTTTAGTTCATTCCACTAAAGAACTAAAATTGCACTCTTAAATAAAGATAGAACAAGTAAATGATTCTCATTCATACCCTAGACAATCTTATTGGAGATAGTGAATCCTCGTGAATAATATCAGTAATCGCCAAGAGCTCATAGACCGCTTATAGCTCTCCAAGTTACCATATTTACTCATATGACCACATTTTGAACTTTGGATATTTTGGCTTGTCCAGAAGTCATGGTTTCAATAGTCACTATTGAAAACTCAACGTTGAGATTTTATATCCAATTACCTCAAAACATCCATATGATGATATTATATTCTCATTGTATAAATGGAGCCACGATGTCCATATCTATAAATGAAGTCCTCTATCGATTAACAAATGAATATCACCAAACTATCGAGGATAGACTATGCTATATAATCGTACTCATTGATAACTCAAATGATACCACTTGCAACCATAAGTCCATAATTTATCTCAGGATTAAGATAGACTTTCTGATTGTCCTCATAATGAAAAGACTTTTATCTATTGACGGTTCTAGATAAAGTATTTCATTGTGATCTAGTTCAATGCACCTAGTGCACTAGATTCTTTTACTCAAAGCCACTTTGATGATTTAGACCCATCATAACACATTTGATCCCACTTAAATGCTAGCAAAAGAATCTACAACTTTAACAAGATAAAGGTGTCCAACCTTTAACTTAAGTTGTGAACATTATTCAAGATTAACTAAAGAATTGTGTCTACCTCATACATATCTAGATGTACGAACAATTCTTCTTTTCTCATAGTCTTTTGACCTTATGATTATTTACCTTGACAATTATAATTATAAATGCTATAAGATTTTTGTTAAATAAACAGAAATCACTTTATTAATATGATAAGATTGTCAATTACAATATTACACTCTGACTATTAAGCATAATCCTAACAGATGGTAGATTAGAAATTCCTCAAGAGTGCATACACATCCCATCTACCCTGCTCTTTTGGAGTCTATGTTTATCCATACACCTAGGCCTACCAACATACAAGCCAACTCTCTATCTAAGGTACTCATGCCTCTAGGGAGCCTCTCATGCATGACTATCCGAGTCCTCCCGACTCTAGCCGTGACTCCTTGCTCGATTATCCAGACATCACGTCCTAACCAAGACTTTCTTGCTTGACTATCCGAACTCCTCGTCCTAGTCAAGACTTCATGCCTTTTACAAGGACTTCCTAGTGTGATCATGTGAATGCAAATAATGCAAACAATCAATTCAACATAGAACATGTGATCAATACATTCCATGGAACAACTAGACCTAAACAAGTGATAACACAAGTAATAAAAGTCTAGATGCAATACTTGAATAAAAACCTAGAGCATGTGAAAACACTTAACACATAAAATTCATAGTTTCATTCACACAAATAACACTTGAACAATTCATATACATGAAGCACAAATTCAAGATGTTATAAACATACACAAAAATGCTAGAATCACTAAATGTGTTCAATGAATATTCTAGCCAACAATTAGAGCAAGGATATATTGAATAATCAATTAAAATCCTATTTGTCTCTAAATACACATACAAGAGCATTAATCCTAGATTATATCAATCAAATGATCAAAACACATTTCAATGATTATTAATCATAAAATGATTCAATAAAGTCACAAATAATCCTAGATATCAATCTAATCACAATACAACTCTCAAACATGTGAAAAACCTAGAATCTAAGAAACTAGTTCACATATATCTCTAATTAGACTTTTGATTAAGATTGATTATGAAACTATCTTTCTCAATAACATTCACCATAC
Source organism: Acer yangbiense (assembly GCA_008009225.1). Classification (NCBI taxonomy): domain Eukaryota; kingdom Viridiplantae; phylum Streptophyta; class Magnoliopsida; order Sapindales; family Sapindaceae; genus Acer; species Acer yangbiense. The sequence continues at coordinate 29,819,322 of CM017764.1, forward strand.
GTAAATATACATATAGAAGAAGAAACCCCATCATATTAATTGGTTTGTAAATGTTTCAATTCAGTTATATTAACAACAAAAAGTTTAAATTCATTTTCAATTTGGGGCCGTCCGATATCATATTTTGGACCCGTTTCGTTTTTGTTTCCCTAAAACAATTTCGAATTCACGTTCATTAATTGTTTTTCATTTTGTTTTTAAAAAACAAAAACAAAATAGAAAACAAAATCAATGTTAAAATTGAAAAACACCATAAACATATTTTTCATTTTGTTTTTTTATTTATTTTAAATTTCATGTCTTTTTTCTTTCTTCTTTCATCGCCTTTTTCTTCTTCTTTAATTTCTTGTCTGCTTCTTCTTTCTTCCTCTGCATATTTCTTCTTCTTTCTTCTTTTGTTGTTGTTGTTACTCCATAAAATACAGATTTGGAGGTCTGCTCCTCCACCACCTCCGACCAATCAAAACCACAAAATTAAAGCCCGAAATCATATGAAATAGAAGCGAATCAATGAAAGGAACAAAACCCCTCCAGGAATTCAAAAGATTCTTAAAAATCGAAAAAAAAAATCTAAAATTTCAAAACCCTAGAACCAACAGAAAGAATTATCTACAAAATTAGGATTGAGCTCAAGAGTAATATTTATAGAGATCAAAACTCGATTCAACACGCATAAGAGTTCGAGAGATTAAAGGAGCCGTCATCTGCTCATCCATGAGTTGATCAGCGGTTGCTTTGATTTTTTTAAATTTTTTTAAATTTTTTATATATTTTTTTCTATTGAAATATTTAAAATTCTTTCATTTGATTTTTATTTATTAAAAAATTAATGACAATTTTTGATATTTGGGTTATAATGTAAAAAATATATATATAAACGTGATATTACATTTTTTTTTATATATATTTTCAGTTATTCTACCAAACGTGTTTCTACTATTTTTATTTTCGGAATATAGCTTCTAGCATATGTTATCAAATGCGTTTTTCAGGTTTCGAAAATGAAACCAAAAACACTGTTTTCCTTTTCATATTTATTTTTGAAAAACAAATGAAAAACACTACCAGACGCATCCTTAATGTAACTTTGATAGAAAATCACTTGAATAAAGGATGAAGTGCATTTTTTGTTGGGCTTTCTACGGCCTCAAAAGCTCTACAAACTCCTATTTGAGTTTTTGAATAAAGGATGAAGTGCTTTTTTGGTTGGGCTTTCTACAGCCTCAAAAGCTCTACAAACTCCTATTTGAGTTTTTTACGCCGTGTTTGGTAAGAGGGATAAATGGAGGGAAGGAGAGCTCCAATCCCTTGTTTGGTTGGAGGGATAATAGGAAGGAGAGGAGAAAAGGAGGGAGATGTGATCCATTCGGGCCCACCAAAATGAATCTGCCCAATGATGGGCGGATGAGAAAGGAGGGAGAGAAGATTGGAGGGGAATGACCATAATGCCCTCAAAATTTTCATTGCACTCCAATTTTTTTTAAGGGTAATATAGTAATTTTACAAAATAAATATCAATCTATCTATTCAACCCTCTTTTCAATACCAAATAACATGAATGATAGATGTTATCCTCTCTATCCCTCCTATTTTCTCTCCCTCCCTCTTAATTTATCCATCGCTCATACTCTTCCTCCCTCCTACCAAACATAGCCTTAGAGTTGTTTGGCTAGACTTTTAAAATTGTCTATTTTAAATTCAGTAGAGACTAGTAGAGTTTAAATTAAAGCTTATGGGGAAGAGTTTTTCCAAATATATATATATATATATTTTAAAAAGGTTTACCAATCAAACAACTATATATATATATATTTTTTAAAATTCTATTTCTAATAGATCTACTGCAAGTAGATCTTTTACAAATATAGGTATTTCAAAAGCCCAACTAAACAATCTCAAAAACAAATTGAATTGAATAAAAAATATTAATTATTTAAAGTAGATAAAAAAAAAAAAAAAAGGAAATCCACGTGGGAAAGGGAGTAAATAAAAAGAAAAAAAAGACAAAAGTTAGAGAGTTAAAAGGAGAAATTTTGATTTAGAAGATAGTGCGGATGCCGCTTAATTCTCGGCATGCCCGAGATTGAATTGTATTGAATTGAAGGTGGTGCTGCAGGCGTAAGCCACTCTCCCTCTTCTCTCCTTCCATTTCACCATTTCTAATTTCTCATCAATTCCCCAATCTCTCCCTTTTCTTTTTATCCATTTTCAACAATTCACTTCAACACCACTGCATTCCTCTATGGTTAAATTCCGTAGAGATATATATATATATATATATATACCGTGCATGAGCCAGCAATCAGGTTACTCTTCGTTTGATCCAGTTTTTTAAATTCCAATTCAATCTGTGGAGTTTTATTTGATCGATGTCGGTTGCCAATTTGATCGTTCTAATATTTGAGGTCTTGCTCTGTTTGTTGATTTTATGTTATTTCTGATTTGTTTAGGTTTCTTTTACAAAATGTTGATAATGGATCATGCGGTATTCGGTTCCGTTGATTTACGTAATTGATTCTCGTTCACATCAAATTCGGATCTGCTATATTGTTCTGGCGACAGTTTTTTTTTGAAAGATATGACTCGTGATTGATTCTTTACACCATGTTTTGTGGGTTATTTGGGATTGCTTACTCCATTTGTGTATTTTTAGAGTAAATTTGGATGTAGAGGATTCAATATGTGTGTAGATTTGTTACATTTGATTGAGATCGTGTCATTAGGTTCCAGAGAATTATTTTGTTCATATTGATTGTGATCACGAAGATAGGATCCGAGTACATGATATGTTTGATAATTTGACAACCTCAATGTTAAAAAATTGGTGTTGAATTGTGGAGATAGTCAACTGATATGATAATTACTTGCTCTGTTAGTTTTACTTTATGGGTTGGAGAGGAAAATAGTAGCTCAAGGTGCTAAGGTACTGCACCATGCAGCTGAATAGGTCTAGGAACACATCTGATGTCTCCATGACCAGTGAGGCACCTTGCTCATCTGGTCAATGGCTTCAGCAAGAATTGACTTCTGTAGTACCAAATATAGGAAAAGCTGTACATAAGAATGTCTCCGTACAAACAGGTGAGGAATTTTCCATGGAGTTTCTTCAGGACCGTGTCTCAGGAAGAGGGATTCCTGCTGTACCTATTACAGCTCCAAAAGCTCAAAATAATGAGAAGAAAGTTGGACAAAATTATGTTCAGAATCACCAGTTGGGGTATGAGGATCTTGCTCGAATTCTTGGGTTGAGGAGAATGGATTCTGAGTGTGCTTCTGATATTTCTGATCTTGTTTCTGCAAAGGGATCTCTTAAGGAGATTGAGAATGGGGTTTGTGGTGATAAATTTAGCAAAAACCATAAGGAAGACAGTGATAGTGGATATGGGGCAAGAAGAACTTTTGGTGAACTGAATGGTGACTGCGTGTCTTGTTTGGAGCCAACTGCTCTGCCCACTTATTTATTGGAGTCTCCTCATGGTAACAACTTTAATGGGCCTGACATTTCGGACAGATCTCAATCTGGGAAGATGAAATTTCTCTGCAGCTTTGGTGGAAAAATATTGCCCAGGCCCAGTGATGGCAAACTCAGATATGTGGGGGGAGAGACACGGATTATTTCCATTAGGACAAATCTTTCTTGGGAAGAACTCATGAAGAAAACATTGGTTATTTGCAACCAACCTCATTCGATCAAATACCAGCTTCCAGGTGAGGATCTTGATGCCCTTATATCCGTGTCTTCAGACGAGGACCTTCAGAATATGATAGAGGAATATCGTGGACTTGAAAAGCTCGAGGGTTCTCAAAGACTTCGGTTATTCTTGATTCCATTTGGTGAATCTGAAAGTACGTCTTCCTTTGAGGCAACCACCATTCAGCAGAACAATCCTGATTACCAATATGTCGTTGCTGTGAATGGCATACTGGAGCCTAGTCCTAGGAAAAACTCTGGTGTGCAGGGTTTGGCAAGTGAAGCAAATAAACTGGGAACGAATTTGGATCGTAATCCAAGCTTTCACAAGTGTGCTCCCACTTCCATGTTTCCCTTGGAGATTAAGGGTGGTTTAAATGCTTTGCATTCTAAGCTATTTGGTAATGAATCCAATACTATGATCGGATCTTCCAATCAATCTCCTCCAATTTCACCATTCCCACTCCAGCGTGGAGATTCCAAGAGTTTTACCATGCGATTGCATGGCAATAATTCCAGCATCGAGAGCAGCAGTTCCTTTATTTCTGCCCAATTACCACCTGAGGACTCTAGCACTGACACTGCTAGTCACAAACATCCAATGCAGGGTCTAGAAACTTTAATAAATTGTCATCACCCTTACAATCAGATTGATGCCAACCAGCCAGAGCAATCCCATGGAACACAATATCTCAACCACGATTACAATAAAGAATTTGCAAATCGTTCAGCTTTGGATCATAAGCATAGCGAGTTTGATGGTTTCTCCTGCAAGAGATATATGCATAAGGGAAGGACATTCCACTCAGAAAATCCTGTTTCACGCCCAGACGATCCTATTGCTCTGTTCTCAGAATCTATTGGCTCCATTGGTACTCATCAAGGGATGCCGCATGCATATTCTGATTCAAAGCTACAGGAATATGGAGGAAGCCCTGCTTACTGTTCATTAGAAGGAATGAGCCCATCATCTCCCTTGAACTTTGCAAAGAAACAATTGTCTTCACTGCCAGTTTCAAATGTTTTTCAAGAAAAGCCAATGCAACTGCATGAGAATGTCAATCTCTTGGATCTAAGAGTGCAAAATAATTTAGTGGATATTGAGTCTACTGGATTACAGGGAGATATGCTGCATTGTTCTCCATGTCCAGAATCAGCCACCAGGAGTGAATCTATCTGTACTAGTGAAATCAGTAACAAATCCCAAAAAGCTAATGCTGATTTGAGCAAGTCTAATTTCATGAGATCAAACCCTATTGATGGAAATTCTCCAAGTTTGGGAGAAATGAACGGATTGGGAAAAAGAGATCTCCTTTTGGATGAAGGTGGAAACTTTTATGAGGGAAGATCATCTGCTACAAGTATGGAATATAGGAAGAATTTTCCCATTGACAATTGCAACCATACTTCAACATCTGGTGTTGATACTTATACACAAGATATACAGATCTCTGGGGATATGTCTCTTGCATTCTTGGCATCTGGTCTCAAACCTTCTGAACATGTTTTGATGGAGCATCCAAATCACCATGAACTGAACAAAACCCCATCTAATCACTTTGCCGTTGGCCAAACTGCATACAATCAGCATTCTGATTTGGGTGGCACAATGTTAGGTGGACAACAAAGCAGTGTATCATGGACCAAGAACTTTGAAGTTGCAGGAATGTTTTCAAATGAAGGACGGGGCTCTTGTGATGAAAATTACCTGGCTGATCTGATATCTGGGCCATCCAATGGTTTAGTTTTCCATGAATCGGAGTGGTTGCAACCTGTTGTAAGTCAAAATGATACATGTATTAGAGAATCAACGTTGATAGCCTCTACAGATTTGTCCCTGTCTTCAGTTCACGCTGATACTGGTTCAAGTTCACACTTGCATAACAATGACCTCTGTACTCTGTTACTGAACCCAACCACAGATGTCTCTTTGAAGAGAGAGGTTTCACCCCTTGACGACAATTTTGTAATTTACCCTGATGAAAAGGTTGATAAAGTTGGCTTTGGAGGATCTTTTCCTAAGAAGTCAAATGTAGAAGAGGTTTTGCTGACCCAAACAAACCCCCCAGTTAATGAAGATTTAAATCAGCTGGAGGCAGTGAATGTTAGGGAAGATGTGGTTGCTAATATGCCTACTTCCCTTGAATCTTTATCAGCAGTTGCTTTGCATGTCATGGGTGTGGCCAGTAGTGATATCATGTCCCCTGATGCGACAGAGTTAGAGAGTATGATTCCAGAATTTGAGTCCGAGGTAAGATTGCTTTAATTTACTAATACTACTTAGTACTTACTAGTCTCTGGTATTGTAAATTAAGATTCTACTTGTGGTTGCTGGATGGTTTTTTCTTGTTAGGATTCCAGAGCTGATGGTCAAGACAAGGATGAATCTTTTAGTGATGCAATGATAGCTGAAATGGAAGCCAGTATCTATGGCTTGCAGGTTTGATGCTGCTATTTTTGTGTTTTACATTTGATTTCAATATATATATATATATATTTTGTTGAATTAGTTATTAATCATTTTAGGAATTTTAGTTTATCATTGTGCTTGGAAATTAAATGTGTGCCCACCTGAATTGTCATATGTGTCATAACCTGCATTTTGGTTGACATTTGTTTTTGAAGAAAATTCTAATTTCTAGGTCTTGCTGAAGAATATGAGTTCTTTTTTAACGGCTGACAATGCTGCTTAGATCTACTAACCGACTTCTTATAATAAAATTTCCAGAAATACATAAATCTATGCATTCTTTCCCTGCTGTCAATGATAATAAAACAGTGAATAAAATAGTCAATCTTCCTATTTCAAAAGTAAAATAATTTTTTTTCTTATGGCTCCTAGCTTTTTAGTGTTATTCCTCAAGCCTTTGATCACTTGAAGGAGTTGAGGAGGCATGGTCTTGCTAGCTGTCAAGTGTCAGGTGGCCTAACTTTTGTATTTTATAAAGTTTACCTCTTATTATGCAACACTTTTTTTTTTTTAAGTTGTGAATTCAACTCACCATCATGTATATCTTGCATTATGTTGATTGACAAGCATGGAATTTTGGAGTTACCTGTCTTTCTCACAAAAAAAGGCGCACTAGAGTCTGACAATACTTGTGATGTGGGCCATTGAACTCAATGTTATTATATTACAGTTGCACTATAGTGTTTAGATTCCCTAATTTCTTATGTGAATTTCAGTCCCTGGTCCTATTAGCTAAATGCCCTTGCTGTTGATTGGACACTACCTGTTTTTTTCTGTTCTCTGGCAAAATCAGTGCTTTTCAAAATTATCATGATGAGTTAGACTTTATGATCATGCCCAAAGTTTGCATGCAATTGCTTGAAAACAAATACAGTTATTATACATATAATCATCAGGCTTGCGCAAGTTTGAACTGCCACTGATATCTTATAGACTGTATATTCATGTGCTTTTTAGAACCAGTAATATCTCCTTGTTCATTAAATAGGCCAAACCATTCCTTACAATAGAACTTGTCTGTTTACTTCTGATAGTGTTTTTACTTGCATTTGGTGTTTGTTAGTTATAAAAATAGTTTTGAAATGTCATGTTATTTATATAAAAAAAAGAAAAAAAAAAAAAAGAATGTTGTGTTATTCATTGTTTAGTGACCAGCTTCATATCAATTTTCAATTTGGTTGGTTCTTCTTAATTAAGTTATTATGCTAGGCTCAATTCTTGATGCTATACAGATCATAAGGAATGCTGATCTTGAAGAACTACAAGAGTTAGGATCTGGTACATATGGAACCGTCTATCATGGCAAATGGCGAGGAACAGATGTTGCTATAAAGAGAATAAAAAAAAGCTGCTTTGCCGGCAGATCATCGGAGCAAGAACGGTTGGTGGGTTTCCACATTTCTTTCCAGTGCCTTTTCTTTGTTTACTTAAAACTTTAAGTAAGAAGTGCTTCAAATTTATTAGGGCAGGTAATGTATGAACATACATTCCTCTAGCTCCATAGTTCATGCAACAAGTTTGCAAGCCAAGTTTTAATCATTTGATTAGCCAAGCAATGAAGAAAGTCTATTTACATCGTCATAAAAAATCATTAAACTGGATTGTTAACCCTGTTATTCTTCCTCATATTACCTCTGTTTTGGTCTTATTCTTCTGGACCTTCTGATACTAAAGATGGTTTGACAATTATTATGCCTCCTTCCATTTCCAGAATTGCCTTTCATTATGAGAAGTTTGTAGTGTCAAATGGTTCTGAGTAAAAATGATTTAATACGTATAATAACTGGTTATTGCAGAAGCTGACAGATGTGGTGTGGCTTACCATTATTACAAGTTTTCAGCATTTGACATGGGGGCGTAAAAGGGGGATCCTATCAACTTGTTCCGACCTAGGATAATAAGCTCATGGGCTTGGTCTTACTTCACCATCGAGAAACAAAAGAAGACTTCCATCTCCAAGTTTAACTCAGGCGTAGCTCGCTTCTTTTTGGGTATGAAGCGGTGTCAAACCAAAATACCCAACAAGCATTAGCTCTCCCCGGGGGTTTTGATTGATCAAAAAGACGAATCTACTTCAACCGATATGCCCTTAGGCACAGCCATACATAACATAGAAATCACACTAGGAAAGGGTGGACAATTAGCTAGAGCTGCGGGTGCTGTAGCAAAACTGATTGCAAAGGAGGGTAAATTGGCCGCATTAAAATTACCCTCTGGGGAGGTCCATTTGATATCCAAAAATTGTTTGGCAATAGTCGGACAAGTAGGGAATGTTAGGGTGAACCAGAAAAGTTTGGGTAGAGCCGGATCGAAATGTTGGCTAGGTAAGCGTCTTGTAGTAAGAGGGGTAGTTATGAACCCTGTAGAACACCTTTATGGGGGTGGTGAAGGAAGGGCTCTAGAGCGGCCGCCCCGAGGCGGCCTCACTCCACCTCTTGGTGAAAAAGCACCGGTGCGGCCGCACCGGTTGTTTTCCCTTGAAAAGCCGCCTTTGCCGAACGAGTCTCCCACCTTTTAGTCGAATCGCTTCAACTCGGCCGAGTCAAGGCATGTGCGAAGATTTCCAAACCCTAACTCGACGACATCTTCTCCTCTTCGATGACTCTGGTGACATCTTCTTCTCTTGTCTCCTTCTTCTTCTTCCTATCTTCTCCAAGAAGCCATTGATCTGCTCTTCTATGTTTGGTTATTGTTAACACATAAAAGACGGGGGAAGAGAGAATTCAGTTGTTCATTATTTAGCCAAAGACACATAAATTTATAGTGCTAGGCCTAGAAGAGAAAAGGAAGGAGAATCAGTCACAATAATTACTCAATCAATTACCTAGCCAATTACATCAATCAATCATCTAGCCAATTACATCAATCTATGGTTGATTGATACCTTGATTGTAGTTGATTGACAACTAGATTAACAGCTGACTTTAACACTCCCCTTCAAGCTGCAGGATATATATTTCAATACCCAGCTTGGAACAAAGATTGAAAAACTTAAATGGCAATAAAACATAATAAATTAAAAATGGAATCGTATAATCATTATTTTCGAGATTCTTTAACATCCCCTCAAACTCAAAATGGGGAGTAAAGAAGAGTTTGCAAAGTTCCGATGACATAATAGTGAGTCCTTTCAAAAGGTTGAGGAATTGACTAGATAGAGGTGTCAACCAAATAACTTGACAGAGTGCCGATGAAACGGCTTGACAAAGTAATGACGAATTAACTTGATAAGAGTGGCTGAGTAAACAACTTGACAGAGTGGCTGAGGAAACAACTTGAAAGAGTTGCCGATAAAACAGCTTGACAGAGTGGCAGATGAAACGGCTTGACTTAGTTTTTTTATTTTTATTTTTTATTATTTTTATTATTTTTAAGGAGAGACGAAACTGAAGAGACATTTTTGAAAAGGGCAATTTGGTCATATATAACCCAAAACCAAAGCCACCAAACATATAGGTCATGCGTTGCAAGTCACCAGATGAAAAAGAGGGTTGCAAAAATCTTGGACCCTTTATAGGTGTGCATGTGCCGCCGTCTGCCACCGCTGTCAGCAGCACATATGATATATTTCGTTTGTGTTTATGAGAAGGATCGACGCTCTGATACCATGTCAACACATAAGAGATAGGGGAAGAGAGAATTCAATTGTTCATTATTCAGCCAAAGATACATCAATTTATAGTGCTAGGCCTAGAAGAGAAAATGAAGGAGAATCAGTCACAATAATTACTCAATCAATCACCTAGCCAATTACATCAATCTATGGTTGATTGACAACTAGATTAATTGTTGACTTTAACGGTTATTAACCAGAAAAACTGATAGAAACATAATGGGGAACCCTTCTTTCTATATATAGTATAGATTTCTTCTACAGAAACCATTTATTTATCTTAATTTTTATCCTCTCCTGCATTTGAAGCTGATGAATATTTTTCTGTACAGACCAAAGACTTCTGGAGAGAGGCACAAATTCTCTCAAATCTTCATCATCCAAATGTTGTTGCATTCTATGGGGTAGTACCAGATGGAATTGGAGGAACCTTGGCCACAGTAACTGAATTTATGGTCAATGGATCGCTTAGGCATGTCCTACTTAAGAAAGATAGGTAATTTAGCTTCCATTATTTAATTATATATTTTCTTCCATTGTTTATTAACACTTTTATTGGATTTTGGGATTCTTATGCAGATTACTTGATCGCCGTAAAAAGCTTATAATTGCCATGGATGCAGCTTTTGGCATGGAATACTTGCACTCAAAAAACATAGTCCATTTTGATCTGAAATGTGACAATCTTTTAGTCAATCTGAGGGATCCACAACGACCCATATGCAAGGTAAAGGTTTTGAACCATTAAGTCTAATTCCATGCAAAAATAGAGACATGTTGCTTTCTACATGCTTTATATGATGCTAAAGAATTTGAAGCTTGGATTGAATCTAACAAAACTTTAAGACAAAATAGAGTATTTCCATCCCAAGAAGCGATTGACTCATATATTTAGGCAGAGATCAGTTCCTTGTTCAGAATTAACCTAGACGCTATGAATGGTTGGTACAAAGTTTGGATGAACTTGGTGTGCAGAATCTTCTCTCAAATGCCACTTCAATTATCAAAATATTCCTGAATATCAATCATGATTACTGGTATTGGTTTCTGCAGGTTGGAGACTTTGGATTGTCAAGAATCAAGCGCAATACCCTGGTATCCGGTGGTGTGCGAGGCACACTCCCTTGGATGGCACCGGAACTGTTGAATGGTAGTAGTAACCGAGTCTCAGAGAAGGTGAGTTAAATCCTACCATAATTTGTCATACCATTGTGAGTCTTACGGTAACTTACTCAACAATATGGAGTTTGATTTTACAGGTTGATGTTTTCTCATTTGGCATTTCGATGTGGGAAATTTTGACGGGGGAGGAACCTTATGCAGATATGCATTGTGGTGCAATTATTGGTAAGGTTTTCATTAACCTAATTACTAATCTGCTGATTATAAATTGGAGTTCCATATATTTGGGCAAGGAATAAGAACATCAGCCTAATTACATTTTTTTTTTCTTTTTGGTGTGTATGCAATTATTCCCAAACATACTGAAATGGTAATTGGAAACAAGGCAATATGTTCATTGTCCCATAGACTAAATTAAAGTTATAGGAATCAAATAGGGAGTCAATTAACAAATTCAATGTGGTGCCTAGTGCCTTAACTTACCAATGATTTGAAACCTTCCAATATCTACAATACACCAAGTTCCATGCATGGGAGTGTAGATTTATCGATGCTGCATAAATCTACAGCGAATGCAAGTTATTTCTAGAGGTACCTATAACATATATCTGAATATTAGGGTATAGGGAACTTTCTTGAGGAACAATTCAAATTTGGTTTAAACTCACTGTTACTGTTAATGAAATCTTATTATAGTCCTATAGGTGTGAAGTTTGGAATGATCTTAATTCTTAAACCAAAATTAGGTTGAAACTTCTTTTTGAAAAAAATGTTTGAAGCTAGTCTATAAAGTTAAAATGTTCTGTATGTAAGTCTGCTTTTCTTCTCACTTCCCATTTTTAGGACTTCATTTTTTCCTTGTTGGAAAATAGCCTCTTGATCGCAAGCTTTTTATCTTCTCTCTTCTTCCATCTTGAGATTAGAAAGACATCCATCTTGAAAGAATCACTTGCTTTCGGTTCGGATCGGATTAAAACCAATTTTGGAGTATTCTCCGGTTTGATTGTCTGAATCTGATTTTTCAGATTGGCCCAATCTGATCTTTTTTTTTTTTTTTTTTTTTTTTTTAAAAAGATCAACAGAAAAAATATAAAATTAAAAACAAATATTATGAATATGGAGATAATCTATTAAATTATGTTTTTCTTATAATATTTTTTTTTATCAACTTTTAGATGTTCATGCTACTTTATTATTATAATTTTTTTCCAAATTATGGGTTCTTTTAATATAACTTTGTCTAGGAATTATAAAAAAATTTAACGTATTTTACGGATTTTTTACTAAATATTTGAATAATTTTTATGCAATAAACATATTTTATAAAATAAAGAAGGTATCAAAATTGAAACATAAAAAACTTTTTATTATTAGAACTTTAATACCGAAAATACCAAAGAGGCAAAAGAAATACCAATAATTAATATATATATATATATAGTCACTTTCTAGTGCGGGATCCCACACTTGATAATAATTATATATTAGTCACTTTCTAGTATGGGATCCTGCACGAATTTTTCGAGTTGGATCAAGGTTTATCATATATGATAAGCTGTGTAGTGTAATTTTTTTTACACGGTTTTAACCTTGATCCCGCACCTGATAATAATTATATATATATATATATATATATATAGTCACTTTCTAGTGCGGGATCATGCAAATCTTTTACATGGTTTATCACATTTGATAAGACCTTGATCCCGTGCAGGATCCCGCACTTGATAATAATTTATATATATATATATTATCCTGCATATGAAATTCGTACATAATCACTAATTCTCGTAAATCAGTGTTAAAAATTTAGTGAAACCGCACAAAAAATTCATGCGGGATCTCGCAATTGAAAGTTACTATATAAATATATATATAATATAACTTTCAAGTGCAGGATCTTGTAGAAAAAATTCGTGCAGAATTACTAATTCCCAGTATCGAGAATTAGTGAATCCGCACGAAAAATTCTTGCGGGGTACAGCACTAGAAAGTTACTATATATATATATATATATAAAGAGTAATTATCAAGTGAGGTATAACTTATTTTAATTTCGGTAAGGACCTTGATGAAATCACATCAATTTTTATGAATTTTGATTTGAATTTTTTTGTGGATGATAAGTTTAATGAATTCTACCTATGAATAAGAGTTTATAATTTTTCAAGTACTAAACATGTACTAGAATTTTTCTTGTTGTATGCCACTCAAGTGTTTCTTCACTTGATTGCTCGATACAGTAGGCTAGATCTCAACCAAAAATATTAAATACCTATCCACTCAAAAAATTTAAAAATGCAAAAACCCAAAAAAACAAAAATGGAAGTTGTCCTCAATCCATCAGATTCAACATGGAATATGCCAGATCTACATGGTGAGGCCAACATTATCAGTGACGTTGGCCTCATTTTAATGGAGGAGGGTGCCTCCTCTACAAAACCCAGGGAGGATCTCGTGACCTCCATGGTTAGGCCAACGCTGTTACCGGTGAGGCAGTGATGTTGGCCTCATTTTAATGGAGGAGGCACCCTCCTCCACAAAACCTTGGGAGGATCTTGTGAAATCTCCACGCACTCCAAGAAGGTCCTTAATCTTTGATTCTTTTGAGATCTTTGTTGTTCATGGGATTGATTGTTGGGCTTTGATTACTCTTTTAGTCTTTTCTAGGTTTTTTCATCCGGATCTAAATTGGGTCGTCCACTAGCTCTATGGCACGAGCTCTATGTACATTGAAAAAGTTAAGGACAGTAATATAATGAGAGCATTTTATGTTCTTCACCAGCTAAATTCTTGAACAAATTAGCAAAAATCCACCTCATTTTAACACCTTCTTTTGGTGGCATTCATGTTTGTTTTAGCAGACAAATAGAAAGTAGGAATACACAAGTTTTTATTTTGGTTTTTTAGAGCAAGAAGAAGTAATAAAATAATAATGCGAGGGAGAAGATCTGGATCAGCCAAATGTCACTTTTGTTGGTTTAGTATGTGAAAGGACATAATTACCCCTGAACCTGTTAACTTTGACTAATAGTTGACTAATGGAGGTATCATTTTGATGTAATTCTGAAAACTTGAGGTCCAAAGAAGGTAATGCATGTAAGTCGTGTAAAAATGACATTTTCTGAAAACTTAGGGACTAATTGTAAATACCCCTAATTATATTTGGGCTCATATCTATGATCCTACCATTTTAAATATTGATAACCAAATATTGAAGTTCTTAATTTTCTTACAAGTCCTGTTATAATTTTGAAGGGAAAGATAATGATGAAAATTATATAGTTGAAAAACTACTGAGACAAGTTGAATACTGTTTTAACGAAAAAGGAGTGATCAGATTTTGATATTAATCAAGGACTAGTTTGCTTTAGCTTTAGCTGTTCTTAGCTGTGCAACCTTATGATTTTCTTCATTGAATACATAACACTATAACAGAATGGCAATAAGAAGATACCTGGGATTGAAACAAATACCGAGTCTTATAAATTATCTTATTTTAAAGTTCTATGAGTAACATGTTTTTTATTTAATTTTATAGTCTTAAATTCAATGACAAACTAATTTCTAATTTAACATTGAAGTCAAAATGAATATATCCTTTTCACTCTCTTTCAAGTTTACAATATACATATATATAGTAATTTTATAGTGTGGGATCCCACACGAATTTTTTGTGCGGTTTCACTGATTCCAACTGGTTGGAATCACAAATTTTTCGTGCGGGATGACAGGATCTTGCACTTGATAATTTATATATATATAGTTCGTTTCTCCTCAATGCGCACCGATATATATATTTGTCGGTTCTCTAAATATTAGCCATTACATTCAACTACTTTGCATAAGTCAACATTCACTTATGCTAATATATATATATATTAAAAGGTCACCAACATGTAAGTGGAATACATATGTTAACGAAGTGGCCATACTATGGAATTAATAGTGGTGGTGGTGGTAAAGGTATTTGGTGGCAGTTTTTGGTCTAGTTGTGTGCTGTGTCGATCTCATTAGTGCTGGGATACACCCTACCAACTTCCATGCTCTTTTTAGAATGCTTTCATTTTGAGATATATGATTGCTGTCTGAATAGAATTGATCTTTGGGATTGGCTAGTTTGTAATACAGAATGTGGATATTAAGTACCTCTTAAATTTCAGAATGACCTATTTCTTGGAAGCAAAATGCTAATGAGGTTGTAATTAATATATTAACCCGTAGGCTTTGGTCCATAACATAAGTATGAGATGAAATTGTATGGATCTTAGGTTCAACTCTTTCAAGAAAGAATAAGAAAAATCAATAATATTGATCACGTGAAAAATTTGACATTCAATCTTGAACTTCTTTATTTCAAAGCTACTTATTAGCTTCATTGCAAGAAACCCTTGAAATTTCTCATTGTATTGTATTTTTTTTCAGCATGGGTTCCTTGTACTCACATTCAATGCTGCTGTAGAAAAAAGAAAAGATTTTAATGTGTAAGAGTTAGTTGTTGGTACTCAAGTTTTAAACTTTCGGTCTCTAATAAAAAGAACACACTCATACACCCAGAGAGAGAGAGAGAGAGAGAGAGAGAGAGAGAGCTACCTTAAGTAGTCATATGAACTGTGTTATCTATCGTCTTTGGATGCTCGAAATGCTATGGTGAAAAAAAAAAAAAACTTATATGATTTGTTTCTCAATTTAGTTTAGTTCCTTAGAGCATTGCTAGGGTTCTCTATAGAACATAGTCGGTCAGCTAAATAAGGTGTCCTTTTAAGACAGCTGTGAAGAATGATTACTAGTTAATGCTAATCACTTTGAGATCATACCTCTATACTGCTGTACGATATTTGTTATGTGCAAAATGAAATCTATTTACTTTTTTTTTTTTTTTTTTTCTCTCTGATTTGTTTGTGAATTGTATGCAGGGGGGATTGTGAAGAACACTCTTCGACCTGCTATTCCTGAACGTTGTGATCCCAACTGGAGGAAGTTAATGGAACAGTGCTGGTCACCAGATCCTGAAACCAGACCATCATTTACCGAGATAACAAACAGGTTGCGATCTATGTCTTTGGCACTTCAGGCAAAGGGACTAAACAATCAGCCAAGATATATGAAGCCTAATGCTACCACATGAAAGAAGATGTGAATCAACCTATTTTGTTCATCGCACGGGTAGAGTTTGCTGCCATTGTTGCGTTTTGCTTCTCACCTTTGTCAATACACATAACTTCTATTTTTTATTCTTTTTGTATAAAAAAGGAACACGCCAGATCATAATAGTAAGCCATGAAGTGAGCATTGCTATGATGTTTTTGATTTTTCATTTGTAATTTTGTATATACACACATGAAGAAAAAGGTGTAGTTGTGCTTGGCTTCTTTATATTTCTTTCATCCCATTCCAACCATGTGAAGTAATTGATTTCAAATCTTAAGAGACTCGAATACACCAGTAGTCACTTCTCAAAACATTTTTTTATTTTTTTATTTCATAATTATTTTATATATTAATACCATATAAATTAATGGCTGGTTGATCATAATATCGTTTTTTTTTTATAAAATGTTCCATGATTTTAAAATGTAAGAAAGAGAAGTGAACTTACGTGGAAGCCAACGGTCAACGGTGGAAAAAAGGGTCAAGTCAGCTCCAAAATTTGTTTTCAGACTCTTAGAAATATGAATCACGACTTCATGAATCATGAATTTAAAGTATTTAACCTTCTAGTTCTCACCCACTATTGTTTTGGACCTATTAAGAATTTAATAGGGGTGGTCAAATGCACATCACCTCTTAACGGAGATGGTAGGTGGTGGTGAGGGGTTCGAGTTTTGCCATGCACAAATATTAGGGGTGGACAAAAAACCAGTGAACCGAATTGAACCGAACCGGTCCAATCGGTTTTTCACTGTTCACCGGTTCAATTCGGTTCGTTTTTTAAAAAACCGGATATTCCTGTTCGGTTTCCGGTTCAAGGGTTCGAACCGGTGAACCGAACCGAGAACTGGTGTATATAATGAAAAATCAAATCTTACTATGTTTAATTAATTGGCAGGTATATTTTGTTAAAAAAAAAAAAAAAAAATTTGGTATATAACTAATTAAAAGATGAAAATGATGAAATAATGCAGGAGTAAAGGGAATTGTGGCAGTTCTCCCAAGCCAAACATATGATTTCCTGGATAATGGATCCGGGTATGGAGCTCTGGTAAAGTCAGAGAGCAATGTGGATTATGGTGTAGTAGATGGTCCATTAAGTATTTAAGTCTTAACCTAGAGATCACAAATCAAAATTCAAGTTGAGAGTTTCTTTGCAATAAATTAGATTCGAGCAAATCCCAAATGGGTTTCGTGAAATTTCTGAAATATCTTTTTTGCAAATTTCGATTGTTATGATGTAGACTAAATTATTGAAATAAGCAATATTATTTTAAAAATTAAAGCCTAATAATTTGGCCCAATAGGTCCAAAACCGAAAAACCGAAAATCCAAAAAACTGAACTGAACCGAACCGAACCGGTTCAATTGGTTTTTGATCGGTTCACACTTTTCAATTTTATCGGATAGGTTCACTTTTTTAAAAACCGGATATTATTGGTTTTTTATCGGTTCACTTTTCGAGTGAACCGATCCATTAAACGCCCACCCCTAATGTCAAATATTGTCTGATCTTTCGTAATAGTTGTAATACTTCAAAAAAAAAAAAAAAAAAAAAAACTCACAAAGGTGTGGAGAAGACCTCTCTCTACCCGATTCTGGTAGACCCTTGACTCAACATATGTAAAAGGGGTTCGAATTCAATATTATTTTTATAATAAAACCATGAAGTGTTGGGAGACTCCTTCCTACCATATTTTCGTTATACCCCTAATAGTCTAGGGGTGTGTGGCGGATCGAATCCATTGGATTTTCCATGATCTAAGATCCGATCCAATCCAATCCGATCTAATTGGATCGAAGAAATTACAATTCGATCAGATCAGATCTGATCCAATCTTATAACAGAATCTGATCCGATATAATTGCAAAATACTTAAATTGGATTCAATCAAATCCAATGAATCAGATTTATATGAAGCAATTATTAATATATAAAAGTTAAAACGTTTCTAAAATAAACAAAATCAATAATTAATTCATAGAGTAATTCAAATAAAATTAACAAATTAAGCCTTGTATTTTAGTGGATCCGACAGATTTGCCAGATTTTTATATGAAAATCCAATGGAATGAATTTTAGAATTTATGAACCAATCTGATCCAATTATATCCTCACATCCAATCTAATCCATTGGATTGGATTTAGCACACTTTTATCTAAAAAAAACACTTTGACGCTCCTTTTTATTTTTTATTTTTTAAATATAGTTAAAATCTTTCAATACCACAATAACAATGTTTAAATTTCTTGAATTTTGGTGAATATAATTATATAATTCAACAAAGCCACTAATAATCTCGACCAACCCTTTGATAGATTTAAATTAATATTGCATTTGAATGTTTGAAATGACATTAGTGTAAAAAAGAAGCAAAAATTGGACATAAAATATCAGAACATGCAAAACGTGGACGATATTTATTTTAAGGACAATTGCAATGAGACACCATTTTTGTCACTACCAAACGGCACAGACAATTCCTGTGATTTGACTCGCAGTCTTGGTCTTTTCTTCACCGCACTTGCCGAGAAAATCTTCACAAGCTTGAACTCAGACAAATATATATACCTCCTCTCCTCTTCTCCATAAATCAGGACTTAGAAGTATTTCTTTATACAGAGGAAATATATATATATATATATATATATATATATATATATATATATATATATATTAATATACTTACAAAATAAAGAGTCAGAGATGGAGAAAGCACTCAACAGACAGAAGATTCTGCTTCAACATTTGAAACCCACCTCCTTTTCTTCTACACAAACCGATCAAGCACCTTCTCTATCAGTAAGTTATATCTGGTTCTGTAAATTTTGTTCAATTTTAATTTTCTTCTTTGCAATTCTAATGTGTCCATGTGTACTTTATTTACTAGATTATGCTTTAATCTGTGAAGTTTTCTGTTGAATGATGACATGCAATATTTTAAATTGAATTATGGATGCTAATTGCTGTAAATTGAACAGAGACAAACAGTGTTTATTTCTTTTAATTTAATCTTTAATAATTTGGAAGTTGCTTCTTTGTTTCAAACCCATAATTTTGTTCATTTTGGAAATTGTAGTGATGCTTCGTACTTTAGATATACTGTATATATTATTGTCTTTCCAATAGATTTGTTTTTAACCTTCTGATTTTATTTTATTTTGTCAAGGCTTCAATTTGTGCGGCTGGGGATAGTGCTGCTTATCATAGGCAGGCTGCTTTCTCAGATGATGTTGTAATTGTGGCGTAAGTTAACCGTATGCGAAAATGTGTATAAACCTATTGATGAATTTTGATTGAAATCTTTTAACTTAATTTCCCACCTGTGGATGGAATTAAATTTGGTATAAAAATTATGTCAAACAGTGCTTATCGAACTGCAATATGCAAGGCAAAGCGTGGAGGCTTCAAGAATACCCATGCCGACGATCTACTTGCACATGTTCTTAAGGTTTGATGCATTTAGTTTATTTGTAATGGAGAGGAGTCTGTTTGTACAAATTTGAGTTAATTTTTCTGGAGCAACATCTTGGGCTGTAAGCTTTTACGATTCTCTGTGCAGGCATTGATAGAAAAAACTAAATTGAATCCAAGTGAAGTGGGAGATATAGTTGTTGGTACAGTTTTGGCACCAGGCTCACTAAGAGCCATGGAATGTAGAATGGCAGCATTTTATGCTGGTGTCCCTGGTATGTGTTTTTCTTCTGCATGCACCCTTTTTGACTTGTGTGAAGTTATGCACATTTGACAATTTAGTTGTATAAAATGGAGTCATTGCCTCATGATGCTAGTCATGAAAAATATATAAGAGAAAATAATAGTTTGACCCAAATCTTAAAATGGACCTTTCTTAAATATGACGTGAAGGATAAAGCAGGATGGTTTCATTTGGTGTTCAATGTCTATTGGTTAATCTTATAATTCAATCTAGCCCTTGGATATGTAATATATTTGTTTCAACCAGAAATGGTGCCCATCCGAACTGTCAACCGACAGTGTTCATCTGGCCTACAGGCAGTTGCTGATGTTGCTACTGCTATAAAAGCAGGATTGTATGACATTGGTAAGAGTACTTCTTAATTTTTTCTTTTTGGTCTGGTAAAAGAGGTTTTTCGAATACATTCAATTTAAAATATCTTTGTCTTGGTCCTGACCTGTTTTGCTTTATAAATCAGGTATTGCGGCTGGATTGGAGTGTATGACTGTAGATTCTATGGGCAGTCATTGCCAAATTAACCCGAAAGTATATTCAATATCTACTAGCTACAAATATATGAATTATACATGAAATAGTACCTTAAATTAAAACTTATACTGTTGACACTTGACAGGTAGAGATCTTTGCCCAAGCCCGAGACTGTCTTCTTCCTATGGGTATTACTTCTGAAAATGTTGCACAGCGTTATGGCGTGACACGGCAAGAACAAGACCTTGCTGCTGTGAGCTTGATAAACTTGTGATATTGTTTTCTGATGCAAATATAATCTAAATTTGTTTAATCAGTTATTGTTATGATAATAGGTTGAATCTCATAGGCGTGCTGCTGCTGCAACTGCATCTGGTAAATTTATAGATGAAATTATCCCCGTTTCCACAAAGGTAAAATCTTTAGTTTATTGTCCGGCATATGTTCTTTTTTTCTATTTGAAATTTGTCATATGACTGATAAGCATTTCATTAAGATTGTGGACTCAAAAACTGGAAGTGAGAAGCCTGTCACAATTTCTGTGGATGATAGTATTCGGCCAAACACAAATATGGCAGATCTGGCGAAGCTGAAGCCTGCATTTAAGAAGGATGGGGCCACAACTGCTGGTATTCAAAATTGTCATACTTGTTGATATTTGTCTAGCAGAATCTTGATCAGTAACCTGATATAGTTTGAACTGAATCTTTCTGCAAATTATATTTAGGGAATTCTAGTCAAGTGAGTGATGGCGCTGGAGCTGTCCTCCTTATGAAGAGAAGTGTGGCTATGCAGAAGGGACTTCCAATTCTTGGTGTGTTCAGGTAACAAAAATCCAGTTATATTAACAGCTTTGATCTATGATATGCACCTATATGAACTATTCTTTACTGGCAACAGTGAAATGAAATCAATGTTTAGGCTGGTTTGTTGCTGCCCCTTTCATTGTCTGTGTGATGATATCTAACATATCTGAGAAGTGCTTCCCAACCCAACCCTACACCATAAACACTAATAAAAAACCAAGTGAATATTATTCTTATGACTGGCTAAAGAAGACAAGGATGGTTTACTCTTGTCAGAAACATGCCTAAATGCAATTTTTAGTGGAAAGGCAGACAGAACTTTGACATAAACACTGAGCAAAATGGAAGCTAGATGAACGAGTAATTGGTAAATTGGTAAAGTTAAGCAAGAAATAGACCCTGCTGGCACCATTTAGAAGAAAATGACTTTTACTAAGAAGTTCATAACTTAGGGTTTTTTTTTTTTTTTGAAGAAAGTTCATAACTTAGGTTTTAAAACTCTTCTTGTGAGAACAACTGTCTTGGAGATTGTCTATAAAAATAAGGGCAAATTGCACTAACTTACCCTAACTATATCAATTGCACTAACTTGGCAAGTATGGTCTTGATAACACTGACATCTCCTTTGACTTGTTTACTAACGGTTGACCAGCGTTAGTCAGTTAGGGTAGAGGGGCAATACAGTATTCTTAGTAAGTGAGAGAGGGAGAGAAAACGGTGGGAGAGGAGAGTGAAAGAGGGATGATAGAGAAGAGAAAAAAAGAGATGAGAGAGACGAAAAAGAATTAAATAAAATATAAATAAGAAATGACAAAAAGACGATATTGACCCTCTGACCTAACGGACTAGTGGTGTTCAATTAGTCAACTAGTCAGAGGGGATGTTAGTGTTATAATGGCCACAGTTGTGAAGTTAATGCAATTAATGATATAGTTAGGGAAAGTTAGTGAAGTTTTCCCTAAAAATAATCTGTTATATACAATAGTTGTGTAACCAATAAGATACACACAACAATAAAGGAAGAAATTAAAATTGAACAAATTACTCCCAACCTACCTAAGGATTGAGGTTTTACACTTGGGAACAACTTATTGATGGTTAACTTATTGACAGTTAAAGTTAACCATCAAAAGATAGTAAAAAGACTTAATACCCCTGATTAATAAAATCATAAGATAAAGAAAAAAAAAAAACAATTAAAAAATGAGAAATAAAAAACGAGCTTTAGATCTCCACCATCCATCTTTGAGATGGAGATAGATGTTGGAGATTTATTCATCAAAATAATTTTTAAGAAAATGAAAAAAAAAAATGGATCTCCACGGTTGATCTTTCATATGGACGGTAGGGATTTATTAAAAAAAAAAAAATTTTAAAAATGAAAAAAAAAATTAAAAAAATTCAGTGGAGATGGCAATCAATCTGATCTCCTAGCCTCCCCTGTTTCACTTCACCACCACCATTGTTGCTTGAATCTCATGCTAGCAAATGCATCAAAATCTGGCAACTATCACACATCTTATCACAATTCTAGCAAAGTCATTCACTTGTAAATTCAGTGACAACAAATGTGAAAAATGTAAACTTCCCAATCTCTTTCAACCAAACAATCTGTATCAACAACTAACTAATAAGCTTGAATGCAATTTAATCCAACCTAACCAAAACAAATTAAAAAAACACAAACCCAGATCCAAAATAGTTGCTTTTTGTCAACACAAAAACCTGAAACAAACAAAAAGAATACATGGGGTTGTGGAATGGACCCACTTTGTTGGTGTAGAGACGGACATCATCTCTGACCTTGAAATGATGGTCAGAGGCATTCACATGGGTCTGGAAACCAAAATGGGTGACCAGAATTGCCACCACAGCAAGCGAAGAAGAAGCCATTGAAATTCACTCACAAGAGAGAGGGTAAACTTTTTCGATTCACGAAACTTTGAGGGAAGAAAAAGTGGGTGTGCGTTGAAGTGGGTGTAGCGAGATCTGGGTGGCGGTGTGGTTTTGAGAAACAGAGGGGGCTGGAGTCTTCCCCTTGGCACGGGGGGAGGCTCGGAGATCCAGGATCACCACCCATCTCTTCCTTTTTTCGATTTCTTAATAAATCTCCACAGTCCATCTTTTGAGATGGACGGTGGAGATCCATTTTTTAATGAATAATTCTCCACCATCCATCTCCATCGCAAAAATGGATGGTGGAAATCTAAAGTTTGTTTTTCTTTATTTTATGATTTTCTTAATTAGGGGTATTTTTGTCTTTTTACTATTTTTGACTGTCAACGTTAACTGTCAAACTTAACGAGAGGGGAGGTCATTGTGAGTTTTTCAATAAGTTGTTTCCGAGTGTAAAACCCCAAACCTAGGTAGGTTGGGTGTATTTTTTTCTTTAAAATTCAGAAAGATAAACAAATAACAAAATTCAGTGCATACTTAAGGCAGTAACAAGCTAGCGTAGTTGCTTTTGAAATTTAGAGTAGGGCAAACCAAGGTGTGATATGAATAAGAATATTTATATATGGAATTTACATTTAATAGTCTTCTTTGCCTCTCATGTCAAGAGCTTGATTTATTGCATTTGACAAAAGTGGATTTTTCCTGAATGTACTTTTAAATTGAAATAGAGACAAATTCATGTTCTTGAACTTCTCTCTCTTGCAGAAGTTTTTCTGCTGTTGGTGTGGATCCAGCGGTCATGGGCATAGGTCCAGCTGTTGCAATTCCAGCTGCAGTGAGGTCTGCAGGTCTTGAGCTTAGTGATATCGACTTGTTTGAGATAAATGAGGTATTAGATTTGTATGATTGTTGTAACTAACATAGTAAATTTGATTGAAGTTCAACAATTTTTAGCTAAGTAGTGTACTGTTTTGTACAGGCATTTGCATCCCAGTATGTTTATTGTTGTAAGAAGCTGGAGCTTGATCCTGAAATAGTCAATGTTAATGGAGGTGCAATTGCTCTTGGACATCCCTTAGGTGCCACAGGTAACTTAAAACAATATGGTTTTCAGAAAACTGACAATTTGTAATTTGTAATCGTCTGTGAATCATTGTTGGCACTTGCCCAAAAATTTTGTGAAGATGCACTAACAAATTTATATGCATGATCATTTGTTGTTTATTGGTCTTAGAAGCCTGGCATCTGCCACAGAAAACAAACAAGTGCAATATTTTATAAGAAACACAGTTTACTCTTGAATAACAAAGCCTTCATTGTAGGTCCGACATAAATTTAAGCTACCTGCTGTTTCTGTATTAGGTGCACGCTGTGTTGCGACTCTATTGCATGAGATGAAGCGTCGTGGCAAGGATTGTCGCTTTGGAGTGATATCCATGTGCATAGGTCTGTTATTTCTCTCTCTCTCTCTCTCTCTCTCTCCATATGTCAGTACATAAATATACAGCACATGAAAGCTAGTTAGGATATGATAAATGCTAGATTGCCCAAATTTATGTCCAAATGATGTAGTGGGTGAGTTGTAACCACCATGCTAATCTTGAGACGAATTGTTAATTACAACTTATATGCCATATCATTTGGGCATGAATTTGGGTAATTTGGCATTACTCTTATTGTAAACGGTTATTGAACTTCAACGTGTTATAGAATGAACTAGTTAAGCTTGTGGTACTATGTACTGAGTCGTCTAAACTCACTAAACAGGACTAGCTAATAAATTAAATTTGCAAATCTCTCTTTTCCATTGGTGATGATCCTATCTTCTGTAAACTGATTAGGTGAGGTGTAATTCACTAAGTAGGAACCAAACAAATATATCTAATTTTCACTATGGCCATTTCTTGTGGTCAGAGTTGAGTTCATGGATCTTGTGACATTACACTACTTGCAAGGCAAAAAGTAGAAAAGAAAATAAAAAGATGCATGATGTTTATTTTATCTGCATTTGTTTCTTGGTGACAAACGATTTACATGAATTATCACTGCAGGCTCGGGAATGGGAGCTGCAGCAGTTTTTGAAAGAGGGGACTGTGTTGATGAGCTATGCAATGCACGATTGGTTGAAAGTAACGCTCTCTTATCAAAGGATGCTCGGTAGATATATTTGTTTGCTCCTCACTGTTTCATGTCCAAGAATAAGCTTGGTTGATTATCGAAATTATCTCATAATGATTGTACTAATCATCGAATAATCAATAAGCCATGCTTGGCATAGCCTAAAGATAGTCGAACAATCTGGTGATTTTAGTTTGTAACTGTTTTCTTAATGAAGTAGTTTAATTTAACTTTTAAATAAACTAATCTCTTTATATTGGTTAGAAATCGGGGCGGGTTAAATTGTGCTTTTGTTTGGATAATGTTGCCAAGAAATTCATGAAGGTGTAATGCCCTTCAAAGAAGAGCAATTGAGAAGAATATTTTCTGGAATTCCAGAAGAGAGAGAGAGAGAGAGAGAGAGAACTGTAATAGAGAAGAAATTGTGTAATAGAAAATGACTTGTGTATATTCTGGAATTGTAAAAAAAAAAAAACGGCATATGACAAGTGGCCTGGAAACAATTCCCTAAGGTAGGCTCACGTTTCACTAACTACAAATTGGAAATTTATAACACAGGAAATGGATAATTGCAATTGTGGCCTCATAGGCCCAACAATGCTTTCAGGTCCAATGAGCCCAAGTGAGACCTCACCACAAAACACATCGTTTTTAGGGGGGCTTTGAGATGACCTATAAAAACCTCGCTACTCATTTGTCTTGATGTTTGAAAACATCCCAAATCTTCCTCTTTGAAATCCCTAATTAAAATTCCCTAAAACTACTTCGATCTTCTTCAATCAACCCCCAAATGACCTTTATTCTTCTCTCCTGACATTCCCCACCCCTTAAAGACTTGATGTCCTTACAGGTCCAAAGTCCTTGGGAATTGCGATCGAATCAACGTGGTGTCCTTCCATGTTGAATCCTCCGACAATGTGAAGGACCACTGTATTAGAATTTGAGCGATAACCTAGCTATGTCTTTTTACCATTTTGCGAGCCAAGATCGCTATGGGAAACACTAACGTCAAGACTCTTTTCAAGAAAGTGGAGCAAACACAAGAGAAGGATCATAAGAAAGGTATTCAATGCTACGAGTGTAGTGACTATGGACACATTGCTCCCGGATGTGCAAATTTGAAGAAAAACAAAGGAAAGGCTATGGCGGCCACTTGGAGTGATAGTGATGACTTAGAGGAAGAAGATAAGTCTTCAGATGATGAAGACCAAGTTGCCAACTTCATTGCCTTCTCATCTTCTCACAATGGCAAGGAAGTTATAAGTGACAAAGAAGAGAAGGAGGACAATCAAGAAGATGTAGATGAAAGTGACTCAAATGATGAGACTAATTCATCCAAGTCCAATCATGACTTTGGTGAAGAGATGGACTATGATGACTTTATGAAGTTCTTTGAGAGTTCTAGATTGAAGAAGAAGAATGAGATTCAAAAGCTAAAAGGGGAGAACCTTGAATTGACTTCCAAGATGACTCACTTGAGTGAGGAAATGAGAAGAGCAAGAGAAATGAAAGAAAGTTTGAAGATGGAGCTAGTCTTGGTCAAAAGGAATGAAGAATGTTTGAAGAAGGAACTCATGGAGGTAAAATGGTTGATTGCTAAGATGACCTCCGGAACCGAAAAGCTTAATAAAATGTTATCATCATGTGGAAAGAGTCCTAGTGACAAGAAGGGGTTGGGATATGTGGAAGACATGGAGACCATATCCTTGAAAAAGACAACATTTGTCAAGAGCAAAGAGATTGAATATGCTCAAATCCCTCAACAATCAACTAAATGGGTTAAAGTTGGTGAATCCTTAAAGCATGCTCAAGTAAAGGTTCCAACAAGAGCTCTACCACAACAAGCTAGAGCACCACAACCAAGACCTCCACAACCAAGGATCCCTCAAGCTCAACAAAGGGTCCCTTCTGCTCAACCAAGAAGACATACGAATTTAGCTCAACCACAAAGGAGAGAGTTGGCTCAACATCAAAGAACAACTCCAAGTAGAAGGAAGCCCCAAATGCTTGCACAAGGCTATGGTATGAACTTCTATTTCACTCCTACTTGCCATTACTGTGGAATTGAAGGCCACATTAGGCCTAATTGCTTTAAGTATATTAAATTGTGTAGAATTGAAAGCTTGATTGATAAAAATATGTTTAGGAGAGCCGAAAAGCATGCACCTAGGAAATTTAGAGCTAATGGACCCATGGCTCCAAGGAATGATCATGTTGCACTTAGGTAGAATAGAAATGATGAGTATTATTGTTATATGGCTCAAGTACCCATGAAAACCAATGCCTCTAACATTTGGTATCTTGATAGTGGGTGCTTTAGGCATATGACCGGAAATAAGAGTTTCTTTGAGACTCTTGTGATGGAGGATGGCAGATTTGTCACCTTTGGTGATGGTTATAAGAAAAAGGTCATAGGGAAAGGTAACATATCTATTCCCGGTTTGCCCTTTTGCCCTATGCTCTTTATGTAGATGGTGTAAGTTCCTCACATTTTAATTGACTTATTTCATTGACAAACCACATTTTGGGATGTCTATGTAATGGGTAGCTTAGGTTCTTATTGACAAGCTTTCAAGCATCTCAGTGACTTTAAGAGCAAGAGCATAAGGTATATCACTTCACTTGACTCTTGAAGAGACTAGTTGGACACACACACTTACATGCATTTGTTTTGTCATGCATTTGTGTTCATTGTTTATTGTGTGCATTCTCTTCACACTTCACACTTGCACCTCTTTGTTGAATTGTGTTGTGTGTTAGTGTGTCTTGTAATTCGTTTCCCGAAGATTGTTCGAAAACATCCCTGCGTGCATGTTGGTGTGCTTGGTTTAGCGCGAGGATTGCCGTCGAAGAAAGCTATTCTCTTCTCCTTTGGTTTCACCTCTTTTGGTGAAACGGCAATTGTGATCGACGGCCTGACCATCGATTGAAATCGCTGTTTGAGACCTAATTGATTTGTATGTCTCGGGTCCAAATCGACGATTGTGATCGGTGGCCATGAAACCGTCAAATGTACACACCGTTTGAAACTAGTGTTCTCAGTTTCAATTCGGCGGTTAAAATCGACGGCCTTGACTACCGAATGAAACTGCCGATTGGTTCGTAACTGGGGCAAACTTGTCTTTTCTTCTAGTTTGTTTTTGCTTTCTATAAATACATCTTTATCTCTTGTTCTTTGATTTAAGCTTTGGAACATTAAGAACCCTAAAGAGATATTGAGAGAGACTTGAGAGAAAAAAACATCAAGATGTAGGGAAAAACACGTGCATGCAGCGGAAGCGAGACTAAAATTAGGTTTAGTATAGTTTAAAATTTTTCCTTAAAGATGAACCTTAACCCTTTGATTAATTAACATATAGAAAAGTATCGTACCTTTGTCATGTCATCTGATTGATGTTGCGTCGATGATATTCTACAAGATCTTCCAATCCAATCACAAACGTGAATCACCTAGGAGCGTGGTCTCCCTTTTCTTTGAATTGTGTACCTGAGGATGGATAACAAAAACTTTTTCTTTTTCGTTAGTCACAAAAACTTCCAAGAGATAACAAAGAACATTCCGGTCACTTTTGAATTCTCAATCTTTTGAACAAAATTCACGTGAACCTAATTCGAAGTTGTGCACAAAGCCTTTTGATGTAAAAACTACTAGTGCACTATCGAAATAAAACGTTCTCTTCTCTCTTTTTCCTCTTGGCCGAATACTCACACTAGTCTAAGAGATGGATTCTATTTTTCAATGCTAAAGAAAAATAACTCTCAAGTAAGCCTTTGGGTGTGGCCAAATTCCACACTATGTAATATATAGTGGCCGAAATCCTTGCCCTAATTTATTTAGGGTTGGCCGAATCCTATCATAAGAAAACAAGGAGGTGGCCGAAATCCTCACTCTAAGATGATTTGTGTTCACCAATACTCCTATCAATCTTTTGAATCACAACCCTAATCCAACTTTTTAGTGTTTTATTAAATTGTGACTATATCAAAAACTTCCTAATTTGATTTAGATAAATAAAAGTTTTATTTATCTTCTTATCAAATAAAGTCTTTGATTCTCATTATACTACAAACAATAGTATAACACTAAGAAACATATTTCCTAGTCAGAATTTTTTTTTTTTGATTCTTAATTAATAAATTAATTAATCTCTATTTAATCAAATAATAAAATAAAATAATATATTAGACTAATATAGTAGCCTTGCCGCCCAAGTACCATACATGGGCCATATATTATTTTTCTATTTTATTTAATCCATTGGACTTTAATAAAAAGCCCACATGTGAACTAGACCCATTCTTTACTAAAAGAAACAAGCCCACATACCTTAATAAAATTCTAGATGGACCCATAATTAGTCCGGTAGAATATATCAAGTGATCCATGCAGGTCCGTGTGGATTGTGGATCGTGGATCTTGGCGGGCTATTTAAATTTAAACTTCAATAGATATAACCTAATCACAATCAACAAATGATTCACTTAGGTTCGATTTATTAATTTTAGCTCATTCCACTAAAAAACTAAAATTGAACTCTTAAATATAGATAGAATAAGTAAATGTTTCTCATTCATACCCTAGACAATCTTATTAGAGATAGTGTATCCTTGTGAATAATATCAGTAATCGCCAATAGCTCATAGACTGCCTATAGCTCTCCTAGTTACCATATTTACTCATATAACCACATTTTGAACTTGGATATTTTGACTTGTCCAGAAGCCATGTTTCAATAGACACTTTTGAAAACTCAACATTAAGATTTAATAACCAATACCTTAAAACATCCATATAATAATATTATACTCTCATTTAATAAATGGAGCTACGATGTCCATATCTATAAGTGAAGTCCTCTATCGATTAACAAATGAATACCACCAAACTATTGAGGATAGACTATACTATATAATCATACTCATTGATAGCTCAAATGATAACACTTGCAACCATAAGTCCATCATTTATCTTAGGATTAAGATAGACTCTCCGATTGTCCTCATAATGAAATTTATCTACTGACGGTTGTTAGATGAAGTATTTCATTGTGATCCTATTCAATGCACCTAGTGCACTAGATTCTTTTACTCGAAACCTCTTTGATGATTTTAGACTCATCATAACACATTTGATCCCACTCAAATGCCAGTAAAAGAATCTACAACTTTGACAAGATAAAGGTGCCCAACCTTTACCTTAAGTTGTGATAAGTTGTGAACATTATTCAAGACTAACTAAAGAATTGTGTCTACCTCATACATACTTAGATGTACGAACAATTCTTTTTTTCTCATAGTCTTTTGACCTTATGATTATTTACTTTTGACAATTATGTTAACCAAAAATAGTCACTGGGGTGATTTTTCCAATTAACAATTCAAGGGGGACCAGGATCGTAATAGATCTTGGTCGGAGGGGTATCAAGTAGTTCAATACCTTCAAATTCCTAGAAGTTCAATAAGCATGATGTATAGATAGTAGTAAGGAAGAAGTTTCATGCAAATAATAGAACGTACACATAACTCCTTTTATTGATAGTAAATATATGAAAGGGTTACAATGAAGATCTATCCTAGCTATGAACATGAGTAAAAATAAGCTCAAGGTGGGCGATGGCGATGGAACTCTCGTGTGAGTCGATAAGTGGCAAAGTCAGAAGTAGGGTTTTGGTCCCCTTTTTCTGTGATCATAAGGTGAGTATATATAGGTCCGTTTCTTGCCATGCACTCCTAGAACTTCGGTCTAGAGTTTTAGTGATTTACGAATCCTTTCTTGGCGATCCACGAGTTCGTCGGGGAATTGATCCCTAAAATCAAGTGATTCTTTTTTTGTCGGATTGGATGGGAGTTGACTCCTATTTCAAGTAGGATTCTGTATGGTGGGAATGCATATAACATTCTGTCTTGAACGGTGGCATTTTAATGCTTGTCTTTCTACTTGGTTTGCTGTTCGGGATATCTGCTTCCTGCTTTAGGCGGGGTTGGAGCACCGGGGTCTTTATGTTAATATGTGACCGTTTATTCACCAGGTGCCTACCATTAGTTTTTGGTGGATCGAGATACTTAAGTATCTCTCCTTCTTCTCGCTTTTCTTAAATTGTGCTTGACAGCATCGGGGTACCGGGGTATCGGGATACCGGGATACTTGGAGGTAGACAGGTGCTTAGGATCTCGTGATAGTAATGTCTCTAGGACCTTGTCTTCTAGGTTTCCTGGTACTTTCTGGGTTCTGGAAGCCTTGAACCTGATTGAGGTGGGTAGGAATCCACATTCTGGCCATTCTTGAGATAGGCGGGGTATCAAGATACATCTCCCATGGCACATTTTTACCCCGTCTTCACTTCAAGAGTTGATGGAAAATTCTTCTTTGGTCCCTGCCATTTTTGGCAGTTAACAAATTATAATAATTAAACTATAAATGCTATAAGATTTGTTAAAGTAGAAATCACTTTATTAATATGAAAAGATTGTCAAAAATAATATTACACTCTTGCTATTAAGCATAATCCTAACAATCTCCCACTTGCGCTATAGCAAATGTGTCATATATCTCATTCCCATGTTCTCTAGGTGCCCGTTAAAACTCTTCTGTGGTAGAGTCTTTGTGAAGGGATCCGCTAGATTTTCTGCTGATGCGATTTTGGTAATCGTCACGTCACCCCTATGCACAATCTCCCTTAAAAGATAATACTTCCTTTCAATGTGTTTTCCTTTCTTATGACTTCTTGGTTCTCTGAATTAGCCACTGCTCCACTGTTGTCACAGTAGATAGTGATCTGCTTATTTGCACTGGGAACCACTTTCAAGTTAATCAAGAATTGGCGGAGCCAAACAGCCTCTTTGGCAGCTTCGCATGCAGCAACATACTCAGCTTCCATGGTGGAATCAGCAATACAGGATTGCTTGATACTCCTCTATATGACTGCTCCTCATATAAGAGTAAACACAGATCCTTATGTGGATTTTCTAGAGTCAGAATCTGACTGGAAATCAGAATCTATATACCCAATGGGAATCAAATCCCCTCCAGAGTATACAAGCATATTATCTCTCGTTCTCTTGAGATACTTGAAAATATGCTTGACTGTCGTCCAGTGATCAGGACCAGGTTTCGATTGAAACCTGCTAACTATGCCAACAGCAAAACAAATAACTGGTCTAGTGTAGAGCATTGCATACATGAGACTTCCAATTGCCGAGGCATATGGAACTCTACTCATGAGTTGCTATTCATGCTCATTCTTAGGAACTTGTTCCTTAGAAAGTTTGATTCCATGTCTGAAAGGTAACATACCTTTCTTGGAATCTTGCATGGAGAACCTAGACAAGATTTTATCTATGTATGAAGGTTGGGATAATGCAATCGTTCTATTCTTTCTATCCCTTATTACTTGGATACCAAAAATATAACTTGCTTCTCCTAAGTCCTTCATATCAAATTGTTTTGCTAACTATTCTTTTACTGATGTCAATACACCTACATCGTTTCTGATGAGTAGTATATCATCAACATAAAGAATCAGGAAAACCAACTTGTCGCCTTTAATCCTTTTATACACACAGGGTTCAACAAGGTTTTGAATAAATCCAAAACTTTTCACAACTTGATCGAACCTTATGTTCCAGGATCTGGATGCTTGCTTTAATCCATATATGGATTTTTGTAACTTGCATACCCTTTTTGCTTGGCCCTTTTCAATGAATCCTTCTAGTTGCATCAAATAGATGCTTTCGTCAAGACTTCTGTTAACGAAAGCTGTCTTGACGTCCATTTGCCAAATCCCAAGGTCTAGAGATGCTGCAATGGATAAGAGTATCTTTATGGATTTAAGCATGGCCACAGGAGAGAAGGTTTCCTCGTAATCGATACCTTCCTTCTATGTGTAACCTTTAGCTACTAATCTAGCTTTAAAAGTTTCCACCTTTCCATCCATACCTCTTTTCCTCTTGTATACCCACTTGCACTCAATGGGTTTTATCCCTTTAGGCAAGTCTACAAGGGACCGGACTTTGTTATTGAACATAGATTCAATCTCAGATTGCATTGCCTTTTGCCAATGGCGACAATCAACATCCTCCATTGCTTCCTTATACGTGTATGGATCCATCGTCGTCCAGGAGATTCTCCACTGATTCTCTCAGACCAATGTATCTCTCGGGTTGTCTACTAACCCTCCCATTACGATGAGGAATGGTAGGTTGTCGATCTTGTGATGGTTCAGAACTTACAATTGGGCTAGGTTGTGTAACCTCTTGTGGAATTGTATCTCCTGACATCTCATTCAGGACAATTCTACTTTTAGGTACAAAATCATTCATATAGTATTTTTCCAGAAATTTAGCATTTGTCAAAAGAAATACTTTAAGATCTGAAGGATTAGATAAATAATATCCTTTAGTTCCTTTTGGATACCCTACAAATATGCATGTTTCCGAATGGGACTCCATCTTTTCTGTCTTTCCTTTTAACACATGCGCAGGACAACCAAATATCCTAAAGTGTTGTAAACTAGGTTTTCGCCCAGTCCACAACTCATGCGGAGTTTGAGGAACCGACTTAGATGGTACATCGTTTATAATATATATTGCAGTTTGTAAAGCATATCCCTAAAAAGAAATAGGAAGCGTTGAATAACTTAACATAGACCTAACCATGTCCAAAAGAGTTCTATTTCTTCTTTCTGCCACCCCATTTTGTTGAGGTGTACCTGACGCGGAAAACTGAGAAATTATCCCATTATCAATAAGATATTGCTGAAACTCTCCAGATAGATATTCTCCACCACGATCAGATCTCAAGATTTTTATGTGTTTCTCAAGCTGATTTTCTACTTCAGCTTTGAATGCTTTGAACATGTCAAAAGCATCCGACTTATGTCTCATGAGATACACATAGCCAAATCTCGAGTAATCATCCGTGAAAGTGATGAAGTACTCATATCCACCTCTAGCTTGAATGCTCATAGGACCATATACATCAGTGTGTATTAATCCTAAACATTCAGTGGCTCTTGTGCCTTTGGCCGTAAACGACCTTTTGGTCATCTTACCTTCCAGACAAGATTCACAAGTTGGTAGATCATCAACCTTTTAGTCACTTAAAGGTCCATCACTAACCAATCTTTTAATCCTATCAAGGTTAATATGACCTAGGCGCAAATGCCATAGGTAGGTTTCATCTTTTGATAATTTTACTCTTTTATGATTAGGTTACGTTAATTCTGTGTCTAACAAGTGAGAGATATTTCTATGCAAAAAGAATAGACCGTTTTCCAATGTACCTTTGCAAATAATTTTGTCATTCTTACTAATAATAAATTTTTTATTAAAAGTAACTGAATATCCAAATTTATTTAAACAAGAAACTGAAATTAAATTCCTCTTGAATTGAGGTACATAATAAACGTTTATCAAATCTAAATGCCTACTAGAATCTAGATTAACTCTGATATCTCCTACTGCACTTGCAGACACTAACGTTCCGTTGCCCAAGCGCAAGTTGATTTCATTCTTATTCAGCCTTTTCCTTTCTTGGAATCTCTGCAAGGAATAACAAACATGATTAGTGGCTCTAGAGTCTATGATCCAAGAATCTGTAGAATCTGCCAGAAAAAATGTTTCAAGATAATTAACATTACCTTTTTCCTTCTTATTCTGGGACTTTGGGCAATTTCTTTTCCAATGTTCCTTTTCACCACAAAGGAAGCACTTCCCTTTGATCTTGGTTACTTTCTTGGTCTCATTCTTAGTAGGCCCAAGTTGCTTTTTCTTCTGTTGTTTTTTGACCTTCTGACGGGTCTTAACAGTATCAACTTTACCAACCATATGAATCTCTTGACCTTTGCTTTTCACAAGGATCTTTTCAGCGCTTTGAACATCTTGCATCATGCCTTGCAAGGTGTATTCCTTTTTGTTCAAGGTGTAGTCCAACTTGAACTGATCAAAGGAATCTGACAGTGAGTTGACAACTATGTCAATTTTTGTCTCACCATCTATCTCAACACCATTTAGTTCAGCAATATTGAGATGTGCTATGACTTTCATCATGTGATCTTTCACAGCCTGTCTAGGTTTCATTCTAAGATTCATGAAAGCAGTCACTGCCTCTCTCTTAGTCATCCTAGACCTCATAGCAAACATCTCCTCTAGAGATATCATTATATAAGCAGCAGACCCCATTCCTTCATGCTGCTGTTGCAACACATTGGAGATAGTAGCCACAATGTATCATTTGGCCGTATCATTTGGCCATATCATCTGAGGTCTTCCACTGCTCATACTTGTCTCTTTGCATCACATTAGATTCATTATTAGGAGCAGGTGGTTTAGGAGTAGTCGGAACAAACTTATGTTTTTTAGCTTGCAGCAACAACCCAATTTTCCTTTTCTATCTGACATAATTATCACCAGTTAAAGTGTTATCTTTCAAGATGTTCATTAGGGATGGGGTCATGATTTCTGAATAAAACAAAAAATATACATAAGTAAATAATCATGATAAAGCACTTCCGAATATTTATCTTGAATTAAATAAATAATTCAATCATAAAATTCAACGATGATCCAACATCCATAAATGTTATACCTCATTTGGGAGTTCGCACCATTTACTAGTTAGACTAGGTCCCACCTAATTGTTAACATAACAACCAGTGTTTTCAATTTTAGCCTTGCGATTTTAATTGACAAAAACTCTTGGGAGGATACCATTAAGACCACATTGAGTGTGTTACCAAGATATCGACCGTCAATAATTTCTCTCACAAAAATCCCTCCTTTGAGAGTAGATCTCATTTGAGTCAATTTGTCTAGTCTATCCTTGTAAGGAAGTATCTTGCTAAATTCCATTCATGGATACTCCTTGGGGGGTTATCTCATAAAACATAAAGCTCAACTAACCTTGGAGGCCATAGGTGTTTCAAAACACTTTCTCCCACTCAATTATTTAAGGCGTGTGATTAAATTCCATAGAATGATTTACCAAGTTATCTAGATGCCAATTTAGATACCTAAATCATTCAATGCTTGTTCATACCAAAAGAGATATATGAGTGGCACTCTTATTCTATATGACATGTTATCATACAACAACAAATATTGTAATATTTACTGGAAAATAAATAGCCACAATTTTGTTCCATCCTAGAAAAGCAAGTAGATTACATTCGTCGGAAATACAAAAAAAAATCCTTTCTTGGCGAACAAGTCTTCAAGCGGCCATCATTCACTTGTGCACCCCTTGGCTGCCTCCCATGAGCATGCGCACCCCACACCCCTGTTGCGCGCATGCTCGTTGCTATGGTGCATATCGTGCCAAGTTCGTTCTGGTTGCTTCTTCAAATCTTCGAATCTTCGATACTTGAATATATTACAGTAGTATATTTACAAATAAATTACTGCAGTTTTTTTTTTTTAAATTCACTGCAGTATTTTTAATACAATAAAAACTGCACTATTTTAATACAATAAAAATAAAAGAGAACTTAGCAACTACCAAGAAGGAATTATGGCGATGATAGACCAATTCTGAAACAAAAAATATATTGAAATTCTAGGACCAAAATCGAGCAACAACAAATCATATAATAATAACATATATAAATCCATACATTCCAATGTAATTATATATGAGAATACCTAGACTGCCATCTGACACGCCCGGACCGGTTCTAATGTTCCTTGGCAGTGGCACCAAAAACTTGATCGGCGCGAACGAACGCGATAGTTCTATAAACTACCGTAAATGATCGGACGTGCGAGTGTTTCTACCCTTTCGTAAGTATACGAATCGTTGGCCACGTATAGTGGTTACGAGTAAGGGTTTCATTCCCACAAGGAGGTGTTTACCTTAATCGGTTCTAGTCTTAGATTATTTACACTATATACACTAATTACATGAGCATGAAAGTAAAGGGAGGATGGTGGCAAGGCAGTTACACTAGCTAATGGCTAATGATTACACTAAGATGGCAAGAATGGAAATACAACTAAATTTAACTACAACTAACGGTTGTCAATCCCTTAGCAATTAATTAATCTATCAACTAAGTTACCACTACAATTATCTAATTAAACTAACTTAACTAAACTAATTATCACTAATGCAATATTGGTCATGCAAGAGTGATAATGAGAGTGAGTGGTATGGGAAATAAGATGTTAGGAAGTTGGTGTACAAGTTTAATCACCTAATTACTAAGTTGATTTCAATTAAGCACATAGGTGGTCTTAAACCTTGAATAAAGACCAATACATAAATAGTCATTCATGTATTATCTAAATTGTATTATATGTCAATCAACTAGTTAATTAAATCAACACATACATAAATTGAAGCTCAACATAGATAATCAACAAATATTATAGATAATATTACAACTACACCAAATCCCAACATCAACTAATTAGTTACACATATAATAACAAACTAAAGGAAATAAGAGAGAAAAGGAGACAACCCAATATCTTGGTGGAGTCTTCACAATAGTTTGAGCTCCTCTTGCTTTCCAAAGCTTGTAATCAACATGCAACCAAGCTTACTTACTAGCTAAGGTGGGTTGAGTGTTCTTGGTGAGATTCTAAGCTATTCTAAGGTTATTTTTGGTTGTTGTGGTATTGTTGTGAGTAATTTATGTGAACTTTGGATATTAGGGATTGTGTTTAGGGTTAGGGAAAGTTGTATATTTATAGAGGGGAGTGTTTTGGGAGTGAAAAAGGCTTGAGTCGGTCGAGTTCGCGGGTTCAATCCACCAAGCTCGCGGGTTTGTTCCCGCCGTCAGAACTCGCGGTGGAAAATGGAAGTTGGCAGCGAGTTTCTTCCTTCTGGACTGCGGCTTCTTTCCCGCAGCATGAAACCGCAGTCTTCCAGCTAGTTTGGATGTATTTGGTTGTGAAAGAACCCGCTGGAAGTGAGCTTGAAAGCTTGGTTGGCCATGGAAGTTGGAGGTCTTGGAGGATTGGGAAAACATGTGCATGGGAAGTTGGAAATGGGTCCATCATGACCGGCGTGGAGTGGGCTTCCGATCTGGGTGTAGAAACATCGAAAAAGTGGTCAAAAAATGGTTGGAAATGGCCAGGTCAGAAGTCGGGTTACGACCGGGTTGGGTCGGGTCACGACCGGGTTGGGTCGGGTCGGGTCGGGTTGCGGGTCAGCTAAAAGTTGAAGAAGGGGTGACGTCAGCTTGACGTCACGACTACATCAGTAGCTCCTCAAAACGACGCCGTCCAACTTGGTGACATGGCGTTGCTGCGCTGCTTGGCTGGCAAATTACAATCAGCACCCTTGCTCTTTCCCTTATTCACAGAATATTCAATAATTTCTCGAATCTTGCACTTTTGCCCCTGATTTGTCCAAAATGACAATAATGCCCCTGAACTTCCCTAATTATCTGAAACACTTATTTAATCCGTTAAATACCCGGTTTTACCTAAGAAACAAGCACAAAAAGATAGGAAAATGGAGTGCTAAATGTGAATATTTGGAGCACGATCACCATCTCTTTCTAAAACAAGCATAATCATAATAAAAAGAAATAGATTCACGTATATATACATCAATTAATCAAGGGTACAACCAGGCTCTGATACCAATTGTAGGGAAAAACACGTGCACGCAGTGGAAGCGAGACTAAAATTAGGTTTAGTATAGTTTAAAATTTTTTCCTTAAAGATGAACCTTAACCCCTTGATTAATTAACATATAGAAAAGTATCGTACCTTTGTCACGTGATTCGATTGACGTTGCGTCGATGGTATTCCGCAAGATCTTCCAATCCAATCACGAACGTGAATCACCTAGGAGCGTGGTCTCCCTTTTCTTTGAATTGTGTACCTGAGGATGGATAACAAAAACTTTTTCTTTTTTGTTAGTCACAAAAACTTTCAAGAGATAACAAAGAACGTTCCGGTCACTTTTGAATTCTTAATATTTTTACCGAAATTCGCGTGAACCTAATTCGAAGTTGTGCACAAAGCC
The DNA here is from genome assembly GCA_008009225.1 of Acer yangbiense. Taxonomy (NCBI): domain Eukaryota; kingdom Viridiplantae; phylum Streptophyta; class Magnoliopsida; order Sapindales; family Sapindaceae; genus Acer; species Acer yangbiense. The sequence goes on from CM017764.1 coordinate 29,858,352, forward strand.
TTTTGATGTAAAAGCTACTAGTGCACTATTGAAATAAAACGTTCTCTCCTCTCTTTTTCCTCTTGGCCAAATTCTCACACTAGTCTAAGAGATGGATTCTATTATTAAAGCTAAAGAAAAATAACTCTCAAGCAAGCCTTTGGGTGTAGCCGAATTCCACACTATGTAATATATAGTGGCTGAAATCCTTGCCCTAATTTATTTAGGGTTGGCCGAATCCTACCATAAGAAAACATGGAGGTGGCCGAAATCCTCACTCTAAGAGGATTTGTGTTTCACCAATACTCCTATCAATCATTTGAATCACAACCCTAATCCAACTCTTTAGTGTTTTATTCAATTGTGACTATATCAAAAACTTCCTAATTTGAATAGATAAATAAAAGTTTTATTTATCTTCTTATCAAATAAAGTCTTTGATTCTCATTATACTACCAACAATAGTATAACACTAAGAAACATATTTCCTAGTCAGAAAAAGATTTTGATTCTTAATCAAATAATTAATTAATAAATTAATTAATCTTTATTTAATCAAATAATAAAATAAAATAATATATTAGACTAATATAATAGCCTTGCCGCCCAAGTACCATACATGGGCCATATATTATTTTTCCATTTTATTTAATCCATTGGACCTTAATAAAAAGCCCACATGTGAACTAGACCCATTTTTACTAAAAGAAACAAGCCCACATGCTTTAATACAATTCTAGATGGACCTACAATTAGTCCGGTAGAATATATCAAGTGATCCATGCAAGTTCGTGTGGATTGGGGATCTCGGCGGGCTATCTAAATTTAAGCTTCAATAGATATAACCTAATCACAATCAACAAATGATTCACTTAGGTTCGATCTATTAATTTTAGCTCATTCCACTAAAAAGCTAAAATTGAACTCTTAAATAAAGATAGAATAAGTAAATGTTCTCATTCATACCCTAAACAATCTTATTGGAGATAGTGTATCCTCGTGAATAATATCAGTAATCGCCAAGAGCTCATAGACCGCCCATAGCTCTCCTAGTTACCATATTTACTCATATAACCACATTTTGAACTTGGATATTTTGACTTGTTTAGAAGCCATGTTTCAATAGACACTATTGAAAACTCAACGTTAAGATTTAATATCCAATACTTCAAAACATCCATATGATAATATTATACTCTCATTTAATAAATGGAGCCACGATGTCCATATCTATAAATGAAGTCCTCTATCGATTAACAAATGAATACCACCAAACTATCGAGGATAGACTATGCTATATAATCGTACTCATTGATAGCTCAAATGATAACACTTGCAACCATAAGTCCATCATTTATCTCAAGATTAAGATAGACTCTCCGGTTGTCCTCATAATGAAAACGTTTATCTACTGACGGTTGTTAGATGAAGTATTTCATTGTGATCCTATTCAGTGCACCTAGTGCACTAGATTCTTTTACTCAAAACCTCTTTGATGATTTTAGACTCATCATAACACATTTGGTCCCACTCAAATGCCAGCAAAAGAATCTACAACTTTGACAAGATAAATGTGCCAAACCTTTACCTTAAGTTGTGAACATTATTCAAGACTAATTAAAGAATTGTGTCTACCTCATACATACCTAGATGTACGAACAATTCTTCTTTTCTCATAGTCTTTTGACCTTATGATTATTTACTTTTGACAATTATAATAATTAAACTATAAATGCTATAAAATTTGTTAAAACAGAAATCACTTTATTAATATGAAAAAATTGTCAAAAATAATATTACACTCTTGCTATTGAGCATAATCCTAACACAAGATTGAAAGGAATAATGAATTCCCATTTACGCGTGCGTGTCTTTTAAAATATGACTTAGAGGGTGTGTGAAAGGGTTGTTAATCCGTTGTTACCAAATTTTCGGATTAGTCAATATTACAAATATAACCCCAATTCACAAAACAATAATCAAGTGTAATATGGTGCGGAAATATAAACGACACTTGATTTTTACGTGGAACCCTCACGGGAAAACCACGGGCTGGTAAGTGCGCCACACTCGAACCTCGAATCCACTAATGATAATGAAGATTACAACCTAATCCCGGTATGTAACTCACTACCACTACCACTACCTACTCCCGGTATGAGTGAACCTAGTCCAATTGCTTGTGTGAACACCTAATCCCGGTGTACGACCTAATCCAGGTCATCACACAAGACTTACAATTGCTTGTGACAAAAGGCAACCTAATCCCGGAAGCCACACAAGTCTTACTTCTCAATGAAGAGATCAAACCCTATGTGAATATTATGCAAATATCCAAATATGCAATAAGTGCTAGGGAACACAAAATGCTTATCTAGGATTATATGATGACAATGAAATCAATCCTAGATATCAAAATAGCTATATGACATGGCATACAACTTTAGCTAAGTGAAGGATAACCAATCCTAGATACAAAGCTATCACATAAAACCCACAAACATTCAAAGGATTAACTAGTTGATTAAAAGACAATCTATCAACCTAGTTATCAATACATCACACAAGAATGTTCATGGCATAGCTTTTAGGCAATAATGACCTAATCAAATAAGCTATGAAAAATAATCTCAACCAACAAATGAGATCAATTAGCTAGATGGCATATAAACATTAAAGCCTAGCTATCACAAAATAATCCTACATGAGCACACATGAGGACTCAATTAGATGCAAGATGATTCTAGCTACCTAATTGTCAACAAACAACTCACAAACATTCAAAAGCTTAACTAGTTGATTAAAAGACAATCTATCAACCTAGTTATCAATAAATCACACAAGAATGTTTATGACTTAGCTTTTAGGCAAAAATGACCTAATCAATTAAGCTATCAAAATACAAACCCAATCATGTTATCAAGACTCATAAATATATGCAATAAATATAGTCTAGGTATTTAATCATGCAATAAATACCTAATCTAGAGTAAGAAGAACATTAAATGATATTCAATGAAGTTCTAACTTACCTAGACATGAAACCATGAAGACCCATGCTCAAATGATGTTGAATGATGCAAGATGGAGATGGGTTTTGGGTTTGGAGAGTCAAAGAAGCTTTCTTGAAGCTTTCTCTCTCTAGGAGACTCTTAATCTCTTTCTAGGGTTGTGTATCTTTTGTTTCCTTGAATACAAATGAGAGAAAGAGATGTATTTATAGTGCTAAGATAATAGCCCTATAAATTTCGTGACTTTTGCTCCAAAAATGAGCCAAATCGGACTCCAAATGAGTGAGATATGGCAAAATTACGAAACAGGGGCGGAGCATTGCGCAGGACGTCATGCGCCACACCAGCACTAAACAAGCGCAACATCTCTGGACGAAAAGCGCTGGACGATTGGCGCTGGACGAGAAGCGTCACACCAGCGCGCAGGGGCGACAGCGCAACAGCTCAAGATTCGAGCACTCCGAAACATGACCAAACGACATCAAAACCTTTCGTATGATATATCGTTGGAAAGGTATGGAAGGCTACTTTCTACTCCAATTTATGGAATGACATTTCGATGTCTGTAGAAAAAGTTATGGTCATTAGAGTGACCAAAGGTCAGATTTGGAAAACAGCATAGATGCCCTGTTTTAGTGGTCACTTTGGAGATTTCAAAACCAATCCAAACGATCATGAAATATTACGAATAATATACCGTTGGAAAGGTATGGGTGTCTAGTTTGTCCAGCATTTTACAAAACTCAATTTCAATCTTTTTATAAAAAGTTATGATCACAAGACCATACAAATGTCAGTTTTGAAAAACATGTAAATCATTGAAATCCAATCTTTTGAAACTAGACACTTACTCCAAATAACCAAACCAAATCTAACACTTATCCAAGAGAAGAATGAGACCTTCTCAAGTGGTCAACCATCGCGCTAAGACATGTACACCAACGTGTAAGCGCGGACGTTTCCGATCACACAAACGGAAACGAATTACACCACACTAAGACTAACATACATGAAGTGCAAGTGTGGGATGTGAATGCATCCTAATGCCTAACATGTCATGGCATTGTCATTGAACCAGATGCAATCAATAAAACATGCATGAATATAATTCATGACTTTGCATCCTAATGCCTAAACATATCATGGCATTTCAATGAACAAGATGCAATCATTTAAACATGCATGAAGAGACTTCATAACTTTGCATCCTAATGCCTAAACATGTCATGGCATTTCAATGAACAAGATGCAATCAATAAAAACATGCAAGAAGAGATGTTCAAGAACATGCATGCACACATATAAAAACACACAACATACAAGTATTAGAGATATGCATGAGTTGTGAGTGTGTGCAACTAGATCTCTTCAAAGCAAGTAAGCACTAGAATTTACCTTTGGTGCTTCTTCACTTGAGGTCTTGAGAGGGCCTTGGTTGTGAAAATCACCAACCATCAAATGCCTAAGCTACCCTTACATCAAGCCCCACATGTGGTTTGTCCACGAAATAAGCCAATCAAAACTTGAGGTCCTTACAATAAGATTGATTCTTTAATTCTCGAAACTCATTTCCATGTGCATAAATCATCATCTAAGCATCATCTAGGATCATCTAGGATGTGCTAATGCATGAGTCTTCTTCAACACATATGACTTAGTAAGTTGAACACAATCTTCATTCATTTTGTGTTTTTACTTAGCAAGAAATCTCATTTATGTCGTGTTGGCATCTAGATTAAGATTTATCTACACGTTGAGATTATGTGTTGATTGTTTGAGTTGTTTTTTTTTGTGATAGCTTGGATTTCAAGTTTATATAACATCTAGCTAAGTTATCTCATTGATTGATTGAGATTGTTTGTAATAGCTAGGATTCCAAGTTTATATAATATCTAGCTAAATTATCTCATTGATTGATTGAGATTGTTTGTGATAGCTATTGCATCTAGGATTGCATTTATTTTATATAGCTAAGTTGTATGCATGACATATAGCAATATGATATATAGGATTGATTTTATTGTCATCATTTAATCTCTAGATAAGCTTTTAGTGTTGCCTATCATTAATTGCATTTTGGATATTATCATATATTCACATAGGTTGTTGATCTCTTCATTAAGAATCAAGTCTTGTGACTAAGTTGCTTAGTGCACAAGTAAGTGGGTCTAGGATCACTGAAAATAAATACGGTGTCTAATATAACCTAGAGAAGGAGGGGGGGTGAATTAGTTGTTAATCGATTATTACCAATTTTTCAATTAGTCAATATTATCACAATTAACCCAATTCAACAAACAATAAAAATCAAGTAAAAGTGCGGAAATATAAAAGACACTTGATTTGTACGTGGAAACCTTTAATAAGGAAAAACCATGGGACTAGCCACGCTAGCCACGCTAGCCACAACAATCCACAATATGAAAAGACGATTACACTCTCAAGTGATACACATACTCTCACCCATGATAACCTCAGGCAATATACACTACCACTCGCCACTCTTGGTTCAATCCTAGTGATATACCTCGATCCACTACTCTTGGCATGAGCACCCCTAATCTACCCGCATGACTTTTGTAGCGGCGCTTGGCAATGCTTGCCAACCAACCCTTGGTTGTAAGACTTCACTTGCTTGTGCAACTTCACCTAGAAGCCACAAGACTTTGACTCATTGAAGAGAATTAAAAGTCTAGGTGTGAACATATGACAATGATGCTCAAATGCAATAATGTGTAAGACCACACACAAAATGCCTAACTAGATGTTTTAATGCAATTCAACAATCTAGTTATCAAACAATGCCTACATGCTCATACATGAGGAATCAATTAGATGTGTAGAGTAAATCTAACAGCCTAATTGTCAAATAAACACACATGAACATTCAAGAGAGCTTGACTATATAAATAAACATGAATCTATTAATCTAGTCATCAAACAATCTCATAAGAACATTCAAGCTTAGTTATTTAGATAAAACAACCTAATCATGCAAGCTATCACAAATTCAACATACATAATATTCATAAAGCTTGACTAGATGATTTAAAGACAATCTACCAACATAGTCAACAATAAATGTGTAGAGAATATTTATGACCTAGATTTTTAGGCAAAAATAATCTAATCAATTAAACTATCAAAATACAAACCCAATCATGTTATTAATCAACACAATAATGCATTCAAAAACGATTTCTACAAATCCTATGCATTAAAAACGAATTCTTGGAAAAAATGAACAATAAACAAAGATGGGATGTTTGTTCTTACTTACCAAGTCAAGAATGATGAAGACCCATGGAAGATTGATGCAATTGATGCATGGGTTTTGGGTTTGGAGAGTAACAAGCTTAAATGAAGCTTTCTCTCTCTAGGATCTCTCTCTCTCTCTTTCTAGGGTTTGTTTTCAAGTCAAGAATAATGAAGACCCATGGAAGATTGATGCAATGGATGCATGGATTTTGGGTTTGGAGAGTTAAACAAGCTTGGATGAAGCTTTCTCTCTCTAGGATCTCTCTCTCTCTAGGGTTTGTGTTCTTGGTTGGGTTGATGGGGAAGGTGAGAAAATGATGTATTTATAGAGCCCAAGTGAAACTATGTCGTTTTGGAAGAAATAGAAAAATTATGGTCATTTCCGCGGTACGTTTCCGCTGTACAAGCAACAATGCAGCAGCTCAAGATTCAAGCGCTCCGAAACATGACCAAACGAAATTGAAACCTATCGTATAATATACCGTGGAAAGGTATAGATGTCTAATTTGTACTCCTTTTTATGGAATGCCGTTTTGATGCTTGTAGAAAGCGTTATGGTCAATTGAGTGACCAAAGGTCAGACACAGATAACAACAGAGTTGCCCTATTTTGGTGGTCAATTTGGAGATTTCAAAACCAATCCAAACGGTCACGAAATATTACGAATAATATACCATTGAAAAGGTATGGGTATCTAGTTTGTACAAAAATTTTCAAAACTCATTTTGAAACTTTGTATAAAAAGTGATGGTCACAAGACCATGCAAAGGTCATTTTTGAAAACATTTGAAACATTGAAATCCAATCATTTGAAACTAGACACCTTACTCCATTCAACCACACCATAACTAACACTAATCTAAGAGAAGAATGGGACCTTCTCAAATGCTCAATCATCGCGCTAAGACATGCACACCATCGTGCAAGCGCGGATGTTTCCGGTTACACAAATGGAAACAAATTACATCACACAAAAGACTAACATGAAGTGCAAGTGTGGTTGTGAGAGGAATGCACACATAAACAATGAGGTACAAATGCATGTCAATTACAAATGCATGAAGTGTGTGTGTGCACCCTAATCTCTTTAAGAGACAAAGTCATGTGAGTATACCTTTTGCTCTTGAAGTGATGGAGATGCTTGGAAGCTTGCCTTCATAATCATCAAGAAGACCTAAGCTACCCATTACACAATCATCCCCAATGTGGTTTGTCATGAAATAAGCCAACCATATAATAGAGGTCCTTACAATCACTATTAAAGGCCCACAGGGTAGTAGTGGTGGGTTAGTGACCGAGAATGGTTGAGGTCAACTTAGGTTGTAAAAATCATTACAAGTAGTGGATTTGAGGACCGTGTGTGGCTAGCAGAATAGCCCGTAAGTTTTTTTTTTTTTTTTTTTTTTTCCATTTGTGGGTTTCTCACGTAAATCAATCAACGTGCAATTTATCGTTTTCCGCACTTAAATTGAGTTGATTGTATTTTGCTTGAATTGGGTTTATTTTTGAAGATTGAATAATTCAAAAAATTGGTAACTAGGATTAACAACCCATTTACCCCCTTCTAGGTATATTTAGACACATGCTGTATTTATTTTCAATTGGTATTAGAGTGGATTCTTAAGCATATTTAGGAGATCCTTGCTTTTGGTGTTTCTTGCATTTGTGTGTTTTGACTGATTTCATATAATTGCAGTCATTTCATTTACCCAAACATTATGAGTGAATTTGGGATAAGTAAAGAGGGTGCATCGAGCGTGAGGCCACCATTGCTCAAGGGTGACAATTACTCCTCGTGAAAGGGGAAGATGGAGTCCTATCTATCGGTGATAGATGATAGCACTACAAGAAAATATAGCCTTTTTTGACAGTTAAAAACTGTCAAGAAAGGTTTCCTTGACAGTTTTAAAAACTGTCAAGAAAATCTTGACAGTAGCTTCCTTGACAGTTTTTAACTATCAAGGCGTCGGCCCCCGGCGGCCGGCCGGCCGGCCGGTCGGTCGTTGGTCCACTGGACCGCCACCGACCGGCCAGTCGTCGGACAGCCGGACTGCCACCAACCACCACATCACCGCTGGACCACCACACTGCCGCCGCTGCCGGACCGCCACATGGCCACCTCTGATAATAATGACAATTAATTGTCATTAGTAAGAGTTGAACTTGACTACAACCTTTGATGTGTTAACAATTGAACAATATTTATATATAACTGTTAACCGCCTAAAATGGCGGGGACCAAAATTTTTTTTTCCATTAGCTTTAAGAAGAAAGCCGGGATGCAAAGTAGCAACGGGAAAGATATCCGGGTACCCCGTCTGCTAGCTGACGGGCTAGAGTAGGAGCTTCTACCCACCTCGGTCAGGTCCAAAATCTCTGGAACCAAGAAAGCACTAGGAAGCCGTAAAGAGAAGGGCTCTAGAGACACAACCGTCACAAGATCGTGGCACCCAGCTACCCCGAGCACCCCGATGTCCGAGTATCCTGGTACCCTATTACTTGGGACCCCGATATCTGCAAACATCGTTTTAAGAGGAGCAAGAGGGACGCGGGGTACCTGGAGTACCCCGACCAGCAAAACTCATGACGTACACATAACAAGATAAATACAAGGGTCCCAGTACACCGACCTCGAAGAGCAGACCGCATACAAAGGCAGACATTTAAACGTCACTGTTCAAGATAGAAACTCAAAGTCACAACGCGGCATTCATTCCCGCCATGGAGAATCATATTTTAAATAGGAGTCAACTTATTTGGAACCGAGAAAGAAGGAACCACCTGATCTTTCGGGATCAGTGTCCCGACGAATTCGTTAAACTTCAAAGGAAGACCCGTGCACCACGGAAACCGTAGACCGAAGTTCTAGGAGTGCTCAGCAAGAAGGCGAGCCTATATATTGATCATGTGATGACAGAAAAAGGGGATCGAAACCCTACTTCACTTTTTCTACTTATCGACAGGCACGAAAAGCTCTATCTCCATTGCTCCCCTATATGCTTTATTTTTCCCATGCTGTAATATTGATATTTCAAATACCAAGTTGTAAAGATCGTACCTAAATCGACATATATATCAACAGTTTTTCTGCTTTATACTTCCACCATATAAGAAATTTATCCATCTTACTACTTACACCCAACATAACACTTGATTTACGAGAATCAGCGGGGTATCAGGAACCATGCTAAGAAGATCCCGAAGCTCGTTGCTGGCCAAGATGTGTTCCGGGTATCCTGAGGGACTCGGAAGTACCCATGGTTCGCTCAGATCATTTTCACTGAGGATGATGCTTATAATACGGTGCAACCCCACGACGATCCAATGGTGATCACAGTCCAGATTGCCAATTGCCGGGTCCACCGCATCCTGATAGACACCGGAAGTAGCGTGGATATCTTGTTTAAAGGAGCATTGGAAAAACTCAACCTTAAAAATCCTTGTTACAACAGTTGCACTACACCTCTATACGGATTTACCAGGGACTCCGTGATGCCAATAGGAACACACATCTTGCCCGTGATAATTGGAGAAGCCCCCCATCAGCAGAACATCATGACTGAGTTCATCGTGGTAGATACCCCATCCGCCTACAATGCGATCTTGGGAAGACCTTTCTTGTCAGGTATCCGGGGAGTCCTGTCCATTTATCACAATATCCTAAAATTTCCAGTTGGGACCGAAGTAGGAGAAGTCAGGGGAGACCAGCAAGCAGCCCGCACATATTATGCAGTGTCTGCCAACCCTGCTGCGTTAGCAAGGCAATATGCCCACGTTATCCATAAGCCGGGTATCGGGGAGGCATAATTGGAGAACACAATGGGAGAAGAGTGAGAATGGTTTGTGAAGTATCCCACAGAACAGTTTGGAAATGAAGTTGAGTACCCGGTATGTCACCTTGGGAAGAGGGGTCACTCTAGGAGGACTTAGTCTCAAGATTTTAAGAAGAATGTTAGCTCGGTTGGTATATTTCTGATATATATGTAGGGAAAAATCGTAGTACACGCAGCGGAAGCGAGACTAAAAAAGGGTTTTAGTATAGTTTAAATTTTTTCCATAATTTGAACCTTAACCCTCTAAATAATTAACATATAATACTAAAGATATCATACCTTTGTCGCGTGATCCGATTAACATTGCATCGATGGTAATCCGCAAGATCTTCCAATCCAATCACGAACGTGAATCACCTAGGAGTGTGGTCTCCCTTCTCTTTGAATTGTGTACCTGAGGATGGATTAACAAAACTTTTTCTTTTTCGTTAGTCACAACAAATTCCAAGAGGCTACAAAGAATGTTCACAATCGTTAGATCGAAACTCGTGTGAACCTTATTCGAAATTGTGTACAAAACCTTTTGATATAAAAGTTACTAGTGCACTATCGAAATAAGAACAATCTCTTCTCTTTTTCTCTCTTGGCCGAATTATCACACTAATCTCTAGAGTTGGATTTTATTTTTCTCAAGCAAAAGAAAAATATTCTCAAGCCAAAGACCTAGGGTTTTTAGAATTCTCTTTGCACAAAAATCTTATATATTTTTCTTGCAAAATATTTGCACAATATATTATATATTTCCCGTGCGAAATACTTGCACAATATATATTATATATGCAGTGCCTCGAATTCTGCTTTTTATAAATATATATGTACTGCACGTTCTACATGCTATATATATCTATATATTTATTGCGGCCAATTGCCATCTTTATAATAGTGTATTTATAATATATATTCTGCCGCATGCATATATGTATATATTCCGCATGCATTCATGCATATATCATCTATATATTCCGCATGCATATATATATTATATACAAACCCTAATCCAACTCTTTAGTGTATTTGTGACTATATAAAAGACTTCCTTATTTGACTAGATAAATAAATTCCTTATTTATCTACTTACCAAATAAAGTCTTTTATTTTAATTATACTACCACAATAGTATAACTCTAGGAAACATATTTCCTGGTCAGAAAAAGATTTTGATTCTCAATTAAATAATTAACTAATAAATTAATTAATTTCCATTTAATCAATCAATAAAATAAAATAATATTTTAGACTATTATTCTAGTCTTGCCGCCCACACCATATACATGGGCCTAATATTATTTTCTTATTTTATTTAATCCATTAGACTTTAATTAAAAAGCCCACATGTGAACCAGACCCATTCTTACTAAAAGAAACAAGCCCACATGCCTTTCATTAATATATTAATATAATTGATCAGCCCATTAAATAAATAATGTGTAAATTATATTCTTAATATATTAAATACAATTCTAGATGGATCCATAAATTGGTCCGGTAGAATATATCAAGTGATCCATGCAAGTCCGTGTGGATTGGGGATCTTGGCGGGCTATCTAAATTTAAGCTTCAATAGACATAACCTAATCACAATCAACAAATGATTCACTTAGGTCCGATCTATTAATTTTAACTCATTCCACTAAAAAGCTAAAATTGAACTCTTAAATAAAGATAGAATAAGTAAATATTTCTCCTTCGTACCATAGACAATCTTATAGGAGATGGTGTATCCTCGTGAAGAATATCAGTAATCGCCAAGAGCTCATAGACCGCCTATAGCTCTCCAAGTTAACATATTTACTCATATGACCACATTTTGAACTTGGATATTTTGACTTGTCCAGAAGCCATGTTTCAATAGACTCTATCGAAAACTTAACGTTAAGATTCAATATCCAAAACCTCAAAACATCCATATGATGATATTCTACTCACATTTAATAAATGGAGCCACGATGTCCATATCTATAAATGAAGTCCTCTATCGATTAACAAATGAATATCACCAAACTATCGAGGATAGACTATGTTATATAATCATACTCATTGATAACTCAAATGATACCACTTGCAACCATAAGTCCATCATTTATCTCAGGATTAAGATAGACTCTCCGATTGTCCTGATAATGAAAAGACTATTATCTATTGACGGTTCTAGATAAAGTATTTCATTGTGATCCAGTTCAATGCACCCAGTGCACTAGATTCTTTTACTTGAAGACCCTCCGATGATTTTAGACTCATCATAACTCATTTGATCCCACTCAAATGCTAGTAAAAGAATTCTACAACTTCAACAACATAAAGGTGCCCAACCTTTAACTTAAGTTGTGAACATTATTCAAGACTAACTAAAGAATTGTGTCTACCTCATACATATCCAGATGTACGAACAATTCTTCTTTTCTCATAGTCTTTTGACCTTATGATTATTTACTTTTGACAATTATAATAATTAAATTATAAATGCTATAAGATTTGTTAAACCAGAAATCACATTATTAATATGAATAGATTGTCAAAAACACTATTACACTCTTGCTATTGAGCATAATCCTAACAATATATACCCCGACCTTTTCGGCTTTGTATTTGCTTTTGAGAATCAATAAAGTTAGTTTTTGTGTTCCTAATTTCGCCTAGCAAGTCTTCATCGCTCCTTTCTCGCCTCAAGACCAGGAAAAGCCATATGGCATTTCTGCTGCCTTGGTCGGGGTATACCCTCCTCCAGGAAGGACTTGGTGCTCAAACGCATAAGGGGTGTAGTCACCCGCCAGGATCTATCTTATCAAGACTAGGAGAACCTATATGGGCCTCCTGAAGCCGCGGACGGGGAATACCCCCCTCCAGGATGAACCTGGTGTCAAAGTGGCCTTGGCTGCTTACCAGGACGGTTCGCCAAGAAACCAAGTAGCCGTTCAAGACTACGCATCAAGGAACTGGGCCATCACTCCCAGGGGCCGGACATTTCACCCCGATGGGTGACTAAGATGAATCCATCATCAAAATTCCTGACGAGGAAGTCGACAAGGAAAAACGGACAATGATCGTAACATTGAGTATCTAGTAGCCGATTACTACTAAAGGGGATTATCTAGTAGCAAGTTGAAGAGGAAGCTAAACTATACAGGGACCGGGGTAATCCTTACTGGGACCACGTTCAAATACATGAGTACCACTCTTGAAAAAGGCATAATTCCACAAGCAAACGTATGAAGAAAGGAAATGATCACGAAAAGGATGGAATTCATTAAGCTAAGCAGGGTGCCCAATCCCCGTTACAAGGCTACAAATGAAATTACAAAAAATGGTTATGAATGATAAAATGAAATATATATAAGTTACACATCATTCCCCCCTCTCCCGCCTACTTTTCCTGCTGGGATCTATCCATTTGCTCCCCTCCGGATTGCCCATCCTGCCTGGTTCCGTCCACCCCTTCTGCTACTTGACTCCCATCTGCATCCTGAAAGGGATCATCTCCAAGCACACCTGCCTCAACATCGAATTCAACTGTCCCGTTCTCGTGGGTAGAGCCTGGCCTTAGGTTTTCTTGAGTAGAAAAAGGATCTTGTGATCCCACCTCAACGTTTTCCCCAGATCCGGTAGTAGGAGAAAGAGAAGATGGACCCGGGACAGAGGCGTCTTGAGGGGGACCTCCCTGATCGGGGCCGGCGTCAGAAAGAGCAGCAACCTTCGCCATAATTTGGTCTCGATCCCGCCCAGAGGAGTCAACAAATCGAAAGGAGGAGGGAAGGCCTGGGCAACCTCGTAGAAAGCAGTAAAATATCCATCCATGAAGGAAGAATACATCTGGGATTTTAAAATCTTCACGGAACCCCGCAGGAACCAGTTTTCATCCAGGAGGACTGCCATTTCTACCTTGACGGATTCCCTATCAGCTTTGCGTCGAGTAGAAATGATGGTTTCTGTGTCATAGGCGCGCTGCATCCTTTCCAGCTCCACCAGAGCATCCTGCCTCCCAAATTCAGATTCAGCTGTAGCTTGCACCAAGGAAGCAACGTTTTCTTCAGCCCGAGCCAGTTCATCCTTGGTTTCCTCCACTTGGGCCCGAAGGGCCAAATTGGCCTCCCTTAAGGCCGACGCTTGCTGCCCCATGGCCAAGGCAAACTTGAAGCCCTACATAAGAAAGGAAATTAATACCTAAAAGGAAGTTATATGTAATAGGCAGGAAAAGTTGGAAGTATATACCTCGGCAAGCAAGGCGGCTCCCTTGGTAACTAGGATATCCGTCGGTAAGGAGGACATCTGGTGTAGGCCTCCTCTAGGGCAGGCTGCTATGAATTTAGAAACGATGTCGTCCTGGCCGCTATCTTGCAACCTTGACCCAGAAGGGAGGTCAATGGAAGGAGTTCTGGGGGCGGATGCTTTAGCCTTCTCCACCTTGGCAAGATTATCCTTCTATACCCCTGTAGTTCGCTTAGTTGAAGGAACCCGAGAAGGAGGAGAGCTCACCGCGACTGTAGACTTGGGAGCAACAGCCTTAGCAGCTGGCTTTGCCTTGGGGACTGGAGAAGTTTTGACTTTAGCTGCCTTCGCCAACATCTCACTAAGAGATTGATGAGCAACGATCTTCGTCAATAAAGGGTCTGGAAAATGAAGCATCGACCCCGCCAAGATAGGAGGGGAGAAAGGTGCCAGAGGGTAAGACCCCGAGGCGACCCTGGCACCAGGAGGAGATGGAATAGGAGAGCGGGATGTCTGGGAAGTCGGGATTAGCGGTCCCGAAGTAGCAGGAGAAGATGTTGGAAGAGGGACTGTTGAGACTGTAAAAAATATGTTTCAAAAAAAGAAAAAAATAAATAAATAATCAAAACAAAAGAATGAGGGAGGGATGTTGGCAAAGCACGACCAGTCACCCGGTTCAGCAACAGATATCCTTAGATACCTCTCTTGCCGGGCTCTTTCGAAAGGGTCACAGGAAGGATACTGCATGTTGTAAGGATTCCCGTTTTGTTGATTGGCTTATTTCGTGGTCAAACCACATGTTGGGGTTTTGAATGTAAGGGTAGTCTAAGTGTTTAGTGTTGAAGATCAAAGGCCCTTCCATGACCTCAAGATACAAGCACGCCAAAGGTATAATCTCTTGTGCTTGTTTTTCTTTGAAGAGATTTAGTAGCACACACACACTTAGCATTCTTGCTATGATTGCATACTTGCTTATTTTTATGTGCATCTCTTCACATGTCACTCTACACACTAGCACTTTGGTTGATATATCTTGTTGTGTGTATTTGTGCCTTATAATTCGTTTCCCGACATTGTTCGGAAACGTCCGCGCTTGCACTAATGAGTGCTTGGTTTCGCGCGAAGACCGCCTATGGAGAATGCCCTTGGCTTCTCCTTGGTTTTCACCATTGTTGGTGATCGGCGGTTATGATCGGCGGCCTAGCCGCCGAATGAAACCGCCGTTTTAGTCCAGATTGGTCTGAAGCAATTATGCGGTCAAGATCGGCGGTCACGACCGCCGTTCGAAACCGCCGTTCATACCTGATCGATTTTAATCCCTCGGGTTTGATTCGGCGGTTGGATCAGCGGTCACGAAACCACCGAATGAAACCGCTGTTAATGCTCTGTTCTTCATAGCTCAATTCGGCGGTCGTCATCGGCGGCCTGGCCGCCGATTGAAACCGCCGAACGGTGCGTTTCAGGGGCAAAAGTGTCTTTTCACATGCCCAATTCTTGATGTCTATAAATATCTTATTTTCTCAATCTCTGATCAAGTTTCTTGAGTCATTAGAACCCTAAACTTTCAAGAGAGATTTTTGAGAAAAAATCAAATCAAGAACTCAACTTTAAACACTCAAATCAAATCCCTTTTGCATCAAATTTCATATTTGATCTTCTATGCCTTCATAGAATTGATCCATGCATGGTTTTGAATCATCACATCTTATTTGGTATGTTCTTCACTAATTTCATATTACTTTAGTGTTTTTCATATTAATACATCTCTTTAATTACTTGTATGCTTTTGATTATATGCTAGATACAAGTTAGAGATTATTTGTGATGAAAATGATTGAGTGTTGATTGTGATAGCTAATTAGGTTTTTGCTTAATCTTGATTAGCTAAGCTATTTGACATGTCATTTAGCAATTGATATCTAGGGTTGATTAAATTGATTATATCATCATCCTAGATAAGCATCTAAGGTTACCTAGCCTTGTTTGTTATTTGAATATTCATATATATATTCACATAGGTTGTTTCTCTTCATTGAGAAGTAAGTCTTGAGGCTAAGAGTGCTTAGGCCTCAAGCAAATTGGAATAGGGTTGCTAATAAAGGCCCGCTGGGTAGAAGTGAGGGGTTACAGACCGGAGTGTTAGACGAGGTCTACATAGGTTGTAAACTTCATTTCAATTAGTGATTTCGAGTTCTGAGTGTGGTGCACTAAACAGCCCGTGGTTTTTCCCAGTGGTTGGGTTTCCACGTATACATCAAGTGTTATTTAAATTCCGCACTATATTACACTTGTATGTATTTTCGACTAGTAGGGGCATTTTCGACTAGTAGGGGCATTTTCGTAAAATTGACTTGCATGCGAAAATTGGGTAATAATAGTTAAAATCTATTCACCCCCCCTCTAGCTTTATATAGAACACGCCTCGTATTCTTTTCACATGTTAATATAACCCCGCTTTTGGATCCTCGTCAGGATCCCCTTGGATTCAGAAGACAGCTCCCCCGAACTCTATTTTTCTTTGGGAGAGAACTGGGTGGGAACGGGGTATTCAGTTCCCCCGATGTGCACCGAGCGGCCCCAATCTCCTTCAACTACGATCCATTCGTCCTTCTAGTTTGGATTGTACTTCACGTTTGCCCCGGGCATGAAGAACTTCATTGCATTACTAGGTCTCAAGTAAAACTGACCCCGTGGTGACATGTTGTTCACCTGGTAGATGTAGCGGATCTCGTCAAAGCCCGCTTCCCTCTATATGTTATTCCTCTCACATTGCTCTCTCCAGAGCACCAAGAACCCCGTCAAATTCTTCTAGAACCTAGGAGAAATCTGGAGTGGGGTCAGCTTCAAGGCTACAAGAAGTCTGCGGAGTGAGGGGTGAAGTGGGAGCCTGACCACGCATTCGAAGGCTGCTATATGGATTAGTAGACGATCCGTAGAAGGGGTGTAAACATCATAACCCCGATGAGGAAGAGATAGCGAAAGGTGGTCTGGTATCTTGAAGGTCATCCTCAACTGAGTAAGGGTTTCGGATGTACACGCGGAATTCGGGATAATCCGGCCATCGTGGAAGGAAGACAACGGGCCTGTTTGAACCCCAGCTAGGCCGGCAGTCAGGGTATTCCTTTCCTCCGCCATGTTTTCAATGTCTACGTCATATTCGTCAGTGATTTGGACCGGGTCTTCTGGCCTAGTGCCAGAACCCGACCTGATTCCTTGATTCTTGCTAGAGTGATGGCGCTTTAGCGGAATATTATCATCAGCGACGTCGCCCTCGCCCTCGCCCCGACCCCGTTTCAACTCTTTAGACGTCGGGGAATCCTCTCCCGACCCATTTCGCCTCACATCAAGCATCTCGTCAATGCTGTCAGGAGGATTCAGAGAAGAAGGTGGAGGATTAGCCAAGACCGCCGAGCTATCTTTTGGGAGGACTGGTGCAGAAGCTGGGTTTTTAGATGGTGAGGCCATTCAAATAAGGAGTAGGAAGACCAGGAAGATTTTTAGAGAGAAAAGGCTGGAGAAAGAAGAAGAAACAGAAGCTCTGAAAGGTTCAAATAAGCGTGAGCATGTGAGGGAAAAAAGAATGGTACATTTATAGGCAAAGGTAGACAGTTATCGAGGTAGAGGAAGAGACGGAGTCGGAGATAAATCATGACGGTTTCGAGGGTATCGCGCCAAAAACGGCCCGCTTAAAATGCGAAGACAGATGTTATCTAACACGTGGGTCGAGCATTAAATGCTATCAAATCCAAGAAAGATCCTCTCATGCGCCAAAGTGTTAACCCAAAATTGTCACCAGGGTGCAATTTCAAATTAACGGTTTGTGAGGGACCCGGATCTGATTAGACCTGGGCTAGTGGGATGCGGTATACCCCGATATCCCGCTAGTTCTTTAGACTTCGCTGGGTGCAATAATTACCTACTTGTAACGGACCCAGATTAGGGTATATTGGGGTGTAGCGAGGTACTTAGTGGCCTGATACCCCACTGATTCTCGTAAATCAAGTGTTATGTTGGGTGTAAGTAGTAAGATGGATAAATTTCTTATATGGTGGAAGTATAAAGCAGAAAAACTGTTGATATATATGTCAATTTAGGTACGATCTTTACAACTTGGTATTTGAAATATCAATATTACAGCATGTGAAAAATAAAGCATGTAGGGGAGCAATGGAGATGGAGCTTTTCGTGCCTGTCGATAAGTAGAAAAAGTGAAGTAGGGTTTCAATCCCCTTTTCCTGTCATCACATGATTAATATATAGGCTCGCTTTCTTGCTGAGCACTCCTAGAACTTCGGTCTAGGGTTTCCGTGGTGCACGAGTCTTCCTTTGAAGTTTAACGAATTCGTCGGGACACTGATCCCGAAAGATCAGGTGGTTCATTCTTTCTCGGTTCCAAATAAGTTGACTCCTATTTAAAATATGATTCTCCATGGCGGGAATGAATGCCGCGTTGTGACTTTGAGTTTCTATCTTGAACGGTGACGTTTAAATGTCTGCCTTTGTATGCAGTCTGCTCTTCGAGGTTGGTGTACTGGGACCCGTGTATTTATCTTGTTATGTGTACGTCATGAGTTTTGTTGGTTGGTTGGGTTACTCCAGGTACCCCGCGTCCTTCTTGCTCCTCTTAAAATGATGTTTGCAGATATCGGGGTCCCAAGTAACAGGGTACCAGGATACTCGGGCATCGGGGTGCTCGGGGTAGCTGGGTGCCACGATCTTATGATGGTTGTGTCTCTAGAGCCTTTCTCTTTACGGCTTCCTAGTGCTTTCTTGGTTCCAGAGATTTTGGACCTGACCGAGGTGGGTAGAAGCTCCTAATATTGATATTTCAAATACCAAGTTGTAAAGATCGTACCTAAATCGACATATATATCAACAGTTTTTCTGCTTTATACTTCCACCATATAAGAAATTTATCCATCTTACTACTTACACCCAACATAACACTTGATTTACGAGAATCAGCGGGGTATCAGGCCACTAAGTACCTCGATACACCCCAATCTACCCCGATCTGGGTCTGTTACAAGTAGGTAATTATCGCACCCAGCGGAGTCCAAAGAACTAGCGGGATATCGGGGTATACTGCATCCCGCTAGTCCAGGTCTAATCAGATCTGGGTCCCTCACAAACCGTTAATTTGAAATTGCACCTCGGTGACAATTTTGTGTTAACAATAACCTATATGAGTTGTTACAAATAATAAAAAAAAAAAAACATTTTAAGATAAATTTAAATTTATTCAACTAATCAAAATTCTAATTTCTACGACAAACATATATTAAAAAATATTTATTGAAACTTTTAATAAAATTATATTTAAAAAAAAATATAGTCGAGTTATTGGTCAATACTCTATGGTCACGTTTAGTTACATGTTGGAATGGTAATGAGAATGGTAATGAGAATGAGAATGAGAATGAGAATGGAAAGGAAAGGAAAGGAAAGGAAAGGAAAGGAAAGGAAAATTAAGTTTTTTGTTTGGTTGGAACTTTAGAATTAGTCTCTGAATCGGTATTATTTTGTTTGGTTAACAACGGAATGGAATGGAGTTAACAGTATTTTGACCAAAACACCCCTAATTATAAAACATTCATAATAACATGATATATTATGGATAATAATAATAAAATATAAAAGTATATTATATACAAATAATTATATATTATTTAATATAATAATATATTATATATATAATATATGATATATAATATATAATACATAAATATTATATATAATACATATAATAATATATAATATAATATAATATAGGCTCATTCTTGAGTGCAACGTGACACCATATAATTTAAAAAAATAATATGTGATCACATATGATTACATGTGACATAAATATATATAATATTACCGCATATGAATTGCACGTGATCACACAATTAAATTATTGTGATCACATGTTAGAATATACAATCACATATTAGCTGATGTGGTTGTACCAAAGAAGACAATATCACAGTCAAAAAAATTTCGTTTCATCATGTAACGTTGCACCCAAGGGCAGCCCTATAATATAATATAATATAATAATATATATATATCAATATAAATATATATAATATATATAATACTGTATATATAATTTATAATATATATATTATATTATACAATATATATAATAATATATTTATATAATATAAATATATAATATATATTATATAATACCTATAATACATATAATAATATATAAATAGAAATATATATAATAATATATATTATTTAATATAATAATATAAAAATATATATTATTTAATATAATAATATAAAAATATATATAATAATATAATATATAATATATAAATATAATAATATATTTATATAATATAATATAATATATATAATATTAATATATATAAAATAATATATTTATATAATATAATATATAATACATATAATAATATATATATGTATATTATATAATATATATATATATAATATATAATTTATAATATATATATTATATAATGTATATAATATTAATATATATAATAATATATTTATATAATATAATATATAATATATATATTAATATTATATATTATTACATATATTATATATAATATATAAATATATTATATTATATATGTTTATATACCATTAATATAATATAATATATATTTATATATCATTAATATAATATATAATAATAATATATTATTTTTGGAAAGGAGGGTATTTTTGGAATGGACGGACGTCAGTGGTGGGCGGTCGGCGGCGGCGGCGGCAGCGGGTGGTGGTCCGACGGTGAGGGAGGTGGTTATTATAAATATAAAAAATGTTATTTAATTAAATATTATTATTAAATATTTAATAATGAAAATTTAAAAAAATATATATTAACATTTCTTGATAGTTAAAAGCTGTCAAGAAAAAAAAAACTTATAATTTATGACAGTTTTTAACTGTCAAGAAAAAAAACTATCATAAAAAAACTGTCATCTATGAAGGTTTTTCTAGTAGTGTAGGGTGTGGATGGTGATTGAGAACGGATACACACCTCCTACCGTAACCGGCGGAGATGGAAGCATTATGCCCAAGCCCAAGGCTCAATGGAGTACCGAAGAGTTTGGAGCTTCGAAGTGGAACAACAAGGCTATGCATGCCTTGTTTTGTGCAATGGATGAGAGTCAATATAAACTCATCCAAATCACCAAAAGTGCATATGAAGCTTGGAAAATCTTAGAGACAGCACATGAGGGAACCGAAGTGGTGAAAGTCTCCAAGCTCCAAGTGCTCCAAACCCTATTCGAGACCATTAGGATAGAGGAGCATGAGTGCTTTAATGACTTCCAAGTGAGGTTGATGGACATCGTTAACCAAAGCCATCAACTAGGTGACTCATACTCAGATAGGAGGATCAAGCAAAAGATAATGAGGTCACTACATCCTAGATTTGAATCTAAGGTAATGGCACTTGAAAAGAATAGTGATTACAAGAAGATGAAGATGAGTGAAGTGATTGGAAGGCTCTTAGCCTATGAGTCTAGGAAGGCTCCTACAACCTCACCTTATAAGAAGCAAATGAATATAGCCTTGAAGACCTCCAAGGTTGAGAAGGAGGATGATGATTCGGATGAAGATGTGGCTCTAATGGTGAAGAGATTTAAGAAGTTCTTAAGGCTACAAAAGAATGACTCCAAGAAGGTTGAGCTGAGCCAAGAGAAGTGTTCAAGAAAAGGCATTCAATGCTTTGAATGTGGAGGACACGGGCATATCTCCAAAGTTTGTGTTAACTTGAAGAACAAGAGAGATGGAAAGGAGATGGCCACCTCATCAAGTGATAGTGAGAGTGTAGAAGATTCTTCGAGTGATGAAGAGCTTGCAATTTACTACACAGCCTTTGGAGCCTCTTATGTAAATGTTAGAGAAGAAGGATAAAATGCCTCAATTTGTGACCTTAGAGAAGGAATAGATGAAGAAGTAGCTAGAGATGTGGTTGGTGTAGCTACTCATTGGGATGTTGTTTGTATAACATCAAGTGACCAAGATAAAGGTCTTGATGATGAAGTTGACTCTAGTAATGAGAGTTCTTCATCTCACTCTAACAAAGGATTTGATGAAGATATGGATCTTGAAGAGTACATTGAAAGATTTGAAAGCTCTAGGATGAAGAATAAAAAAGAGATTTGACAATTAAGGGAAGAAAATCTTGAGCTTTCAACCAAGGTGATTCACTTGAGTAAGGAGGTAGTAAGATCCAAGGAAGTTGAAAACAACTTGAGAGAAGAAGTAGCTAAGGCTAGAAGTCTTCTTGTGAATATGACCTTAAGTAAGGAGAAGCTAGATGCCATGATAAATGACATGAAGATTCCTAATGACAAGAGGGGTTTTGGCTTCGAAGATGACAATAAGATCTCTTCCTCAAGCAAGATCATGTTTGTTAAGGGAAATGGCATCAAGGAAACCTTCCCTCTATAATGCCGTACGAGGAAGATTGAACTTGGAAAGTCATCCAAGAGTGGCCAAGTGAAGATGCCAACAAAGAGTGATGCTTAACCTCAACATCCAAGAGCTCCACTTCCATGCTTTCCTCAACCAAGGGTTCACCAACCAAGTAGGCATCCCAATCCGGTTCATCAACAAAGAAGAAGTGAACAAATTCAACACCAAAAGCGACATCAAATGCATGACAAGTCTCAAATGACCTCAAAAGGATATGGTATGACTCTTTATTTTATACCAACTTGTCATTTTTGCGGTGTTGATGGGCATATTAGGCCAAATTGCTTTAGATACATTAAGAAATGTAGGGTTGAAAACATAGGCTTAGAAGAGCCAATATGCATGTGCCTAAGAAATCTAGAGTCAATAATCCTAGGAATTCAAGTAACATGCTATCTATGACCATTAGGAATGAAAATGTGTCACCTAGGTGGATGAGAAAAGATGAACCCGCTTGCTATTGTGCTAACATATCTCCCATAGGTTCAACTAGGTCCAATGGACTTGGTAGGTCTATAGGGCCTCATGCCCTTCATTGATGTGGTGCGGTGATTGACCCCATAAGGGGAACTCAGGCAAAGAGAGCAAACTTGCATACTTGTCACATGCAAAAATTTGATAAACATTATGTTTCTTCATTAATTGTTTGAGTATCTTGGTTACACATATGCTTATATGATATTTTCTTCAATAAGTGTGAACCATTGCTTTGTTGATAATCCATATCATATTTATGTTCAAACATGCATTTTTGGACTAGGAGATTTACTTTGGAAGTACACTTTGAATGACCTATAATTAATCTCCATTACATGATGATTCTTTTTTAATGACTTGCTTAAAATGAAAAGCATGAATTGTTGATTGCAAATTCCTAAATGTAAAATTATGTGTGAAAAGCAATAATGAGACTCAAATGAATAAATGATCTTGTAACCGTTCTAAGGATTTTAAAATTTAAAGTCTCTCTTCCTTTATTAATAAAACATGGCTACTATCATACGAGTATCTTACTCGGAAAAATCGAATAGGGTGCAAAAGTCGCTCATGCCATGTTTTGCCTATAAAGTTGGATATAGTTGCCTTAAATTGAATTCATGACAAATCTATATCCTTGCTTTAATTCTTGACAAATGGTGAAATTGATTTGATTTCTATTGGAAACCTTTGTTGTTTGTTTTGCCAAATACCATTGCTTTTGAACTTGAAGGCAACATATCTTGCATACAAAGCATCTGTTAACCAAAAATTCGCTCTAGGTGAGGAATTTCAATTAACACCCTCAAACTGCTACCTGGTAGGCTGTAGCAGGGTAGGTACCTTTAGGTACCATGGTTTTGTACGAGTAAAATATCTGGAGTAAGGTGCAATAGGTAGGAGAAAAAATCACCCCGCCCGTCAGGGCTTCGAGCATATGGAGAAGATATGGCGCTTAGGGTTCCCATGCTGGTGTGAGGGCTTTGATTCTTTTTTATTGTGGCGTGTCATGCGAATAGGTGGATAAGAGAGCTCGGACCAGCGGGGTCAAAATCTAACTCACATACATGCATAATAAAAGAGATAGAAAGGAGAATGACAATTCTTTTGGTAGAAGGTGGACTGGCCTAGGGGGAAAAAGCATCACGTATGATCATATGCTGAAAATCCCCTAGGTAGTATCCGGTGGAGAGAGATCCTTTATATATTTATCAATAAGGCGTGCTCCGAGGAGCTTACACAACTAGGAGAATTGAAAGAACAAATAATGCTCGGTGTGTACAATATTATCTAGAGGGGGGGGGGGGGGGTGAATAGATTTTAACTAATTTTACCCAATTTTCGCATCCATGTCAATTGTAAGGATTCCCATATATTGATTGGCTTATTTCGTGGACAAACCACATGTTGGGGTTGATAATGTAAGGGTAGTTTAGGATTGAACTTCATCCTCGAAGGCCCTTTCAAGATCTCAAGGGACAAGCACGCCAAATGTATAATTTCTAGTGCTTGGTTTTCTTTGAAGAGATTTAGTTAGCACACACACACTTAGCATACTTGATCTTGTGTGCATACTCTTCACATGTCACTTTACACACTAGCACTTTGTTTGATATCTTGTTGTGTGTATATGTGCTTAGTAATTCGTTTCCCGACATTATTCGGAAATGTTCGCTCTTGCATTAATGAGTGCTTGGTTTCGCGCGAAGACCGCCCACGGAGAATGCCCTTGGCTTCTCCTTGGTTTTCACCATTGTTGGTGATCGGCGGTTATGATCGGCGGCCTGGCCGCCGAATGAAACCACCGTTTGCATCCAGAAGTGTCTGGAGCAATTCTACGGTCACGATCGGCGGTCACGACTGCCGTTCGAAACCGCCATTCATACCTGATTGATTTTAATCTCTCGGGTTTGATTCGGCGGTTGGTTCGGCGGTCACGAAACCGTCGAATGAAACCGCCGTTGTTCCCCTGTTCTTCTCGGGTTTAATTCAGCGGTTATGAACGGTGGCCTGGCCACTGATTGAAACCGCCGATCGGTGCGTTTCAAGGGCAAACTTGTCTTTTCACATGCCCAATTCTTGATGTCTATAAATATCTTACTTTCTCATTCTCTGATCAAGTTCTTTGAGTCTTTAGAACCCTAAACTAAAAAGAGAGATTTTTGAGAAAAAATCAAATCAAGAACTCATCTTTAAACACTCAAATCAAATCCTTTTTGCATCTTGCATTCATCTTGCATTCATCTATGATTGGGTTTGCATCATCACAACATGCTTGGTAAGATTTTGATTCATTTCATCTTATTTAAGTATTTTACTATCAAGCATATTCTCTTTTAATTACTTGTATGTTTTTGATCATATGATAAATACAAGATTAGAGAATTAATTGTGATGAATTAATTGAGTGTTGTTTTGTGATACCTAATTAGGTTTTTGACTAATCTTGATTAGCTAAGCTATTTGACATGTCATTTAGCAATTGATATCTAGGGTTGATTAAATTGATTATATCATCATCCTAGATAAGCATATAAGATTACCTAGCCTTGTTTGTTATTTGAATATTCATATATATATTGACATAGGTTGCATAATCTCTTCTTAGAGAATTAAGTCTTGAGGCTAAGATTGCTTAGGCCTCAAGTAATTAGACTAGAGCCACTTTTAAAGGCCCGAGTGGTAGAAGTGGGGGGTTATTGACCGGAGTGTTAGACGAGGTCTACAAAGGTTGTAAACTCCATTTCAATTAGTGGATTTCGAGGTCCGAGTGTGGCGCACTAAACAGCCTGTGGTTTTTCCCAGTGGTTGGGTTTCCACGTATACATCAAGTGTTTATAAATTCCGCACTATATTATACTTGCTTGTATTTTTGACTAGTAGGGGCATTTTCGTAAAAATGACTTGCATGCGAAAATTGGGTAATAATAGTTAAAATCTATTCACCCCCCCTCTAGATAATATTTAGAACACACCGAGCGTTATTGTTATTACTTTCAATTGGTATCAGAGCGGGTTCCTAGATATATTCTAGCTCATTTTAGGTGTGTTGTGCATTTGTGTGATTTTTGCTCATTCATACATTTTGTATACATTCCATTCATTTGTTACAATGAGTGGATATGGTGGCAACCATGAGGGTGCTTCAAGCACACGGCCTCCTCTCCTCACCGGTGTGAATTATGCCTCATGGAAAGGCAAGATGGAAGCGTACGTGTGCCAAATCCATGATAGGCCATGGATGGGTATTGAAGATGGGTATGCACCTCCTATGATGACTCCCATGGGTGGTGGAGAAGAAGTACTCAAGCCTAAGGCTCAGTGGTCACCTGAAGAGTTTGAGACTTCAAAATGGAATAGGAAGGCATGGCATGCTCTTCTATGTGCAGTGGATGAAAATCAGTACAAACTGATTCAGAACACTAGGATAGCCAAGGAGGCATGGGATATCCTAGAGGTTGCACATGAAGGAACCGATGTGGTTAAGGATTCCAAGCTACAAGTCCTTCAAACGCAATTTGAGTTGCTTAAGATGGAGGAGGACGAGTGCTTCAATGACTTTGAAGTCAAGTTGATAGATATTGTGAATCAAAGCCATCAACTCGGTGATCCTTATTCGGATAGGAGAGTTAAGCAGAAAATTATGAGGTCTCTCCCTGCTAGGTTTGTATCAAAGGTGACGGCTTTAGAGGAGAATAGCACTTATAAGGACATTAAGCCGAGCGAGGTAATTGGAAGACTCCTCGCCTATGAATCTAGGAAGGCTCCTAGCATTTCACCTCCTAAAAACCAAAAAGGAATTGCTTTGAAAGCTTCCAAGGTTGTGAAGGAGGAAAAAGGTGACTCGGACGAAGACATGGCATTGTTGCTTAGAAAATTCAAGAAATTCGTCAAGTTTGAGAAAAAGGGCTTTGGATCCAAAGGCCAAGACTTGAAGAAAAAGGCTCCCTTCAAGAGTCTTGAGCCTAGGCAAGAGAAGAATGAAAAGAAAGGGGTCCAATGCTATGAGTGTGGCAGTATAGGACACATCTCACCCGATTGTGGGAATTTGAAGAATAAGATGGCAAAAGGGATGGCCGCCACGTGGAGTGAAAGTGATGACTCTGGAAAGGGAGACAAGTCATCAAATGATGATGAACTTACCATCGACTACACAGCATTTGGGGCCACTTGTGTAGAAGATAAAATTGTTGGTAAGAAAGCCTTGACTAGTGATCCCATAGAAGAAAAAGATAAAGAAGTAGCTCTAGAGGTGATAGGGGAAGCTACTCATTGGGATATGGCTCTCATTGACTCAAGAGACCAAGGTGAAGGTTTTAATGAGAGAAATGACTCCATAAGAGAGATGGAGAGTGGAGGAGATAACTTAAGTGAAGATGACTCCTCATCTAACTCTACAAATGGAAGTGTAAAGAAAACGGATGTTAATGACTTTATAGTCAAGTGTGAAAGTTCATTGGAGAAGAACAATAGAAAGTTAAAGATTTTAGAGGATGAAAATCTAGAACTTTCAACACATAATGACCACTTAAGTAAACAAGTGGAGGCATCCAAGAAGATTGAAGACAAGTTAAGAGATGAGCTAGCTATGTCTAAGAGGAATGAAGAAGGGTTGAAGAGAGAGCTTGTTGAAGCTATAGAGTCATTGACTAGGATGACTATAAGCACCAAGAAACTTGCCCACATTCTTGGTAGTGGAAAGAACCTTTATGACAAAAGAGGTATTGGGTATGAAGTAAGCAAAGAGATCACTACTCCAACTAAGACCATCTTTGTCAAGAGTTTGGGCAAGAATGAAGCCTCACCGGTGCACACACCTAGGAAGAAAATCGATCTAGGACAATGTTCAAGAAGTGCACATGTGAAGGAAGCTCTAAGGAGACAATCTCAAGCTCAAAAAGTTCCTCAACCTATCTTCCCTCACGCTCAAATTCATCAAGGGAAGAGGCCAATCATGCAAAATGGATCAAGGAAGCAAGCTAGACCGGTTCAACAACAAAGAAGATTTGAACCCGCTCAACCATAAAGTCATGGGAAGGCTCCTATGCATGCACAAGGACATGGTATGAATTCTAAATTTATCCCTATATGTCACTTTTGTGGTATTGATGGTCACATAAGACCAAATTGCTTTCATTTCATTAAATTATGTAGAATCAAAAGCATGATTTAAAAGAGAATGACAAGAGCTAGAATGCATGCTAATAGGAATGAAAATATTCATGTTCATGATCCTATTATTTCTAGTACTCTTGAACCATTGTCCACTAGGAAGAAAAATGTCATATCTATGTGGATAAGGAAAAATGAACCCGCTTGCTATGAGACTAACAAGTCTCAAATAGGTTCATCCAAGTCAAATGGACTTGGGAGGTCTATAGGACCTCATTACCTTCATTGATGAAGGATGATATTGACCCCATATGGGGAACTCAAGCAAAGAGAGCTTATGCATACTTGTTGCATGCAAATATTTGAAAAATCTTATGCTTCTTTGTTGATTGTTTGAGTAAGCTTGGTTGCACATATGTATATATGTTTTCAATTCAATAAGTGTGAACCATGCTTGTCTACAATCCATGTCATATTTATGTTCAAACATGCATTTTTGGACTAGGAGATTTACATAGGAAGTATAATATGAATGACCTATAGTTATCTCCATGACATGATGATTCTTAATGACATGCTTAAAAATTAAAAAGCATGAGTTGTTTTTATAACATGCTAATGACATATGAAAAGCATGAAATTCAAATGACATGCTCAAATGAAAAAGCATGAATTGATGATTGCAATTTTTTTTAAATGCAAAACTTGTGTGAAAAAGCTTATGAGACTCAAAATGTATAAAGGATCTTGTATCCGTTCAAAGGAATTTATATTCCAAATTGTCTCTCTTTCTTTATATTGTTGAACATGTCTACTATCATACGAGTTTCATTCCCGGAAAAATCAAATAGGGTGCAAAGTTGCTCATGACATGTTTGGCTTATAAAGTTGGATATAGTTGCTCATATATTAAAATCAATGAAAACTCTATATCCTTGCTTCTCTCATGACATTGGTGAAATTGGTTTGAATTCTTATTAGAAACCTTTGTCATTTGCTTTGCCAAATACCATTGTATTTTGGACTTGAATGCTACATGTCTTGTATGCAAAGCATGTTTTGATTCACACATTTATTTTTAAAATAAATCTCCTTGTTTCTCTCCTATTGATAGAGTTGCATAAAGTGCATTTTATGATTATGCAAATGACTTGAATGCTATCATCTCTCTTTGCTAAGTGACCCGGTTGGGGACTACTCATTTACCTATATCATGACAAAAAGGGGGAGTAGAATGGTGGTAAGGGGAGTGGCAAATTATGGTAGCAATTATGCATGTTGGGGAGACAATACATTGAGGGGGAGTAACCCATTGAGGGGGAGCATTGTATTCACAATTATTGCATGATGTTGTAGTTGTACTTAAATTTTTAAGAATGCGAATGCTTGTTTTTATTCTCACTTGATTCATCTTACTTTTTACTGAAATTGGAAAGTATAGAAACTTTGCTTTCAGGGATTGATTGTTCTACATGAGATTGAAGACATAAAGATTATTTTTTATATATTTCTTTGTAAAGTAGAAAATCATAGTAGACCCGTAGTTTCTATAATGTTGTAAGGAATCAATGTGAGTAGTGGTTTTGTCACGAAATAGCCAAAGGGGGAGATTGTAAGGATTCCCATATATTGATTGGCTTATTTCGTGGACAAACCACATGTTGGGGTTGATAATGTAAGGGTAGTTTAGGATTGAACTTCATGCTCGAAGGCCCTTTCGAGACCTCAAGGGACAAGCACGCTAAAGGTATAATTTCTAGTGCTTGGTTTTCTTTGAAGAGATTTAGTTAGCACACACAAACTTAGCATACTTGATATTGTGTGCATACTCTTCACATGTCACTTTACACACTAGCACTTTGTTTGATATCTTGTTGTGTGTATATGTGCTTAGTAATTCATTTCCTGACATTATTCGGAAATGTTCGCTCTTGCACTAATGAGTGCTTGGTTTTGCGCAAAGACCACCCATGGAGAATGCCCTTGGCTTCTCCTTGGTTTTCACCATTGTTGGTGATCGGCGGTTATGATCGGCGGCCTGGCCGCCGAATGAAACCACCGTTTGCATCCAGAAGTGTCTGGAGCAATTCTACGGTCACGATCGGCGGTCACGACTGCCGTTCGAAACCGCCATTCATACCTGATTGATTTTAATCTCTCGGGTTTGATTCGGCGGTTGGTTCGGCGGTCACGAAACCGTCGAATGAAACCGCCGTTGTTCCCCTGTTCTTCTCGGGTTTAATTCAGCGGTTATGAACGGTGGCCTGGCCACTGATTGAAACCGCCGATCGGTGCGTTTCAAGGGCAAACTTGTCTTTTCACATGCCCAATTCTTGATGTCTATAAATATCTTACTTTCTCATTCTCTGATCAAGTTCTTTGAGTCTTTAGAACCCTAAACTAAAAAGAGAGATTTTTGAGAAAAAATCAAATCAAGAACTCACCTTTAAACACTCAAATCAAATCCTTTTTGCATCTTGCATTCATCTTGCATTCATCTATGATTGGGTTTGCATCATCACAACATGCTTGGTAAGATTTTGATTAATTTCATCTTATTTAAGTATTTTACTATCAAGCATATTCTCTTTTAATTACTTGTATGTTTTTGATCATATGATAAATACAAGATTAGAGAATTAATTGTGATGAATTAATTGAGTGTTGTTTTGTGATACCTAATTAGGTTTTTGACTAATCTTGATTAGCTAAGCTATTTGACATTTCATTTAGCAATTGATATCTAGGGTTGATTAAATTGATTATATCATCATCCTAGATAAGCATCTAAGGTTACCTAGCCTTGTTTGTTATTTGAATATTCATATATATTGACATAGGTTGCATAATCTCTTCTTAGAGAATTAAGTCTTGAGGCTAAGATTGCTTAGGCCTCAAGCAATTGGACTAGAGCCACTTTTAAAGGCCTGAGTGGTAGAAGTGGTGGGTTATTGACCGGAGTGTTAGACGAGGTCTACATAGGTTGTAAACTCCATTTCAATTAGTGGATTTCGAGGTCCGAGTGTGGCGCACTAAACAGCCCGTGGTTTTTCCCAGTGGTTGGGTTTCCACGTATACATCAAGTGTTTATAAATTCCGCACTATATTATACTAGCTTGTATTTTTGACTAGTAGGGGCATTTTCATAAAAATGACTTGCATGCGAAAATTGGGTAATAATAGTTAAAATCTATTCACCCCCCTCTAGATAATATTTAGAACATACCGAGCGTTATTGTTATTACTTTCAATAATTTTACGAAAATGCCCTTACTAGTCAAAAATACAAACAAGTGTAATATGGTGCGGAAATTAAATAACACTTGATGTATACGTTGTTAGGATTATGCTCAATAGCAAGAGTGTAATGTTGTAATTAACAATCTTTTTCATATTAATAAAGTGATTTCTGGTTTAACAAATCTTATAGCATTTATAGTTTAATATTATAATTGTCAAAGTAAATAATCATAAGGTCTAAAGACTATGAGAAAAGAAGAATTGTTCATACATCTGGATATGTATGAGGTAGACACAATTCTTTAGTTAGTCTTTAATAATGTTCACAACTTAAGTTAAAGGTTGGGCACCTTTATCTTGTTAAAGTTGTAGAATTCTTTTGCTAGCATTTGAGTGGGATCAAATGAGATATGATGAGTCTAAAATCATTGGAGTGTCTTCGAGTAAAAGAATCTAGTGCACTGGGTGCATTGAACAGGATCACAATGAAAAGCTTTATCTAGAATCGTCAATAGATAATAGTCTTTTCATTATCAGGACAATCGGAGAGTCTATCTTAATCCTGAGATAAATGATGGACTTATGGTTGCAAGTGATATCATTTGAGTTATCAATGAGTACGATTATATAGCATAGTCTATCCTCGATAGTTTGGTGATATTCATTTGTTAATCGATAGAGGACTTCATTATAGATATGGACATCGTGGCTCCATTTATTAAATGAGAGTATAATATCATCATATGGATGTTTTGAGGTGATTGGATATTAAATCTCAACGTTGAGTTTTCGATAGTGACTATTGAAAACATAGCTTCTGGACAAGTCAAAATATCCAAGTTCAAAACGTGGTCATATGAGTAAATATGGTAACTTGGAGAGTTATAGGCGGTCTATGAACTCTTGGCGTTTACTGATATTAATCACGAGGATACACTATCTCCAACATGATTGTCTAGGGTATGAATGAGGAACATCTTCTTATTCTATCTTTATTTAAGAGTTCAATTTTAGATCTTTAGTGGAATGAGTTAAAATTAATGGATCGGACCTAAGTGAATCATTTGTTGATTGTGATTAGGTTATGTCTATTGAAGCTTAAATTTAGATAGCCCGCCAAGATCCCCAATCCACACGGACTTGCATGGATCACTTGATATATTCTACCGGACCAATTTATGGGTCCATCTAGAATTGCATTTAATATATTAAGAATATAATTTGCACATTATTTGTTTAATGGGCTGATCAATTATATTAATATATTAATGAAAGGCATGTGAGCTTGTTTCTTTTAGTAAGAATGGGTCTGGTTCATATGTGGGCTTTTTATTTAAAGTTCAATGGATTAAATAAAATAAGGAAATAATATTTGGCTCATATATTTAATGTGGGGTGGCAAGACTAAATTTTTGGTCAAAAATATTATTTTATTTTATTGTTTGATTAAATGAGAATTAATTAATTTATTAATTAATTATTTAATTAAGAAACAAAATCTTTTTCTGATCAGGAAATATATTTCCTAGAGTTATACTAAAAGTAAAAGACTTATTTGGTAAGAAAATAAATAATTAGGTTTATTTATTTAATCAAATAGGAAAGTCTTTTATTAAGTCGTTAAAAAAATAAAAACACTTATGAGTTTGATTAGGGTTAGGAGTCTAAAGTTGATGGGAATTAGGGTAAAGCACAAATCTTTTTTTGTAGAGGATTTTCGGCTAACCCTAATAGAATCACCTGTAGATTTCGGCAACCCTAAAGGAAAGGAGAAGTAAAATTCGGCCACCCTATATAATACAAGCTATAGGGTTCGGCCACACCCAAAAGTTTACTGGATCAAATTTTCTTCTTCTTCTCATACTCATAGAAAAGTGTTTGATTATTCTGCCAAGACAAAAAAAAAAAGAGAGAAGAGATTATTCTTTTGATAGTACACTAATTGCTTGTTCATCAATAAGCTCGTGTGTACAACATCAAATTAGGTTCACGCGAGTTTCGATCATTAGATTGAGAACTCAAAAGTGACCGGAATAATTTTTGTATTCTTTTGGTTGTTTTGTGACTAACAAAAGGAAAAAGAAAGTTTGTTTATCCATTCTCAGGTACGCAATTCAAAGAAAAGGGAGACCACGCTCCTAGGTGATTCACGTTCATGCTAGGATTGAAGATCTTGCGGATTACCATCGACGTAAGTCAATCGGATCACGCGACAAAAGGTATTCTACTTTTTGTTACTTTATATGTATGTTTAATTAATTTAAAGGGTTAAGGTTCATCAAAGGAAAAATTTTAAAACATACTAAATCTATTTTTAGTCTCGCTTCCGCTGCGTGTACTACGATTTTTCCCTACAATTGGTATCAGAGCCTAGGTTGAACCCTTTTAATTAATTAACGTATATATATGTAAATCTATTTCTTTTTATTGTGATTATGCATGTTTAGAAAGAGATGGCACTCTAGGTATTCGCATCTATAATTACATGTGGATGTATGGATTTATATATGTTTTGTTTATGTGGATTGTTGTTGCTCGATTTTGGTCCTAGATTTTCAATGTAATTTTTGTTATGGAATTGTAACAAGAAGGGTGGTCTATCATCGCCATAATTCCTTCTTGATAGTTGCTAGTTTTTCTTTTATTTTTATTGTATTTAAATAGTGCAGTATTTTATATATTATAATTTACTGCAGTTTTTTATTTAATTTTAAGTGCAGTTTTTTTTTTTTGTAAGAAGTACTGCAGTGAATAAAAAAATAAATAAAAATACTGCAGTATTTTATTAGTTTAAATACTGTTGTAATATGTTAAGCATTGAAGTTTCGAAGACTTGAAGAAAAAGGAAGCAACCGGAACCTAGAACGAGCACCGTGCGCACCCTAGGAGTGGATTGGGCTGCGCATGGCAAGCCCATATCTTGGTGGGCTGCGCACAGCAGCCCTATGTGGTCTCATGGGCTGCGCACAGCAGCCCCTTTGTGGGGTTGTGGGGTGTGTTCGCCCATGGGAGGAAGCCGAGGGATGAGCGTATGGTTGATGGCCACTTGAAGATCTTGTATTCCTAAACAATTGTAATTTACTTGCTTTTCTAGGATGGACCAAAATTGTGGCTATTTATTTTTTTGCATAAATATTACAATATTTGTTATTGTATGATAACATGTCATATAGAATAGGAGTGCCACTCATATATTTCTTTTGGTATGAACATGCATTGAATGATTTAGGTATCTAAATTGGCATCTAGATAACTTGGTAAATCATTCTATGGGATTTAATCACACGCCTTAAATAATTGAGTGGGAGAAGGTGTTTTGTAACACCTATGGCCTCCAAGGTTAGTTGAGCTTTATTATTTATTGGTAATCCCCCCAAGGGGCGTTCATGAATGGAATTTAGCAACATACTTCCTTACAAGGATAGACTAGACAATGGACTCAAACGAGATCTACTCCCCAAGGAGGGATTTTCGTGAGAGAAAATTGAGGGTCGATATCTTGGTAACACACTCAATGTAATTTTATTGATATCCTCCCAAGAGTTCTTGTTAGTAAAATTGCAAGGCTAAAATTGAAAACGCTGGTTGTTATGTTAACAATTAGGTGGGACCTAGTCTAACTAGTAAATGGTGCGAACTCCCAAAGGAGGCGTAACATTTATGGGTGTTGGATCACCGTTGAATTTTTACGATTGAGTTATTTATTTAATTCAAGATAAATATTTAAAAGTGCTTTATCATGATTATTTACTCATATAATTTTTGTTTTATTCAGAAATCATGACCCCATCACTTATGAACATCCTGAAAGATAACACTTTAACTGGAGATAATTATGTCACATGGAAAAGGAAAATTGGGTTGTTGCTGCAAAGTGAAAAACATAAGTTTGTTCTAACTACTCCTAAACCACCTGCTCCTAATAATGAATCTAGCATAATGCAAAGAGATGAGTATGAGCAGTGGAAGACTTTAGATGATATGGCCAAATGTTACATTATGGCTACTATCTCCGACGTGTTGCAACAGCAGCATGAAGGAATGGAGTCTGCTGCTGATATTATGATGTCTTTAGATGAGATGTTTGCTATGAAGTCCAGGACGACTAAGAGAGAGGCAGTGACTGCTTTTATGAATCTTAGGATGAAACCTGGACAGGTTGTGAAGGATCACATGATGGAAGTCATAGCACATCTCAACATTGCTGAACTGCATGGCACTGAGATAGATGGTGAGACAAAAATTGATATGGTTGTCAATTCATTATCAGATTCTTTTGATCAGTTCAAATTGGACTACACTTTGAACAAAAAGGAATACACCTTACAAGGCCTGATGCAAGATGTTCAAAGTGCTGAAAAGATCCTTGTGAAAAGCAAAGGTCAAGAGATTCATATGGTTAGTAAAGTTGCTACTGTTAAGACCCGTCAGAAGGTCAAGAAACAACAGAAGAAAAAGCAACTTGGGCCTACCAAGAAGGAGACTAAGAAAGTAACCAAGATCAAAGGGAAATGCTTCCTTTGTGGTGAAAAGGGACATTGGAAAAGAAATTGCCCAAAGTCCCAGAATAAGAAGGAAGAAGGTAATGTTAATTATCTTGTAACATGTTTTCTGGCAGATTCTACTGATTCTTGGATCATAGACTCTGGAGCCACTAATCATGTTTGTTATTCCTTGTAGGGGTTTCAAGAAAGGAGAAGGCTGAGTAAGAATGAAATCAATTTGCGCTTGGGCAACGGAACGTTAGTGTCTGCAAATGCAGTGGGAGATATTAGAGTTTATTTGGATTCTAGAAGGCATTTAGATTTGATAGACGTTTATTATGTACCTCAATTTAAGAGGAATTTAATTTCAGTTTCTTGTTTGAATAAATTTGGATATTCGGTTACTTTTAATAAAGTTTTTATTATTAGTAAGAATGACAAAATTATTTGCCAAGGTACATTGGAAAATGGTCTATACTTCTTGCATAGAAATATCTCTCACTCGTTAGACACAGACTTAACGGAACCTGATCATAAAAGAGTAAAATTATCAATAGATGAAACCTACCTATGGCATTTACGCCTAGGTCATATTAACCTTAATAGGATTAAAAGATTGGTAAGTGACGGACCTTTAAGTGACTTAAAGGTTGATGATCTACCAACTTGTGAATCTTGTTTGGAAGGTAAAATGACCAAAAGGTCGTTCTCGGCCAAAGGCGTAAGAGCCATTGAATGTTTAGGATTGATACACACTGATGTATGTGGTCCTATGAGCATTGAAGCTAGAGGTGGATATGAGTACTTCATCACCTTCACAGATGATTACTCGAGATTTGGCTATGTGTATCTCATGCGACATAAGTCGGATGCTTTTGACATGTTCAAAGCATTCAAAGCTGAAGTAGAAAATCAGTTTGAGAAACACATAAAAATCTTGAGATCTGATCGTGGTGGAGAATATCTATCTGGTGAGTTTCAGCAATATCTTATTGATAATGGGATAGTTTCTCAGTTTTCTGCACCAGGTACACCTCAACAGAATGGGGTAGCAGAAAGGGGAAATAGAACTCTTTTAGGTCTATGTTGAGTTATTCAACACTTCCTATTTCTTTTTGGGGATATGCTTTACAAACTGCTATATACATTCTAAACGATGTACCATCTAAGTCCGTTCCTAAAACACCGCATGAGTTATGGACTGGGCGCAAGCCTAGTTTACAACACTTAAGGATATTTGGTTGTCTTGCGCATGTGTTAAAAGGAAAGACAGAAAAGATGGAGTTCCGTTCGGAAACATGTATATTTGTAGGGTATCCAAAAGAAACTAAAGGATATTATTTCTATAGTCCTTCAGATCTTAAAGTATTTGTTTCGACAAATGCTAAATTTCTGGAAAAGGACTATATGAATGATTTTGTGCCTAGAAGTAGAATTGTCCTGAATGAGATGTCAGGAGATACAATTCCACGAGAGGTTACACAACCTAACCCAATTGTAAGTTCCGATCCAACACAAGATCAACAACCTACCATTCCTCGTCGTAGTGGGAGGGTTAGAACACAACCCGAAAGATACATCGGTCTGGGAGAATCAGTGGAGAATCTCCCGGACGACGATGATCCCTACACGTATAAGGAAGCAATTAAGGATGTTGATTGTTGCCATTGGCAAAAGGCAATGCAATCTGAGATTGAATCCATGTTCAATAACAAAGTCTGGTCCCTTGTAGACTTTCCTAAAGGGATAAAACCCATTGGGTGCAAGTGGGTATACAAGAGGAAAAGATGTATGGATGGAAAGGTGGAAACCTTTAAAGCTAGATTGGTAGCTAAAGGGTATACACAGAAAGAAGGTATCGATTACGAGGAAACCTTCTCTCATGTGGCCATGCTTAAATCCATTAGGATACTCTTGTCCATTGCAGCATCTTTAGATCTAGAGATTTGGCAAATGGACGTCAAGACAGTTTTCCTTAATAGAAGTCTTGACGAAAGCATTTACATGATGCAACCAGAAGGATTCATTGAAAAGGGCCAAATGGAAAAGGTATGCAAGTTACAGAAATCCATATATGGATTAAAGCAAGCATCCAGATCCTGGAACATAAGGTTCGATCAAACTGTCAAAGGTTTTGGATTTATTCAGAATCCTTACAAACCTTATGTATACAAAAGGATTAAGGGCGACAAGTTGGTTTTCCTGATTCTTTATGTTGATGATATACTACTCATTGGAAACGATATAGGTGTATTGACATCGGTAAAAGAATGGTTAGCAAAACAATTTGATATGAAGGACTTAGGAGAAACAAGTTTTATTCTAGGTATCCAAGTAATAAGGGATAGAAAGAATAAAACGATTGCATTATCCCAAGCTTCATACATAGACAAGATCTTGTCTAGGTTTTCCATGCAGGATTCCAAGAAAGGTATGTTACCTTTCAGACGTGGAATCAAACTTTCTAAGGAACAAGTTCCTAAGAATGAGCATGAAGAGCAATTTATGAGTAGAGTTCCATATGCCTCGGCAGTTGGAAGTCTCATGTATACAATGCTCTGCACTAGACTAGATATTTGTTTTGCTGTTGGCATAGTTAGCAGGTTTCAATCGAAACCTGGTCCTGATTACTGGACGGCAGTCAAGCATATTTTCAAGTATCTTAAAAGAACGAGAGATAATATGCTTGTATACTCTGGAGGGGATTTAATTCTCGTTGGGTATACAGATTCTGATTTCCAATCAGATTCTTACTCCAGAAAATCAACATCAGGTGCTGTGTTTACTATTGGAGGAGGAGCAGTCATATGAAGGAGTATCAAGCAATCTTGTATTGCTGATTCCACCATGGAAGCTGAGTATGTTGCTGCATGCGAGGCTGCCAAAGAGGCTGTTTGGCTCCGCCAATTCTTGATAGACTTGGAAGTGGTTCCTAGTGCGAATAAGCAGATCACTGTCTACTGTGACAACAGTGGAGCAGTGGCTAATTCGAAAGAACCAAGAAGTCACAAGAGAGGAAAACACATTGAAAGAAAGTATCATCTTTTAAGAGAGATTGTTCAAAGGGGTGATGTAACGATTACCAAAATCGCGTCAGCAGAAAATCTAGCAGATCCCTTCACAAAGGCTCTACCTCAGAAGAGTTTCGATGGGCATCTAGAGAATATGGGCATGAGAGATATGACACATTTGCTATAGCGCAAGTGGGAGATTGTTAGGATTATGCTCAATAGCAAGAGTGTAATGTTGTAATTAACAATCTTTTTCATATTAATAAAGTGATTTCTGGTTTAACAAATCTTATAGCATTTATAGTTTAATATTATAATTGTCAAAGTAAACAATCATAAGGTCTAAAGACTATAAGAAAAGAAGAATTGTTCGTACATCTGGATATGTATGAGGTAGACACAATTCTTTAGTTAGTCTTTAATAATGTTCACAACTTAAGTTAAAGGTTGGGCACCTTTATATTGTTAAAGTTGTAGAATTCTTTTGCTAGCACTTGAGTGGGATCAAATGAGATATGATGAGTCTAAAATCATCGGAGTGTCTTCGAGTAAAAGAATCTAGTGCACTGGGTGCATTGAACAGTATCACAATGAAAAGCTTTATCTAGAACCGTCAATAGATAATAGTTTTTTCATTATCAGGACAATCGGAGAGTCTATCTTAATCATGAGATAAATGATGGACTTATGGTTGCAGGTGATATCATTTGAGTTATCAATGAGTACGATTATATTGTTAGGATTATGCTCAATAGCAAGAGTGTAATAGTGTTTTTGACAATCTATTTATATTAATAATGTGATTTCTGGTTTAACAAATCTTATAGCATTTATAGTTTAATTATTATAATTGTCAAAAGTAAATAATCATAAGGTCAAAAGACTATGAGAAAAGAAGAATTGTTCGTACATCTGAATATGTATGAGGTAGACACAATTCTTTAGTTAGTCTTGAATAATGTTCACAACTTAAGTTAAAGGTTGGGCACCTTTATCTTGTTAAAGTTGTAGAATTCTTTTGCTAGCATTTGAGTGGGATCAAATGAGTTATGATGAGTCTAAAATCATCGGAGGGTCTTCGAGTAAAAGAATCTAGTGCACTGGGTGCATTGAACAGGATCACAATGAAATACTTTATCTAGAACCGTCAGTAGATAAAAGTCTTTCATTATCAGGACAATCGGAGAGTCTATCTTAATCCTGAGATAAATGATGGACTTATGTTTACAAGTGATATCATTTGAGCTATCAATGAGTATGATTATATAGCATAGTCTATCCTCGATAGTTTGGTGGTATTCATTTGCTAATCGATAGAGGACTTCATTTATAGATATGGACATCGTGGCTCCATTTATTAAATGAGAGTATAATATTATCATATGGATGTTTTGAGGTATTGGATATTAAATCTCAACGTTGAGTTTTCGATAGTGTCAATTGAAAACAAGGCTTCTGGACAAGTCAAAGTATCCAAGTTCAAAACGTGGTCATATGAGTAAATATGGTAACTAGGAGAGCTATAGGCGATCTATGAGCTCTTGGCGATTACTGATATTATTCACGAGGATACACCATCTCCAATAAGATTGTCTAGTGACCGCGCGGCGGCCGTTGATGCCACGGGTCGAGAAAAGATATTTCTAATTCTAATCTCCTCGCAAATGCAACGAGTGAAAGGACAAGTATAGTAAGTAAGCAAGGTTCGTTCCCACAGAGAATGGAATTCGTTAACTGTATCTAGTTCTAGTGTTTATTAAAGCATGTAAATGGAAAGCGGTGTGGTGTGTGCGAAAATGTAAACTAGCTAACTAGGATAGAAATGTAGCCGGGTGTCTTGGCTATCTAATTAATCTACACATAATTAAGTTAATCTACTCCTAAAGGCAAGACACCCTAACTACGAAAATAAAGGTGGCTTGGAGATAAGCAAGATATATAACACATATGGGAAATCGGTTCACCAAACACACTATGCAAATCTATGTCAATTGTTTATCATGTAAATCCAATTAATCCAGTAAAGGGTTCGTTCTCTTGATTAGGGAATTCCCGAAATCATGTCATCATTCTCCAGTCGGAAAAGTGATTGTGTCTAGGGTTTAGACCCATTAAGCACAAGAACTATGAACCAAGGCTATCATAGCAAAGTCATGCATAAGCCTTTCCCATTCTATAGAGCTAATAGTCAAATTCATACCCGGAATGGTAATTCGAGCACAAACTCAACTCTCAATCTCCCTAATCACTCTAAGCATGGCATGATGAATCTTCTACCAACATACATACATAAATGAGATATTTGATTACAACTACTCCTACATCATTAGTTAATCTACTCCTAATCTCATTCATACATACATATCAATATACAACTCTACATACACATGAATATCATAATAAGAGATTATAAATGAATAGCATAGAATAGAACAATACATGAATCAAATCTAAGAAACAATACAAACATATATTATAGCATAAGTGTTGGTTACAAATATTCCCACATAGGTTATACATCAATAGAAATACAAAGATATGAGAAGTAAAGAAATCACCATTGAAGACAAGCCTCCAAAAGCTCTTCCTATCTATGAACATCTATGGCTTGCACACAAGCCTCCTATCTCTGCATCTCTACTCTCCATGGAAGGCTTTCCATGGAGGAAAATCCCCCATGGAAGGCTTGGAGTTGCTCTCTCTCTTTTGGTGTGTAGAGCCAAGCTCTAAGTGGTGTTTTTGGTTGGTCACCCTATTGAAAGAGAGGCAAAAGGGGTGTATATATATGTTGGGCAAATTTGGGCAGGAATGGGGTGTGAAAAGACTTGAATGCCCCTGAAAATATCATGATTTTGGCTCGGACAGGGGTAAGGCGGGTTCGTGCGGCGGGCAATGTCTAGCCGCACGAACCAGCCTTTGTCTTGGCGAGCTTGGATGGCGGGTTATGTCCAGCCGCACGAGCTAGCGGGAATCTAGGCGGGTTTGGTTCCGCGGGCATTGTCTAGCCACACAAACTAGCCAGAATCTTGGCGGGTTCATGCGGCGGGACATGTCTAGCCATCCCGAAGGTCTGAACTAGCCATGGTGCTCGGCGGGTTCATGCTCCCCTGCTCGGCGGGTTCATTCCAGCCGCACAAACCAGCCTTGGACTTCTTCACACAAAATTGCCCTATTTTGCCCACTTTCAGTACAAACACCTTATATGTGGGATATTTACCTGCACATAGCTAAAACACACATTATATACACAAAAGTGCTCGGAAACGAACACAAAAGATAGGAATAGGGAGCGCTAAATGTGAACATTTGGAGCGCTATTAGACCCCCAAACCTAACTTTTGCTCGTCTTCAAGCAAAAAATCAAAAATAAATAACAAATCAAACTAACAAACTAAACACTAAAGCAGTAAACATAGAAACCAATTAATCCACTGTTGTGGGAGAAACGATGGCACTTAGCACGTGCCACAAGCCTTTTAAACCCCTAGGTGTCCCTAGTAGGAGGAGTGTAGTCTCCTGAGGGTTTACCGCTACGATACCCACAAACGCAACTCTACAAAGCAAAAGGTTGAGATGCAATCGGTACATACCAAGCAAAAACTACATGCATGCTAGAATCTCTATACAAAGACTAAAAATATGCCGTTTAAATCAATACATCACACAATGCATGTATGCCAATACAAAAGATGTTTCCGGTTTACAAAACAACAATGCTCGAATGCTCGAATGCTCGGGCTAGAATTCGCCTCGACTTCTAATCCTCACCGGATTACTCTCATATTTTCACTCAGAATCCTAGGCGATAACACTCATCAACATATGCGAAGTAGAGTTTGGTTACATGGAATCAAAATATATTCGCATATTCATACATTAGAAAGAACGCTCATATAAGTGCAAAGGATCTCATGAACAAATTAAACATTAAGAACATAGATAGAGCACATGCAACTTCACAATTAAGCAAGATTTACCAAGAGATCCGCTAGGTCTTTTCCGGTTGTAATGGGGCCATGGGTGTAGGCTAAGAAAGAAAGGGAAAAGGAAAACAAAATACCTAAGACCATGTCATGGGATTGCTAACCATCTACAATGCAATATCATAATCCCAACCATAGATTGTATCATAGGAATGTTGACCATATATAATGCAATCTCTACATCCTCAAGTCAATCTATTACAAGTATGCATCTAGGCTTCCCTTTTGTTTTCTTTTTCATACTCCCTTTGAGTATATATTCAATTTATTTTTCTTTCTTTTTCTTTCTTTTGAACGACTATACACATATAAATTTTGATGCTTATCATTCAAGCCTTAGTACATGCAATTACACTTTACAATTTAAATTCATGAAACTCATTGGTTTCTCTCCAAAATTTGTAGTAATTACAACACACCCCAATAATCTCTAACATCTTATCACCATATGGTCCAAGCTAATTAGGTACGGTTTCATTATAGATGCTTGGTTGT
Organism: Acer yangbiense; assembly: GCA_008009225.1. Taxonomy (NCBI): domain Eukaryota; kingdom Viridiplantae; phylum Streptophyta; class Magnoliopsida; order Sapindales; family Sapindaceae; genus Acer; species Acer yangbiense. The sequence continues at coordinate 29,901,895 of CM017764.1, forward strand.
AAGTTCGGGTGATGAAAGAAAAGGCTATGTGTTTGGTTTCAAATGGGCTATTGGAGCACACACATAGTTAGGGATTAGTGTTTAGGCCTTTTGGTAGTTTAAGCACACATTGCCTAGCATCACTTCTCAAGGATCAACCCACACAAAAGTAAAGCACAACATGTGATATCATAAAATGATTGTTCTTTAATATCCAATGCAAAACCCTATAGAGATCAGTCTATACAATGAAGAACAAGATAAGTGTTTAAGAGTAGAAACGAATATACCCTCTAAAATGAATGTTAAAGCACAAAATTCTCACAAGGGTAGTCTCCACTATTCTCCTAAGCTAAACAAGCAAAGAGTTCTATCCACTTCAACATCTAAAGATTGGCATTGTACACACAAATTTAAGTGATGCAATAATCATACATGGCATGAATGATAGTCAAGATATAGACCTAAAAGCATACATGACATGTCTCTACCGGCACACAAAGATATTATCTCAACAAAATGGACTTCATTTCCAAAATTTTCAATTTTGACCAATTTGTAGAGATTTGAAAATTTTTAACGACAAAACCTAAAAAGAAAACAAAGACAACATCACGAAAAGTTGTCCACACCCCCAAACCTAAACTTAACATTATCCTCAATGTAGCACAACGGAACCTTTTCCGTACATAAATTGGACAATGCTTAGCAAGATTTGGACATAAGAACAACAAAAATCACAAAGACTAAAAACAATAAAACAAAATAAATCCTAAGATCTAAGCACAATACAATCGCACTCTTAGATCTAAACAAAAATAAAAATTACAAAATATACAAGCAATGCATTTATCTATGAAGCTCACTGGTGGAAAACTTACCACCATACTACAACGACACATATTACATTAAGCTCAACTCAACAAATATGCATTCCACTTTAATTGAAGCACAAAACTAAGTCTCTATCCAATCCTCTCAAATCCAAAAATGGATGAGTCGATTGAAGAGACTTGTGTTTGGGAAAGCAAAGTGAAGAGGATACCTCTTGTAGCATGCGTTGCGGTCCATGGGTTGTGCAGTCCATCGACTGTTGGGCTCGGCGCGGGCACTTTCCCGCAGAATGAAGTCGCAGTGATTCCTCCAGATGGTGCGGCGGCTTCGTGTTCTCTGGCCGGCGGGATTATTCCCGCTGCATGAGGTCACCGTGAACTCGGTGAGTTTCTTCCATCTGGATGGCGGGTTATGTCCCGCCTGCATGAAGTCGCCGACTTCCTTCAGCACATTCCGCGGGTTCTGATCTTCTAGAAGGCGGGATATGTCCCACCGTTGTGTAGTCGTCGTGAGGTTCAGCGGGTTCCTTCTGTCTAGAAGGCGGGTTATGTCCCACCGCTGTGTCTCGCCAAAGGTTCAAAAAGACCCCGGCGGCTTTGTTGGGCGGGCTCATTCCCGCGGACTTGACCCGCGGACTGAGGTCGCGGAAGGTCGTTTTTCTCGTTTTGACCATCTTCCTTGATTCCGGACCTAAGAATCCTGCACAACACCAATACTCAAACAAAATCAAACGCATTTGCTTGGTACGAAAATAAAAACAAATAAAACAAATAAACCTAACAAACCTAACAAACTACATTATTTGCTAAAACTAAATACATTTAACGAAAACCATCCTCGGCAACGGTGCCATTTTTCTGACCACGCGGCGGCCGTTGATGCCACGGGTCAAGAAAAGATATTTCTAATTCTAATCTCCTCACAAATGCAACGAGTGAAAGGACAAGTATAGTAAGTAAGCAAGGGTCGTTCCCACAGAGAATGGAGTTCGTTAACTGTATCTAGTTCTAGTGTTTATTAAAGCATGTAAATGGAAAGCGGTGTGGTGTGTGCGAAAATGTAAACTAGCTAACTAGGATAGAAATGTAGCCGGGTGTCTTGGCTATCTAATTAATCTACACCTAATTAAGTTAATCTACTCCTAAAGGCAAGACACCCTAACTACGAAAATAAAGGTGGCTTGGAGATAAGCAAGATATATAACACATATGGGAAATCGGTTCACCAAACACACTATGCAAATCTATGTCAATTGTTTATCATGTAAATCCAATTAATCCAGTAAAGGGTTCGTTCTCTTGATTAAGGAAATTACCCCGGAATCTTGATTAGGGAATTCCCGAAATCATGTCATCATTTTCCAGTCGGAAAAGTGATTGTGTCTAGGGTTTAGACCCATTAAGTACAAGAACTATGAACCAAGGCTATCATAGCAAAGTCATGCATAAGCCTTTCCCATTCTATAGAGCTAATAGCCAAATTCATACCCGGAATGGTAATCCGAGCACAAACTCAACTCTCAATCTCTCTAATCACTCTAAGCATGGCATGATGAATCTTATACCAACATACATACATAAATAAGATATTTGATTACAACTACTCCTACATCATTAGTTAATCTACTCCTAATCTCATTCATACATACATATCAATATTCTCTACATACACATGAATATCATAATAAGAGATTATAAATGAATAGCATAGAATAGAACAATACATGAATCAAATCTAAGAAACAATACAAACATATATTATAGCATAAGTGTTGGTTACAAATATTCCCACATAGGTTACACATCAATAGAAATACAAAGATATGAGAAGTAAAGAAATCACCATTGAAGACAAGCCTCCAAAATCTCTTCCTATCTATGAATATCTATGGCTTGCACACAAGCCTCCTATCTCTGCATCTCTACTCTCCATGGAAGGCTTTCCATGGAGGAAAATCCCCCATGGAAGGCTTGGAGTTGCTCTCTCTCTTTTGGTGTGTAGAGCCAAGCTCTAAGTGGTGTTTTTGGTTGGTCACCCTATTGAAAGAGAGGCAAAAGGGGTGTATATATATGTTGGGCAAATTTGGGCAGGAATGGGGTGTGAAAAGACTTGAATGCCCCTGAAAATATCATGATTTTGGCTCGGACAGGGGTAAGGCGGGTTCGTGAGGTGGGCAATGTCTAGCCGCACGAACCAGCCTTTGTCTTGGCGAGCTTGGAGGGCGGGTTATGTCCAGCCGCACGAGCTAGGGGGAATCTAGGCGGGTTTGGTTCCGCGGGCAATGTCTAGCCACACGAACTAGCCAGAATCTTAGCGGGTTCGTGCGGCGGGACATGTCTAGCCATCCCGAAGGTCTGAACTAGCCATGGTGCTCGACGAGTTCATGCTCCCTTGCTCGGCGGGTTCATTCCAACCGCACAAACCAACCTTGGACTTCTTCACACAAAATTGCCCTATTTTGCCCACTTTCAGTACAAACACCTTCTATGTGGGATATTTACTTGCACATAGCTAAAACACACATTATATACACAAAAGTGCTCGGAAACGAACACAAAAGATAGGAATAGGGAGCGCTAAATGTGAATATTTGGAGCGCTATCATCTAGGGTATGAATGAGAAACATCTTCTTATTCTATCTTTATTTAAGAGTTCAATTTTAGCTCTTTAGTGGAATGAGTTAAAATTAATGGATTGGACCTAAGTGAATCATTTGTTGATTGTGATTAGGTTATGTTTATTGAAGCTTAAATTTAGATAGCCTGCCAAGATCCCCAATCCACACGGACTTGCATGGATCACTTGATATATTCTACCGGACCAATTTATGGGTCCATCTAGAATTGTATTTAATATATTAAGAATATAATTTGCACATTATTTATTTAATGGGCTGATCAATTATATTAATATATTAATGAAAGACATGTGAGCTTGTTTCTTTTAGTAAGAATGGGTCTGGTTCACATGTGGGCTTTTTAATTAAAGTCTAATGGATTAAATAAAATAAGAAGATAATATTAGGCCCATATATATGGTGTGGGCGGCAAGACTAGAATAATAGTCTAAAATATTATTTTATTTTATTGATTGATTAAATGGAAATTAATTAATTTATTAGTTAATTATTTAATTGAGAATCAAAATCTTTTCCTGAATAGGAAATATGTTTCTTAGTAGTACACTATTATGGTAGTATAATAAATATAAAAGACTTTATTTGGTAAGTAGATAAATAAAGGAAATTTATTTATCTAGTCAAATTAGGAAGTCTTTGATATAGTCACAAATACACTAAAGAGTTGGATTAGGGTTTGGAATTCTAAAGAAATCTACCTAGGGTTAGGATTTAAGTCAAAAGATAAATCCTACATGGTAGAGTTTTTTGGCCACAATATATAAATATATATTAAATATATATGGGACTAGGCCGAAAATATATATGTATATAATGCATGCTGTATTAATTCGGCAAAAGATATATAGATATATATATATATATATATATATATTGGTTTGGCGTGCAGTACAAGAAGTTTTTGAGAATGCATTTAGAATTAGTTAGTGCAATATACATATTTTATATATGCATGAAATAGTCGTGCGGCAATATATATGTATATATTTATTTTTGTGCAAAGAGCATTCGGTAACCCTAATTGCTAAGTCTTTGGACTTGAGAGTTTTTTCTTTTACTTGAGAAAAATAGAATCCAACGTACTCTTAGACTAGTGTGATAATTTCGGCCAAGAGGTATAGAGAGAAGAGTTTGTTCTTATTTCGATAGTGCACTAGTAACTTTTACATCAAAAGGTTTTGTGCACAATTTCGAATAAGGCTCACGCGAGTTTCGATCATTAGATTGAGAATTCAAAAGTGACCGGAACGTTCTTCGTTATCTCTTAGAAGTTTTTGTGACTAATGAAAAAGAAAAGATTTTGTTATCCATCCTCAGGTACACAATTCAAAGAAAGGGAGACCACGCTCCTAGGTGATTCACATTCGTGATTGGATTGGAAGATCTTGCGGATTACCATCGATGCAATGTCAATCGGATCACGCGACAAAGGTATGATACTTTTGATTATATATGTTTAATTAATTAGAGGGTTAAGGTTCATCAAAGGAAAAATTTTAAAACCATACTAAATCACTTTTTAGTCTCGCTTCCGCTGCGTGTACTACAGTATTTTTCCCTACAATTGGTATCAGAGCCTGGTTGAACCCTTTTAATTAATTAACGTATATATACGTGAATCTATTTCTTTTTATTGTGATTATGCATGTTTAGAAAGAGATGGCACTCTAGGTATTCGCATATATAATTACATGTGGATGTATGGTTTTATATATGTTTTTATGTGGATTGTTATTGCTCGATTTTGGTCCTAGATTTTCAATGTATTCTTTGTTATGGAATTGTAACAAGAAGGGTGGTCTATCATCGCCATAATTCCTTCTTGGTAGTTGCTAGTTTTTCTTTTATTTTTATGGTATTTAAATAGTGCAGTATTTTATATATTATATTTTACTGCAGTTTTTTATTTAATTTTAAATGCAGTTTTTTTTGTAAAAAGTACTGCAGTGAATTAAAAAAAATAAAAAAATACTGCAGTATTTTATTAGTTTAAATACTATTGTAATATGTTCGAGCATTGAAGATTCGAAGACTTGAAGAAAAAGGAAGCAACCGGAACCTAGAACGAGCACCGTGCGTACCCTAGGAGTGGATTGGGCTGCGCATGGCAAGCCCATATCATGGTGGGCTGCGCACGGCAGCCCTATGTGGTCTCATGGGCTGCGCACGGCAGCCCCTTTGTGGGGTTGTGGGGTGTGCACGCCCATGGGAGGAAGCCAAGGGATAAGCGTATGGTTGATGGCCACTTGAAGATCTTGTATTCCTAAACAATTGTAATTTACTTGCTTTTCTAGGATGGACCAAAATTGTTGCTATTTATTTTTTTGCATAAATATTACAATATTTGTTATTGTATGATAACATGACATATAGAATAAGAGTGCCACTCATATATCTCTTTTGGTATGAACATGCATTGAATGATTTAGGTATCTAAATTGGCATCTAGATAACTTGGTAAATCATTCTATGGGATTTAATCACACGCCTTAAATAATTGAGTGGGAGAAGGTGTTTTGTAACACCTATGGCCTCCAAGGTTAGTTGAGCTTTATTATTTATTGGTAATCCCCCCAAGGGGCGTCCATGAATGAAATTTAGCAACATACTTCCTTACAAGGATAGACTAGACAATGGACTCAAACGAGATCTACTCCCCAAGGAGGGATTTTCGTGAGAGAAAATTGAGGGTCGAGATCTTGGTAACACACTCAATGTAATTTTATTGATATCCTCCCAAGAGTTCTTGTCAGTAAAATTGCAAGGCTAAAATTGAAAACGCTGGTTGTTATGTTAACAATTAGGTGGGACCTAGTCTGACTAGTAAATGGTGCGAACTCCCAAAGGAGGCTTAACATTTATGGGTGTTGGATCACCGTTGAATTTTTATGATTGAGTTATTTATTTAAATCAAGATAAATATTCGAAAGTGCTTTATCATGATTATTTACTCATATAAATTTTTGTTATATTCAGAAATCATGATCCCATCCCTAATGAACATCTTAAAAGATAATATTTTAACCGGAAATAATTATGTCACATGGAAAAGAAAAATTGGGTTGTTGCTGCAAGTTGAAAAACATAAGTTTATTCTGTCTACTCCTAAACCACCTGCTCCTACTTATGAATCTCAGATTCATATGGTTGGTAAAGTTGCTACTGTTAAGACCCGTCAAAAGGTTAAGGAACAACAGAAGAAAAAGCAACTTGGGCCTACTAAGATGGAGACCAAGAAAGTAACCAAGATCAAAGGGAAGTGCGTCCTTTGTGGTGAAAAGGGACATTGGAAAAGAAATTGCCCAAAGTCCCAGAACAAGAAGGAACAAGGTAACATTAATTATCTTGAAACATGTTTTCTGGCAGATTCTACAGATTCTTGGATCATAGACTCTGGAGCCACAAATCATGTTTGCTATTCCTTACAGGGGTTCCAAGAAAGGAGAAAGTTGAATAAAGATGAAATCAACTTGTGTTTGGGCAACGGAACGTTAGTGTCTGCAAGTGCAGTGGGAGATATTAGAGTTAATCTAGATTCTTTTAGGCATTTAGAATTGATAGACGTTTATTATGTACCTCAATTCAAGAGAAATTTAATTTCAGTTTCTTGTTTGAATAAATTTGGATATTCGGTTACTTTTAATAAAGATTTTATTATTAGTAAGAATAACAAATTTATTTGCAAAGGTACATTGGAAAACAGCTTATTCTTTTTGCATAAAAATATCTCTCACTCGTTAGACACAGAATTAACGGAACCTAATCATAAAGGAGTAAAATTATCAATAGATGAAACCTACCTATGGCATTTACGCCTAGGTCATATTAACCTTAATAGGATTAAAAGATTGGTAAGTGACAGACCTTTAAGTGACTTAAAGGTTGATGATCTACCAACTTGTGAATCTTGTTTGGAAGGTAAAATGACCAAAAGGTCGTTCTCGGCCAAAGGTGCAAGAGACACTGAATGTTTAGGATTGATACATACTGATGTATGTGGTCCTATGAGCATTCAAGCTAGAGGTGGATATGAGTACTTCATCACCTTCACAGATGATTACTCGAGATTTGGCTATGTGTATCTCATGCGACATAAGTCGGATGCTTTTGACATGTTCAAAGCATTCAAAGCTGAAGTAGAAAATCAGCTTGAGAAACACATAAAAATCTTGAGATCTGATCGTGGTGGAGAATATCTATCTGGTGAGTTTCAGCAATATCTTATTGATAATGGGATAGTTTCTCAGTTTTCTGCACCAGGTACACCTCAACAGAATGGGGTAGCAGAAAGGAGAAATAGAACTCTTTTGGATATGGTTAGGTCTATGTTGAGTTATTCAACACTTCCTATTTCTTTTTGGGGATATGCTTTACAAACTGCTATATACATTCTAAATGATGTACCATCTAAGTCTGTTCCTAAAACACCGCATGAGTTGTGGACTGGGCGCAAGCCTAGTTTACAACACTTAAGGATATTTGGTTGTCCTGCGCATGTGTTAAAAGGAAAGACAGAAAAGATGGAGTCCCGTTCGGAAACATGTATATTTGTAGGGTATCCAAAAGAAACTAAAAGATATTATTTCTATAGTCCTTCAGATCTTAAAGCATTTGTTTCGACAAATGCTAAATTTCTAGAAAAGGACTATATGAATGATTTTGTGCCTAGAAGTAGAATTGTCCTGAATGAGATGTCAGGAGATACAATTCCATGAGAGGTTACACAACCTAACCCAATTGTAAGTTCCGATCCAACACAAGATCAACAACCTACCATTCCTCGTCGTAGTGGGAGGGTTAGAACACAACCCGAAAGATACATCGGTCTGGGAGAATCAGTGGAGAATCTCCCGGACGACGATGATCCCTACACGTATAAGGAAGCAATTGAGGATGTTAATAGTCGCCATTGGCAAAAGGCAATGCAATCTGAGATTGAATCTATGTTCGATAACAAAGTCTGGTCCCTTGTAGACTTGCCTAAAGGGATAAAACCCATTGGGTGCAAGTGGGTATACAAGAGCAAAAAGGGTATGGATGGAAAGTTGGAAACCTTTAAAGCTAGATTGGTAGCTAAAGGGTATACACAGAAAGAAGGTATCGATTACGAGGAAACCTTCTTTCCTGTGGCCATGCTTAAATCCATTAAGATACTCTTGTCTATTGCAGCATCTTTAGATCTAGAGATTTGGCAAATGGACGTCAAAATAGCTTTCCTTCATGGAAGTCTTGACGAAAGCATCTACATGATGCAACCAGAAGGATTCATTGAAAAGGGCCAAATGGAAAAGGTATGCAAGTTGCAGAAATCCATATATGGATTAAAGCAAGCATCCAGATCCTGGAACATAAGGTTCGATCAAGTTGTCAAAGGTTTTGGATTTATTCAGAATCCTGACGAACCTTGTGTATACAAAAGGATTAAGGGCGACGAGTTGGTTTTCCTGATTCTTTATGTTGATGATATACTACTCATTGGAAACGATATAGGTGTATTGACATCAGTAAAAGAATGGTTAGCAAAACAATTTGATACGAAGGACTTAGGAGAAGCAAGTTTTATTCTAGGTATCCAAGTGATAAGGGATAGAAAGAATAACACGATTGCATTATCCCAAGCTTCATACATAGTCAAGATCTTGTCTAGGTTTTCCATGCAAGATTCCAAGAAAGGTATGTTACTTTTCAGACATGGAATCAAACTTTCTAAGGAACAAGTTCCTAAGAATGAGCATGAAGAGCAATTCATGAGTAGAGTTCCATATGCCTCGGCAGTTGGAAGTCTCATGTATGTAATGCTCTGCACTAGACCTGATATTTGTTTTGCTGTTGGCATAGTTAGCAGGTTTCAATCGAAACCTGGTCCTGATCACTGGACGGCAGTCAAGCATATTTTCAAGTATCTCAAGAGAACGAGAGATAATATGCTTGTATACTCTAGAGGGGATTTAATTCCCGTTGGGTGTACAGATTCTAATTTCCAATCAGATTCTGACTCCAGAAAATCCACATCAGGAGCTGTGTTTACTATTGGAGGAGGAGCAGTCATATGGAGGAGTATCGAGCAATCTTGTATTGCTGATTCCACCATGGAAGCTGAGTATGTTGCTGCATGCGAGGCTGCCAAAGAGGCTGTTTGGCTTCGCCAATTCTTGATTGACTTGGAAGTGGTTCCTAGTGCGAATAAGCAGATCACTATCTACTGTGACAACAGTGGAGCAGTGGCTAATTCGAAAGAACCAAGAAGTCACAAGAGAGGAAAACACATTGAAAGGAAGTATCACCTTTTAAGGGAAATTGTATATAGGGGTGAGAACATGGGAATGAGAGATATGACACATTTGCTATAGCGAAAGTGGGAGACTGTTAGGATTATGCTCAATAGCAAGAGTGTAATAGTGTTTTTGACAATCTATTCATATTAATAATGTGATTTCTGGTTTAACAAATCTTATAGCATTTATAGTTTAATTATTATAATTGTCAAAAGTAAATAATCATAAGGTCAAAAGACTATGGGAAAAGAAGAATTGTTCGTACATCTGGATATGTATGAGGTAGACACAATTCTTTAGTTAGTCTTGAATAATGTTCACAACTTAAGTTAAAGGTTGGGCACCTTTATCTTGTTAAAGTTGTAGAATTCTTTTGCTAGCATTTGAGTGGGATCAAATGAGTTATGATGAGTCTAAAATCATCGGAGGGTCTTCGAGTAAAAGAATCTAGTGCACTGGGTGCATTGAACAGGATCACAATGAAATACTTTATCTAGAACCGTCAGTAGATAAAAGTCTTTCATTATCAGGACAATCGGAGAGTCTATCTTAATCCTGAGATAAATGATGGACTTATGGTTACAAGTGATATCATTTGAGCTATCAATGAGTACGATTATATAGCATAGTCTATCCTCGATAGTTTGGTGGTATTCATTTGCTAATCGATAGAGGACTTCATTTATAGATATGGACATCGTGGCTCCATTTATTAAATGAGAGTATAATATTACCATATGGATGTTTTGAGGTATTGGATATTAAATCTCAACGTTGAGTTTTCGATAGTGTCTATTGAAAACATGGCTTCTGGACAAGTCAAAGTATCCAAGTTCAAAACGTGGTCATATGAGTAGATATGGTAACTAGGAGAGCTATAGGCGGTCTATGAGCTCTTGGCGATTACTGATATTATTCACGAGGATACACCATCTCCAATAAGATTGTCTAGGGTATGAATGAGAAACATCTTCTTATTCTATCTTTATTTAATAGTTCAATTTTAGCTCTTTAGTGGAATGAGTTAAAATTAATGGATCGGACCTAAGTGAATCATTTGTTGATTGTGATTATGTTATGTCTATTGAAGCTTAAATTTAAATAGCCCGCCAAGATCCCCAATCCACACGGACTTGCATGGATCACTTGATATATTCTATCGGACCAATTTATGGGTCCATCTAGAATTGTATTTAATATATTAAGAATATAATTTGCATATTATTTATTTAATGGGCTGATCAATTATATTAATATATTAATGAAAGGCATGTGGGCTTGTTTCTTTTAGTAAGAATGAGTCTGGTTCACATGTGGGCTTTTTAATTAAAGTCTAATGGATTAAATAAAATAAGAAAATAATATTAGGCCTATATATATGGTGTGGGCGGCAAGACTAGAATAATAGTCTAAAATATTATTTTATTTTATTGATTGATTAAATGGAAATTAATTAATTTATTAGTTAATTATTTAATTGAGAATCAAAATCTTTTTCTGACTAGGAAATATGTTTCTTAGTAGTATACTATTATGGTAGTATAATAAATATAAAAGACTTTATTTGGTAAGTAGATAAATAAAGGGAATTTATTTATCTAGTCAAATTAGGAAGTCTTTGATATAGTCACAAATACACTAAAGAGTTGGATTAGGGTTTGGAATTCTAAAGAAATCTACCTAGGGTTAGGATTTAAGTCAAAAGACAAATCCTACATGGTAGAGTTTTTTGGTCACAATATATAAATATATATTAAATATATATGGGACTAGGCCGAAAATATATATGTATATAATGCATGCAGTATTAATTCGGCAATAGATATATAGATATATATATATATTGGTTTGGCGTGCAGTACAAGAAGTTTTTGAGAATGCATTTAGAATTAGTTAGTGCAATATACATATTTTATATTTGCATGAAATAGTCGTGCGGCAATATATATGTATATATTTATTTTTGTGCAAAGAGCATTCGGTAACCCTAATTGCTAAGTCTTTGGACTTGAGAGTTTTTTCTTTTACTTGAGAAAAATAGAATCCAACTCTTAGACTAGTGTGATAATTTCGGCCAAGAGGTATAGAGAGAAGAGTTTGTTCTTATTTCGATAGTGCACTAGTAACTTTTACATCAAAAGGTTTTGTGCACAATTTCGAATAAGGCTCACGCGAGTTTCGATCATTAGATAGAGAATTCAAAAGTGACCGGAACGTTCTTCGTTATCTCTTAGAAGTTTTTGTGACTAACGAAAAAGAAAAGATTTTGTTATCCATCCTCAGGTACACAATTCAAAGAAAGGGAGACCACGCTCCTAGGTGATTCACGTTCGTGATTGGATTGGAAGATCTTACGGATTACCATCTGTAAGGATTCCCTTTTGTTGATTGGCTTATTTCGTGGTCAAACCACATGTTGGGGTTTGGTTGTAAGGGTAGTCTAGGTCATTAAGGTTGAAGATCAAAGACCCTTTCCAAGACCTCAAGAGGACAAGCACCAAAGGTATATCTTGTGCTTACTTTGGCTTGAAGAGATATAGTTGCACACACACACAACATGCATATCTCCTATTCTTGAATGTTGTGTTTATATTATGTGTGCATTGTGTTTTATTGTTTATTCAATGTCTCTTCTTGCATTAAATTGATTGCATCTTGTTTTATAAAATGCCATGACATGATAGGCATTAGGATGCATTCAATACCCACACTTGCACTTCATGTATGTTAGCTTTTAGTGTGGTGTAATTCGTTTCCCGAAGGATGTTCGGAAACGTCCGCGCGTGCACGTTGATGTGCTTTGTTTTGCGCGATGATCGCCGGTGGAGATGCCTTTGGCTTCTCCTTGGTTTTACCATTTTTGGTGAAACGGCGGTTACGTTCGGCGGCCTGGCCGCCGTTCGAAACCGCCGAATGAGACCTGATTGAAATATTTCTCTCGGGTCCAAAACGGCGGTTGGGATCGGCGGTTTTGAAACCGCCGAACGAAGTCGCCGAAGTTCCCCTGTTCCACTCGGGAGCCATTCGGCGGTTCAATTCGGCGGCCTGGCCGCCGAATGAAACCGCCGATCATGCGATTTCAGGGGCAAAATTGTCTTTTCACTTGCCCTGTTCTTGATGTCTATAAATATCACACTTTCTCATTATCTGATTAGGTTCTTTGACTCTTAAGAACCCTAATCTTCAAAGATAGATTTTGAGAGAAAATCAAATCAAGAACTCAACTTTAACCACTCAAATCAAACCCCTTTTGCATCAAATTTCATATTGCATCTCCTATGTCTATATAAAGTGCATCCATGTATGGGTTTGCATCATCACAACTTGCTTGGTATGATTTTGATTAATTTCATCTTATTGTAGTATTTTAAATACCAAGCCATCTCTTTTAAATTACTTGTATGTTTTAGATCATATGCTAAATACAAGAAAAGAGATTATTTGTGATGAATTGATTGAGTGTTGTTTGTGATAGCTAATTAGGTTTTTAATTAATCTTGATTAGCTAAGCTATTTGACATGTCATTTAGCTATTGATATCTAGGGTTGATTTAAATTGAATATATCATCATCCTAGATAAGCATTTAGAGTACCCTAGCTCTTATTGCATTAATTGAATATTCATACATATTCACATAGGGTTGTGCATCTCTTTTGAGAGATTGAAGTCTTGGTCTAGGGTTGCTATTACAGGCCCGCTGGGTAGTAGTGGTGGGTTACAGACCGGGATTAGGCTGTAAACATCATTACAAGTAGTGACTTCGAGGATCAAGCAAATTGGAATAGGGTTGCTAATAAAGGCCCGCTGGGTAGAAGTGAGGGGTTACAGACCGGAGTGTTAGACGAGGTCTACATAGGTTGTAAACTTCATTTCAATTAGTGATTTCGAGTTCCGAGTGTGGCGCACTATACAGCCCGTGGTTTTTCCCAGTGGTTGGGTTTTCCACGTAAACATCAAGTGTCATTTATTATTTCCGCATCTTATTACACTTGTATGTATTGTTGACTTGCTAGGGGTATTTTCATAAAATTGACATGCACGCGAAAATTGGGTAATAATTAGATAAAATCTATTCACCCCCCCTCTAGCTTTATATATATAGAACACACCTCGAGTATTTAATATTCCTTTCACCATCGACGCAATGTCAATCGGATCACGCGACAAAGGTATGATACTTTTGATTATATATGTTTAATTAATTAGAGGGTTAAGGTTCATCAAAGGAAAAATTTTAAAACCATACTAAGGGGGGTGTATTCAATTAGGATTCTTGAGGACATTTAAAGACATTATAAATCCTGGTATATTGAATTTGGACATTTAAAGACTTTAAAAGAGTCCATATGAATCCAGTGGTATTCAATTAGGATTTATATGGACTTTTAAAGAATCCTTCCAAATCTAGGTGTATTGAATTGAGACTTTAAAAATGTCTACAAGAATCAAGGTGTATTCAATTAGGACTGGATTTTAAAGGATTTTCTTAAGTCATGGATTTTGATGGATTTTGGTGGACTTGATGGTGAAAGATATAAATATCAAATGTCATAACATGTCCAGCCTTCTCCCCAAAGATTTTGGTGGATTTTGCTTTCCCTCTCTCTCTCAAATTAGAAACGAAAAGCACTAATATTTAAAAATTAAAAAAAAAAAACCGATGCATGTGAGAATAATAAGCTTCCATCCCCAGTATGTTCTGTGAATTAAAAATTAAAAAAAAAAAACTGCACATAATTATATATGTGAGAATATATTGCAGTCACATAATTATATACAGTATAACAAGTACAAAACTCACTACGTGCCAGAATTGCACAAAACAACACCAAATTAATCTGTAGAGCCTTCAATCAAACACCAAAATGCTCACTCTTTATTAGATTTTTTTTTGTTTTTTTGTTTTTTTTTGTTTTGAAAAACTCTTTATTAGCATTTTATTTTAAAGAAAAATAATTCATTTACACTTCATGCAAGCAGTGCCTTTACGCAGATAAGCCTTAGCCAATTTTGGGTTTAATTCTATCGCTTTGTTTGCATCAGCAACAACCTCAGACTATATATATACACAAATATAGATTGACTGGTGTATCAAATTTTGCTCATTCTAACTTCAAAGGTTTTTTTGATAATTAGCTATAGCTTACTATTGATAAGTCAGAGATAACAAATTCATGAAAGCCTTAGCCAATTTTGGATTCAATTCAATCGCTTTGTTTTCATCAGCAACAACCTCAAAATATATATATATATATATATATATATATATATATATATATATATATATATATATACGCAAATATAGATTGACTGGTGTATCAAATTTTGCTCATTCCAACTTCAAGGGTTTTTTTTTTATAATTAGCTATAATTAGCTTACTATTGATATATAAGTTAGAGATAACAAATCCATGAAAATCCTTGGATGTCTAAACAAATCCATAAAAGTCTGAGATAGATGTCTAAACAAATCCATAAAAGTCTGAGATATATGTCTAAACAAATCAATGAAAGTCCATGTGGATTTATAAAAGTCTGTAGAAATCCATGAAAATCTGTCACTTAAAAAATGTCTTTAAATGTCTTCATCAAGAATCCTAATTAATCCTAATTGAATACACCCCCCCTAAATCACTTTTTAGTCTCGCTTCCGCTACGTGTACTACGGTATTTTTCCTTACATATATAGCATAGTCTATCCTCGATAGTTTGGTGATATTCATTTGTTAATCGATAGAGGACTTCATTTATAGATACGGACATCGTGACTCCATTTATTAAATGAGAGTATAATATCATCATATGGATGTTTTGAGGTAATTGGATATTAAATCTCAACGTTGAGTTTTCGATAGTGACTATTGAAAACATAGCTTCTGGACAAGTCAAAATATTCAAGTTCAAAACGTGGTCATATGAGTAAATATGGTAACTTGGAGAGTCATAGGCGGTCTATGAACTCTTGGCGTTTACTGATATTAATCACGAGGATACACTATCTCCAACATGATTGTCTAGGGTATGAATGAGGAACATCTTCTTATTCTATATTTATTTAAGAGTTCAATTTTAGCTCTTTAATGGAATTAGTTAAAATTAATGGATCGGACCTAAGTGAATCATTTGTTGATTGTGATTAGGTTATGTCTATTGAAGCTTAAATTTAGATAGCCCGCCAAGATCCCCAATTCACACGGACTTGCATGGATCACTTGATATATTCTACCAGACCAATTTATGGGTCCATCTAGAATTACATTTAATATATTAAGAATATAATTTGCACATTATTTGTTTAATGGGCTAATCAATTATATTAATATATTAATGAAAGGCATGTGAGCTTGTTTCTTTTAGTAAGAATGGGTCTGGTTCACATGTGGGCTTTTTATTTAAAGTCCAATGGATTAAATAAAATAAGGAAATAATATTTGGCCCATATATTTAATGTGGGGCGGCAAGACTAAATTTTTAGTCAAAAATATTATTTTATTTTATTGTTTGATTAAATGAGAATTAATTAATTTATTAATTAATTATTTAATTAAGAAACAAAATCTTTTTCTGATCAGGAAATATATTTCCTAGAGTTATACTAAAAGTAAAAGACTTATTTGGTAAGAAAATAAATAATTAGGTTTATTTATTTAATCAAATAGGAAAGTCTTTTATTAAGTCATTAAAAAAATAAAAACACTTATGAGTTGGATTAGGGTTAGGAGTCTAAAGTTGATGGGAATTAGGGTAAAGCACAAATCTTTTTTTGTAGAGGATTTTCGGCCAACCCTAATAGAATCACATGTAGATTTCGGCAACCCTAAAGGAAAGGAGAAGTAAAATTCGGCCACCCTATATAATACAAGCTATAGGGTTCGGCCACACCCAAAAGTTTACTGGATCAAATTTTCTTCTTCTTCTCATACTCATAGAAAAGAGTTTGATTATTCTGCCAAGACAAAAAAAAAGAGAGAGAAGAGATTATTCTTTTGATAGTACACTAATTGCTTGTTCATCAATAAGCTCGTGTGTACAACATCAAATTAGGTTCACGCGAGTTTCGATCATTAGATTGAGAACTCAAAAGTGACCGGAATAATCTTTGTATTCTTTTGGTTGTTTTGTGACTAACAAAAGGAAAAAGAAAGTTTGTTTATCTATTCTCAGGTACGCAATTCAAAGAAAAGGGAGACCACGCTCCTAGGTGATTCACGTTCATGCTAGGATTGAAGATCTTGCGGATTACCATCGACGTAAGTCAATCGGATCACGAGACAAAAGGTATTCTACTTTTTGTTACTTTATATGTATGTTTAATTAATTTAAAGGGTTAAGGTTCATCAAAGGAAAAATTTTAAAACATACTAAATCTATTTTTAGTCTCGCTTCCGCTGCGTGTACTACGATTTTTCCCTACATACGTGGAAACCCAACCACTAGGAAAAAGAACGGGCTGTATAGTGCGCCACACTCGAACCTCGAAATCCACTAATTGAAATGGAGTTTACAATCTATGTAGACCTCTTCTAACATTCCGGTCAATAACCCCCCACTTCTACCACGCAGGCCTTTAAAAGTGGCTCTAGTCTAATTTGCTTGTGGCCTAAGCACTCTTAGCCACAAGTCTTAATTCTCAATGAAGAGATAATGCAACCTATGTGAATATATATGAATATTCAAATAATAAATAAGGTTAGGGAACCTTAGATGCTTATCTAGGATGATGATATAACAATTAAATCAATCCTAGATATCAAGAGCTAAATGACATGTCAAAAAGCTTAGATAAACATAGATTATAAAAACCTAGATATCTATCACAATACAACACTCAATCAATTCATCACAATCAATTCTCTATTCTTGTATTTAGCATGTGATCTAAAACATACAAATAATTTAAAGAGATGGCTTGATAGGAAAAATACTAAAATAAAATGAAGTTAGTAAAAATCTTACCAAACAAGTTGTGATGATGCAAAACCATGCATGGATGATGCAAGATGATCTTTGATGCACAAGGGAATGTCTTTGAGTGTTTAAAGGTGAGTTCTTGAGAATTTTTCACTTAAAAAATATTCTAAGGAAAATATATGATATTTTGAACTCTCTAACTCAACCTAAAATGAAAAAGGCATATATATAAGGTGCCAAAATGAAGTGACACCGTTTTGTATATTTTTTCAAAAATATGCCTTGGCCGCTGTTGACCCGCTCTACGTAGGTTGGATGAACAGCGGTTCACCTAGGAAATGAAGAACAAAGTTATTCGTGACAGCCCTACGTAAGGCGGATTCCAGGCGACCTAGGGGCGGTTGCTCTCGGGTCTGGAGAGCCGCCATTCACTCGCTGTTCGTACAGCGGTTTTGGGGCAGACCATCAGGTGTGAAAAACATCACCAGTGGCACCGCTGTTCACCCGCTCTACATAGAGCGGGTGTAGAGCGGTTAAGAGCAAATTTGCTCTTTCCTCTTTTTGGACTGCTGTTCGAAGAGCGCCTGTAGGGCGGGTGAACAGCGTCCAAACATACACAATGCAACCTAGTTCTAATCATGTCATGGCATTTGAACTACTAGATGCAATCAACAAAATATGCAAGAAGAGATATTATATAAACATGAATGTACACACATAAGGACACATAAAATACACAAAGTATGGAATGTGTGTGTGCACTAAATCTCTTCAAAGCAAATCAAGCACATAGAGATTTACCTTTGGTGCTTATCAATGATGAGGTCTTCAAATGGCATTTAACTTGAACACCAATACCTAAGCTACCCTTACAAAGAATCCCCAATATGTGGTTTGTCAATGAAATAAGCCAATCAAGATATGGGAATCCTTACAAGAATAATACAACATAAGTGCTCCAGAGAGCTTACAATAATAGGCGGGCATAGGCCCCTTTCTCTAATCAGTAGAAAAAAAGAAGAAAATGAAGCCTTGTTGGGGAAGAAGCCGCATGTCTTTTTAGGAAAAGAAGAATCAGTCCCTTTTTTTGTCGAATGTCATGTCATGTCATATATATAGGTCTTATTTCTTGTTGTTCACTCCCCTAAATTCGGTCTAATGACCTAGCAATTTACGAGGTGTTCCACGGTGATGGACGAGAAGATCGTGGGATTGATTCCCTAGAATCAAGTGATTCCTTTTAGAACTAAAAGAGTTGACTCCACTTTTGAATGGGACTCTTGAATGGCGGGAACAAGGCAATTTCCATGTTTACTTAAATGTTGTCGTATTCAGTCTATTATTGTAACTTGATCTTTTCTTCCTTGGTAATCTGACAGATGGTGCATTATGACCTCCCTTGTTGACGCCTTCTATGTTAGGTGGTCGGGAGGTGCTTGGAGGACCGGTCTGAGTATGGGGTACCGGGGTATCGAGTATGGGGTACGGGGTACGGGGTATGGGGTACGGGGTACTGGGTACGGGGTACCGGGTGTGGGGTACGGGGTACCGAGTATGGGGTACGGGGTACGGGGTACCATGGATCATGCAGTAGTGGGGTACCATGGATCATGCAGTAGCGGGGTACCGGGATAGTGTGGTAGTGGGATCCTCAGGACCCTGGGTTCATTTTTTCAACAATCAAATGACCTTGGCATGGATAGAAAATTCTTCTTTGGACGCCTGCCAAAAAAGGTGGTTAACAGAAGTCCCCCCTGACTTGAACACTGGTACCTAGTTGGGGTTGGAGTCAGGATCCGAAATGCATGAAGAATTTTGCTCATCGCTTTTTACTAGTAATCATCACTTGAAACAAAAATCATTCCTAGCACATTTGGCTTAGGCGAACCAGGGTACTATACATTCCAACATCAGGTGTCTTGGTTGAAATTCCCTTAAATAGTAGTGTAAAATATACCTAGGAGGGGGGGGGTGAATAGGTATAGGTCCAAATCTCTTCCAATATAAAAAATAATGCGGAATATAACAAAGAATATGCACACTAGCTTAGATTTGACAAATGAATTGATTTAACTAAAGCAATAGTAAATCAATTTACAAGATATGCAATCAATGTAAGATATGGAAGATAAAGAAAAGTAAAACGAAAATTGACACAATGATTTTTACGTGGTAAAACTTCAAAGAGGAAACATCCACGGGTTGATACTACAACTACCGGCAAAGCAATTCACTATACGAAAAGGACTTAGACACTCAAGCTACCAACATATGATATCCGCTCAAGCTATCACCTCATAGTCTACCCACATGGCTAGTGAACAACCAAGCTTACTTCCTTTCCAAGATGTGTCCTACACCTCTAGGAAGCAACTTCCTATCCAAGACGTTCACGTCTCTAGGAAGATTTCTTGCTTGTCTATCCGGATCCTCCCGACCCTAGACAAGACTCCTTGCTTGACTATCTGAGTCCTCCCGACTTTAATCAAGACTTCTTTGCTCTATTCACAAAGCTTCACTCACTTTGCTAGAGACTTCAACCTTATACAAGGCAATGATCTAAGTGATGCAAATGATGCAAACACAATCAAATAAAGCTAGATGATCAATCAAGCTAAATGTACATGCTTAGTGATAAACTAGAATTATGCTTTTAACACACAATCACAAATCTATCTAGAAATCAAAGCATGTGAATCAATAAGAACAAGATATGAATATTCAATATATCACACAAAAATCTTAGTTCTTAGATGATGAAATTAAACCTAGAAAATGTCATTAGGCACAACATATCGTTTTGCAATGGAATCAAGCCAATACAAATCATGAACCTTACATTGGTGCTTAGGTGAAAAGGTCGGTAAACCTTGGTACTTGGCATTCTTGCAAAACAAATGAACTATGGCGGACCACTGATGAGGATATTCCCTTTGGTGGAATTTTTGACCTTGGCATTCCTGTTCTAAGAATCCTGGTACTTTAGCGAAAGGATCATGGTAGGCAACTAAGGCCACTTAAGCACCAGGTCTTCATATGGCGAATCTGTGGCATCAGGTATCCCGATAAGGGGTCCTGATCCTTAGGCGATCTGTCTTGGAGAGGGGTATTCCCCGTCCGAGGCTTCAAGAGTGCCGTATAGGGTCTCCTTGTCTTCTGTTTGGCGAATCTTCGGCACTAGGCGTCCTTAGGCGATATGTCCTAGAGGAGAGGGGGGGGGGGGGGGGGTTTATTCCCTGACTGAGGCTTCAGGATTGTCGTATAGGCTCTCCTGGTCTAGATGATGACTTCGCATCCTTAGTCTGGCTGGCAACTATACCACTTAAGCACTTGTGCATCAGATCCTTCCTAGAGGAGGGTATTCCCCGACCAAGGCAGCAGGAATGCCATATGGCTTTTCCTGGTCTTGAGGCGATCAGTTATGGAGATCCTCCTAGAGGGGTTGATCCAGTCCAGGGCATCAAGAGTGCTATGTAACCCTCCTGGTCTTGATTCAGTAATGGAGATCCTCCTAGAGGGGTTAACTTAGTCCAGGGCATCCTAGGGCATCAGTACAGTAGATTTCTACACAAGAAATCTAGGTCTTCAGGCGCTTTTATCATAGATCGGTAACCTAGTCAGATCTGTGAATGTAGGGGTCACCGTCCCTTACTTGGGGATTGCGAGAGAGAAAGGTGAGCTTCCAGTCCCCAAGTACTACAGTCGGTCTAGGGGCCTGCTCAGGGTAGACGAAAGTTTTCAACAACTATAATGGGGCTCGAGGTTCCTCTGGAACGAACCGGGACATCGGTTGTTTACTGGGGCGTTGAGTGGCTTGGTACAAGAAATCAGGAACTGCTAGTCCTCCTTTGATGGTATTAGTCCAGAGGCATGTTTGGGATCCTAGAAGCCCCCACCATTGAAATGAGGCTCTGGACTCCACTCAGACGAACCGAAACCTAGGAGGATCACTTGGGCGTTGAGGGGCCCGGTACAAAAGTGATGAGCCTCCTACATGATGCTAGTCTAGAGGCTTACTAGGGCATCAAGAAGTACCCAGCAGTTGAATTGAGGCTCTAGACTCCACTCGGACGAACTGGAACCTAGGAGGCTCACTTGGGCGTTGAGGGGCCCAGTAAAAAAGTGAGGAGCCTCTTACATGATGCTGGTCCAGAGGCTTGCTAGGGCATCAAGAAGTACCCAGCAGCTGAAATGAGGCTCTGGACTCCACTCGAACGAACCGGAACCTAGGTGGCTCACTTGGGCATTGAGGGGCCCGGTACAAAAGTGAGGAGCCTCCTACATGATGCTGGTCTAGAGGCTTGCTAGGGCATCAAAAAGTACCCAACAGCTAAAATGAGGCCCACTCGGACAAACCGAAACCTAGAAGGCTTACTTGGGCGTTGAGGGGCCCGGAACAAAAGTGAGGAGCCTCCTACATGATGTTGGTCCAGAGGCTTGCTAGGGCATCAAGAAGTACCCAGCAGCTAAAATGAGGCTCTAGACTCCACTCAGATGAACCAAAACCTAGGAGGCTCACTTAGGCGTTGAGGCTGGTACAAAAGTGAGGAGCCTCCTACATGATGCTGGTCCAGAGGCTTGCTAGGGCATCAAGAAGTACCCAGCAGCTGAAATGAGGTTCTGGACTCCACTCGGATGAACCGGAACGTAGAAGGTGATCAGACCAAATATGGTACGATTTTGTACCCTTATTTCCTATTCTTTGCGCTTATTCTCGGGCGATTCCCCGTATTTAATGTTGTTAAATCAAGTGTTTCAGGTTTTATTAGGCCTCAAGGGCATTTGTGAAGAAGAGGAGGAATTTGGAGCATAAAGGCAATGAAACAGGACATTTTGCCATTTGCTTGATTTAAGGTCGCCATGGCGACAGGGGAGTGTGTTAATGTCGCCCCCATGTCGCCATATGGTCGCCATGGCAACATGAAGGATTGTTTCAGAAAGAGCAAAGGTCGCCATTTGGTCGCCACATGGTCGCCATGGTGACAAACAAATCTCTCATGAATATTGCATCAGGTGTGGTCGCCATTTGCATGTCGCCATGGCGACATTCAATGGCAAATGGCGACCTTCCACCAAATTCCTCAGTGTCGCCATTTGCAAAGGGGAAAAAAGATGATGCTTGTGGCGATAATTGGATCGCAGAATGCGTAATAGTATGTCGCCATGAGGTCGCGATGGCGACATTCCCGCCACATCAGCTTTTGAAGTGATTTTCAGCCCAAAATCAAGACCAATATAAATATCCCTCTTCTCTGAGTTTGAAAACACACACAAAATATACAGAGTTTTAGAAAGCACACTTTTATTTTTCATTTTTAGACCTAGCTTTTCTTCCATATCTCTCACTTCCAAATTCCTCCATTTCTAACCTTGAACCACCTTTTCCATCAAACACTCAACACCATATCTATCTTACTTCACCAAACCATTCCTTTCTCACCATATTCTTCACCATATTACCTTAGTCATACACCATTTGACACACATCACACTTTTGCACAAAGGAGCATCTAAGGAGGGAAAAGATTGAGCATTAAAGAAGGTGACCTACGGGTGATTTCCTCATTTATTACTCTCTTTTCCTATTTGTAACTATGTGTAGCTAAAACCCCTAATCTAGGGGGTTAGTGTTAGAAACACTTGGACTTGAGGTTGCTTGACTATATTTTAATTGAATCTCTATGTATTTTCTATTTATCATATCTTTAGATTCTTGTCACTATATGATTGATTTGTATATCAACCTATTAATCATAATCTCGTTAGAATAATCTATTATATAATCACCTTTGGAATGACAACCTTATTTGATTAAAGAATTCAATAAATATGATGGATTATTGTCGAGAATACCAACCACAATAATCCAAACCTGGTTTTGAGGTTAATCCATATGAGATTGGTTCTTTATGAAAGTTTGAAAAGCACCCTTAATCCACTTGCAACTTCACTAATCCCTTAGTGTATCTCTTAATTGATTTCACCCACTTTTCTTATCTTAGTTGTTGAGATTCTATTTTGCCTATCACTTTTGTTACTTTTACTTTATGCTTGTTCTGTAGTATTTTAAGCCACCCATTATCCATTTATCATGATTTATATTATAGCAATCTTAGATTAGTTAATCAACCTAACATATTACTTCATTTCCCTGTGGAACGAATCTAACTTACCATTATTACGTTTTATATCCTAAAAGGATTCCGAAGTGGTAAAACATTATTTCCAAAAAGATCATATATATATATTGTTTTGATGTATCAAAATGACCTCATCAAAAATTGGCGCCGCTGCTGGGGAAATGGTAGCAATTGTTAAATTGATTAACTTTTTTGTGTAGTTTAGATTGTTAGTAATTATTTTGAATATATTGTTTTTGTTTGTTAATTTTTCATTGTTCTTTTTACCTTTTTGTGTTTTCTTTCTTCTATTCTATTTCCAGGAACATAGGTGTATGCACGGTAGGAGATCCTTAGAAAGAGGATTATACCCACCATTGGACGGTACTGGCCGTGTTGAAAGAATTGTGAGAGAATTTGAAGAGATTCTGAGGCAAGCTATGAGTACAAAAGGACAGGACCCTAGGAGGGAGGAAGAAGCTCATCCTAGGGAAGAGATGACTGAAGAGACTCCTACTAACCAAGGCCAAAGGATGACCATAGGGGAGTACTCATTGCCCGTAATTGGGAATTAACCCTTACCAATTGTCTTAGATCCGGTTGCAAGGGAATATGAGCTAAGGACTATGCACATGAACCTCTTACCTTCCTTCGTAGAAGTTGAATGAGGATTGTTTGCAATTCATGAAGGAATTCAGTGCTATCATAAAGACATTCCCAATCATGCGCCTAACTAGGGAGCAACTTCACATGAGGTGTTTCCAATATTGCCTAAAGGACTTGGCAATGAAGTGGTTAATAGGGCTTAGGCCAGGTTCTTTGACAAGCTGGAGTCAGATTTGCAAGGTGTTCTTCAATAGATTTTTCCCAGCTAGGAAGGCTAAGGAGCTTAAGGTGAAGATAGGAGACTTCAATGAGAGTAAATGGGAGCTTTTCCACGAGTCATAAGAGAGGTACCAACTCCTTTTGGCTCAATGCCCTCCTCACATGTTCACGGATGAGTACAAGGTATCTTACTTCCAAGGTGGTCTCACTCGTTTCTCTCAAGTATTGGTCGATAATGCTTGTGGAGGCTCTTATGACACGAAAACTGCCACTGAGATATATGAGATGTTAGCATAAAACTCTCAACAGAAGAATGCGAATAGTGTTTGAGATGGAAGGTTCGATGTGAGTGTTAGCACGGAGACCACTATTGAGATCTCTAGGATGAATAAGAAGTTAGAATCCTTGACATCTTACATTGAGAGCATGGGATTTCCCAAGACCGGAGTGAAGATGCTAGGAAGACAAGAGGCAAGCCCTAGTGATCAATTCAGTGATAGTGCACTGACATGAATCAAGGACAAGAGCAAGAGGAGGTACAAGCTATGGGTTTCCAAGGTCAAGGGAATAACCCCAACTCAAACACGTACAACCCAGGATTAAGAAACCATCTAAATCTCTCTTGGTCCAACAACAGCAACGTATTGAACCCACAACCTAGGAACCAACAAGGAGGATACCAACAAGGCGGAAACAATTAAGGTGGATACCGTTAAAGAGAGCAACAAGGCGGGTATCAACAAGGTGGTTATCAACAGGGTGGATATCATCCACAAGGAGGAAACCAATGGGGAGGAAACCAATGGAACAACAACAACAATAATCAATCTAGCTTGTATCAACCTCGCCGTAACGTGGATGAAGAAATGAGAGGGATGATGTAAGGTTTTCAAAGAGCCGAACACACATTGACAAACTTTATGCAAGCTAGTGGCCAAAGGTTTGGTAACTTAGAAGCATCATTCGGGAAGTTGGAAACTCAGATGGGGTAGATTGTTGAGGCCCTCCAAAAACAAGAAAATGGGAAGTTTCTTAGCCACACCGAGCAAGCCAAGGAGTGGAATTTTGTCAATAGGGATGGAGCTGGAGATGAAGCAATGATGTTTGAAGAAGCTTTCCAAGCAAAAGTTGATGATCCGGGGAGTTTTGTGATCCCATTGACGGTTGGAGATTGGAGAAAGTGAAGTATTAAGGGGAATGCTTGACTTGGGTGCAAGCATCAATATGATGCCCTTGGCATTATATGAGAAGTTAGGAATGGTAGGACTAGAACCAACTAGGAAGAAGCTTATGTTGGCGGATCGAACTTCTCGAACACCACATGGAGAGATAAAAGATATACCCATTCTCGTGGATGGAATAGTGGTCCCAACTGATTTCATGGTGTTAAACATTAAAAAAAAAATAAAAATCCAATGATGTAGCAAGATGGCAAGTTTTGCTAGGTAGACCCTTTATGGCTATCGTTCAAATGAAGATTGACGTGTGCAAAAGGAAAGTTGTGATGTGTAAGGTTCCCATTTGTTGATTGGCTCATTTCGTGGACAAACCACATGTTGGGGTTCTTTGTAAGGGTAGTTTAGGTGTTGTTGTTATTGCTCAAGCCCTTTCAAGATCTCAAGGTGTCAAGCACTCCAAAGGTATATCTCTAGTGCTTATTTTTCTTTGAAGAGATTAGTTGCACACACACACTTATCATACATTGCATATGTGTGCATTCTCTTCACATGTCACATTTCACACTTGCACTTATATGTTATATTTTGTTGTGTATATTTGTGTCTTATAATCTTGTAATTCGTTTCCCGATATTATTCGGAAACGTTCGCGCATGCACTAGAATGGGCTTGGTTTTGCACGAAGACCGCCTACGGAGAATGCCCTTGACTTCTCCTTGGTTTTCACCTATGTTGGTGATTGGCGGTTATGATCGGCGGCCTGGCCGCCGAATGAAACCGCCGTTTACTTCCAGAAGTGTCTGGAGCAATTCTACGGTTACGATCGGCGGTCACGACCGCCGTTCGAAACCGCCGTTCAAGACCTGATTGATTTTATCTCTCGATCTGATTCGGCGGTTGAATCGACGGTCATGAAACCACCGAATGAAACCGCTGTTCATACCTGATTGATTTTTTTATCTCAGGTTTGATTTGGCGGTTAGATCGGCGGTCACGAAACCGCCGAATGAAACCGCCGTTGGTCCCCTGTTCTTCTCGGGTCCAATTCGGCGGTTATGATCGGCAGCCTGGCCACCGATTGAAACCGCCGATCGGTGCGTTTCAGAGGCAAACTTGTCTTTTCACATGCTCTGCTTTTCATGCCTATAAATACATCACTTTCTCTTGTTCTGAAGGTTACTCTTTAATCATCAAGAACCCTACTTTCAAAAGAGAGATTTTTAAGAGAGAAAGCAACCAAGTTTGCTCATTAAACACTCAAACCAAAATCCATTTGCATCAAAGTTCATCTAGCATTCTCTAGCATATCTAGGATGCTTGCTTGCATGGGTCTTTTATCATCACACTTGCTTTGGTAAGTTTTTCACTATTATCATACATAATTAGTGTTTAATTTATTATGGCATCTCTTTTATTACTTGATTGTTCTTAGATTAAATTCTTATATTCAAGATAGAGATTGTTGTGTTGATTTGATTGAGTGTTGTTTTTAGGGGGAATTACAGTTTAGTCCTTATCTTTTAAGGAAACATCACTTTTTTTACCCGACTTACGTGCATTAGGGTCTTTAGTACTCATCTTTTTGGAAATGCATCAAAAAGGTCCATCCGTCAGTCAATGGTTAGTCAAAGTTAACTGGTCCATGGGTAAAACGGTACTTTTAGTAATAGAAGTGTTAGAAAGACAGTTTTACCCATAAGGATGCGAAAAGTCTGAAATGCCCCTATAACAATTACTCTTAAATCCCATTTAAATAAAAAATGCATCCATCAAGGATTGAACCTTCAACCTTGTGGATAAAAATAATAGGCTCTAACCAGTTGAGCTACTACAACTCATTGTTGAAGGTTTATTGATTTAAATGTATATATAGTTATATAACATGTTTAAAATAATTTAAATATATTTATATAATTTAAAATAAACTCATATATATATAATTTGAAATATATTTAATAATAATATATCAAAACATATTTAAGAAAAAGAAAAAGAAAATAAGAAAACAAAAGGAAAAAAAATATTAAAAAAAAGGGAAATTTTTTCTTTCTTTCTTTCTTTCTCTTTTATTTTATTTTTTATTTTATTTTTTTTTCCCTTTTTAATTTATGAGTTTTGATTTTATGGGTTTCTTTATCAAATGGAAATAAGAAAACAAAAGGAAACCCAGAAAATCAAAGCTCGTAGATTTATTTTATTTTATTTTATTTTTAATTTTTTTCCTTTACAAAAAATATTTTATTTCAATTTGATAAAAAAAAAAAAAACCCAGAAAATCAAAGCCTATAAATTGAAAAGGGAAAAAAAAATAAAAAAAATAAAAAGAATTTTTTTTCCGTTTTTTTTTTCCTTTTTTTTCCTTTTTTTCTTTTCCATAAATCTGTTTTGATATATTATTATTAAATATGAGTTTATTTCAAATTATATATATATGAGATTATTTTAAATTATATAAACATAATTTAAATTATTTTAAACAAATTATATAACTATATATACATTTAAATCAATAAGCCTCCAACAATGAGTTAGAGTAGCTCAATTGGTTAGAGCTTGTTGCTTTTAACCATGAAGTTGAAGGTTCAATCCTTGATGGATGCATTTTTAATTTCCTAATATTAAATGGGTTTAAGAGTAATTGTTAGAGGGGTATTTCAGTCTTTTTGCATTGCTTAGGGGTAAAACCGTCTTTTTGACACTTCTATTAACGTTGACTGTCAACTTTTTGGTCGGAGGGACTTTTTTGATGTATTTCCAAAAAGATGAGGACCAAAAACCCTAATACGCATAAGTCAAGTAAAAAAGTGACGTTTCCTTAAAAGATAAGGACCAAACTGTAATTCCCCCTTGTTTTTATGATAGATATCTAGGTTTCTATAATCTATGATTATCTAAACTAATTAACATGTCATTTAGCTTTAATATCTAGGATCGTTTTTAATTGCAAATTCATCATCTTATATAAGCATATAGGGTTTTCCTTGTTCTATGTTGCATTTGAATATTCATATATTCACTTAGGGTGTTAATATCTTTTTAGAGAATTAAGTCTTGTGTTGTGACCGGGATTAGGATGCTTAATTCGCAAGCAATCGAACTAGGTTCGCTTATACTGGGATTAGGTAGGTGTGTGATTACTTCTGGGATTAGGTTGTAATCGTTTTACATATTTAGTGGATTCGAGGTTCGATTGTGGCTTACTTACTAGCCAGTGGTTTTTCCCGTGAGGGTTTCCACGTAAAAATCAAGTGTTATTTAATTTCCGCACTTTATATTTGATTTATTGCTTTATCTATTTAGGGGTAATTTCATAATTTTGACTAAACACGAAAAATTGGGTAATAAGCTTAAAATCTATTCACCCCCTCTCTAGATAGTTTTATACATACCGTGCTATAATTTGTTTCATGATGCACTCATCTGAGAGAGAGAGCTTGATCTTGATTCCATCGCTTGCAACGATGATCTAAAGAGCATTGGGAGTTACAATGTGGTGGATGTGCAACCACCGGAGGTAAAAAGAGGAAAGGTGAGCAACTTGGTGCAAACGTATGAGAAGAGTAGCCAAGAAGATGAAGAGAGTGTAGGTGATTCTAAGATTGAAGGGCTCAAAAATGCCAATCAAGAGCTCATGCTTGAAGTAGAGGTACTCAAGGCCGAGAAGTATGCTCTTGAAAAGAAAGTGGAAGACCTTTCAAAGAAGAATCATAAATGGAAGAAGGTCAACAGGACTCTTGCATTGGAAAATGAGTCAACTGTACAAGAACTTAAAGACTTAATTAGCCAAGCTCACTGAAGAATTTAAGGAGGAATCCTCAATTAAGATGAGGAAGACCCTTATGAGCACAGAAGCTAAGAACAAGGCATTAGAGGAAGTCAAAGAAGAGTTAAGCAAGAAAGAATTGGCATTGAAAATTGTCAAGGTAAAGGAGTGTGATCAATTGGTGGAGATAGATCGGATGGACCAAGTCATCAAAACACTCACCATGGAGGGCCACTCTAAACCTCAAACTCCAATGAAAAAAGGGAGAATTCATTTCTCTTCCCTATCTTGTTATTTTTGTCATATGAAGGGTCATATTAAATCTAGGTGTTTTGAATTTTTGAATCATGCTAATTATGAAAGTGCTAAACCTAGGATGAGACCTAATCATGTTAAGAAAATTTGGGTTAGAAAGGAATTGGTGGACAAAGTCCGGGTTGAATTTAGGGGACCAATTTAGGTAGTCAAGAGAAAGATGAATGAATGCTTGGTTGACCCTTGTGATGAGCATCACGATCCCAATTTGCATGATAGGATGCAGTAGTGCGGACTTGCACTTTTACATTTTATGCTTTGAATAATGTTTGTGTGTTTTATTTTCGCTCGTGTTGTGTTTATTTTTGCTTGTTTAATTTTCAAATAAGTGTTCCATTATCCTTGTTTTGTATATTGTGAAATATGAACTTATGTTATGATTGGTGAAGTTTGCAGGAAACAGGTCCAAAATTGCAATTAAGTGATTGTCGCCATGAGGTCGCCATGGCGACAGAGAGGACAAATGGCGACAATTTAAAGAAAAGTGATTGTCGCCATGAGGTCACCATGGCGACAGAGAGGGACAAATGGCGACCACATGCAATCGTCAAAATTGGTAAGCAATCACTCTAGTTCTTCAATTTTTCCATTCATAATAATCCTACGTTGCGTCTAGATACACTAGGGGTGGTTTTGAGTTTGATTTGAAGTGAATAGTGCCTAGGATTGGATTTTTGGTGATAATATTGTGCATATTGGAGTATTGAGACATTGGGGAAGTACTTGTGATTGATTGTGGAAGATTGGAGAGTGTGGGATTGTTGTTGAAGCGCCGTTGTGCTGCTGAAATTTAGTTTGACACTTTATATCCGAATTTGTGACACAATGGCACCCAAGATGAAATTACCAAATATGGAAGGAAAAGGTAGTAAGACCCCCACTTCTAAGAAGAAGACGGTCCCAGAATACACTCTGAACAAGGATTTTCAGGACCGAATGGAAACATTTAGCGAGAAGAAGATTTGGCCTGAGAGGGGAATCAATTTGGAAGAATTGGTAGACACCCCCATCCCAACGACAATGAATGACATGGGATAGGGAGGATTAGTAGCTACTCCTCCTTATTATAGTGAGATACTCGTGATGGAGTTTTATACGGGCATGAACCCCAATGAGTTCATGAGAGGTGGTCCAGTTTTGGTTAGAGGGGTTCCTATCTTTTTGAATGCTGAGGACATTAACATCTATTTTGGGACCACATTGTTGGATTTCGAGGGGTTGCGAGAACGCATGGTAGAGGGGATTACCAAAAACCCCTTGTATGTGAAAAATTCGATAGACTTCACAAACATTTTGACAATCGTTCCTATGACGATCTGGATGGCTAAAAGATACGCTCTCAAACATTCCAACTTGAGGATTGAGCCCGCATTTTGGCACATCTTCCTCAACTCCTTACTTAGGCCGGTTTCCCACAGGTCTACAGCTCCATTTGAGGAAGCCTGGATTTTACATTGTATCATGGAGAGGCAGCCCATTGATGTGGGAATTATAGTGAAGATGGAAATTCAGAGAATTGGGCGTAATAAGTCAGGATCAGATATTCTTCCTTTTCTATGCCTAATTACAGAGGCGTGCAGATTGGCAGATGTGGATTTATCTAGGGATGTGCTTAAACCCTTTATATCTGATATGGATTTGACTACATGGCGTCGCTTGCTAAGCAAGCATGGGCAGATGCCAACCGTTGGGAGGCGGAAGAGAGTACGCAGATCTGAGACTGGCACAAGTGCCGAGGTAGAGTTTGATAGAGTTATTCTAGATGAGGAGCGCTTTGACGATGATGATGAGAATGATTGGACTCATGCTATTGTTGGTGATCCTAATCAGCCTATAGGTGTTCAGATTTTAGATAGTGTAGAGCGCATTATGGGCACTCAGACCGCTGACTTTGATATTTTACATGCTGATGGTTTGGCTTTGGAAGCTAGGCAGAAGGCCCTAGAGAAGAGGCAGCAGACATCATTACTAGGCAGACGACTTTGGAGAGTCTGGTTAGAGATTTGAGTGAGACCGTGATCATGGGCTTCACAGAGCTCCGTTAGGATTTGAGACTCACTCCATATGTCAGAAGACCTAGGAGGACTACTGAGCCAGTCACAGAGACTCTATCTTTTCCAGCCATAGTAGCAGGATCTAGTGTTACGGCACTTGACTCTGTCCTATAGACTGCACGGTCTGCCGCTGAGGAGGTAGCCCAGTTAGAGGAAGTTTTAGCTCGTTCACTCACCCATCAGGGAGTTCGTTCTATAGGAGGTCATCTAGTGGATGAGGCAACTGCACATAGGAGATAGAGAGAGGAGCAAGCTTGGAGAGCGGCTGCGGCAAAAGAATAAAGGAGGATGGACCTGAGAGGAAAGGGAAGAGTTGATTTTGAGCAGTCAGATGAGGAGTCAAATTGATACCACCACCATCTTTTAGACATTATTTTTTACTGTCATCATTTGCATCATTTACTTACTTGGATATTGTTTAGCACTTTGGTTTATTTTCAGTTTGTTTTGTTGGATATTTCATTGCTTTATTTTTATTACTATTATTCCTTATCTTTCGTTCTTGTTATTTTCTCTGTAAGGTCTCATTTATTTGATTGGCTTATTTCGTGGACAAACCACGATTGGGGTTATTTGTAAGGGTAGCTTAGGTATTGGTGTTCATATTCAATGCCTTTTGAAGACCTCATTATTGATAAGCACCAAAGGTAATTTCTAAGTGCTTACTTGCAATTGAAGAGATAGTTGCACACACTCTCAAATCATGCATACGTTTAATTCTTTTTTGTTGTGTGTCCAATTTGTGTGCATTAATATTCATTAATCTCTCTTCTTGCATGTTCTTTTGATTGCATCTTGTTTGTCCAAATGCCATGTCATGCATAGGCTTAGGATTGCATTTTTGCAAAAGGCGCTGTCAAAAGCGCTCTACAGAAGCGCTGTTCGTACATCGCCTATCTGAGACCTGATGGAAATGGGTTTGGTGCTGTACAGACCTGATCAATTTTAATTGGTCGCTTTTGGGTCGTTGTATAGTCGCTGTACGAAGCGATGTACGTAGCGTTGTACGTATAGCGACGCTATGTTTTCCCGTGAGAACAGAGTTGTGGTGCTGTTCAGGCGCTGTACAAAAGCGTTGTTTGAACAGCGCCAATGAAGAATGTTCTTCATTTTCCCAGGTAGGCACTGTACAAGTCGCTCTACGTACAGCGACCTGTACAGCGCCCAAGGCAAAAACAGGGGAACTTATTAAAACGCATCACTTTGATTGAACCAAATACTCGGTGTGTTTAATATTATCTAGAGGGAGGGAGAGGGAGGGAGGGAGAGGGAGGGGGGGGGGGGGGGGGGGATTTTAACTAATTTTACCTAATTTTCGTGTAAAGTCAAGATTATGAAAATACCCCTACTAGTCAATATAATATAGCAAGTGTAATATGGTGTGGAAATTAAATAACACTTGATATATACGTGGAAACCCAACCACTGGGAAAAACCATGGGCTGTTTAGTGCGCCACACTCGAACCTCGAACCTCAAAATCCACTAATTGAAATGGAGTTTATAACCAATGTAGACCTCGTCTAACACTCCGGTCAATAACCCCCCACTTCTACCACGCGGGTCTTTAAAAGTGGCTCTAGTCCAAATTGCTTGAGGCCTAAGCAATCTTAGCCCCAAGTCTTAATTCTCAATGAAGAGATAATGCAACCTATGTGAATATGTAAAATACTCAAAATGCAATAAGAGCTAGGTAAACACTATATGCTTATCTAGGATTATGATATATCAATTAAAGCAATCTTAGATATCAATAACTAGATGACATGTCAAATAGCTTAGCTAATCAATATTAAGCAAAACCTAGATAGCTATCACAATACAACACTCAATCAATTCATCACAATCAATTCTCTATTCTTGTATCTAGCATATGATCAAAAACATACAAGTAAATAAAGAGATGGCTTGTTAAGAAAGATACTAAAATTAGATGAAGTTAGTAAAAATCTTACCAAGCAAGATGTGATGATGATAAACCATGCATGGATGAACTTTGATGCACAAAGGAAAAGTGTTTAAGTGATCAAAGATTATCAAAGATGAGTTCTTGATTAAAATCTCTTTTTGAAAAGCTCTCAATTAAAAATATGATTTTTGAGTCAATACTTTGACCTAAGAACAAAGAGACATATATATAGGAGGTCAAATCGAAGCAGTGTCGTTTTGGCCAAAATCAGTGGTTGCCATTTGTCTCACGGTGACCTCGTGGCGACCTCATGGCGACCTCATACCTGATTGAATTTCAGGAGTAAATGTCACTGTCGCCATGGCGACACCATCAAATGGCGACCCCAACAAGTGGCGAAAATGCCCTGTTTCCACATGAGCACAATATGCAAGTGTGCAAAGTGGTGAAACCAAAGGAGAAGCCAAGGGCATTCTCCAAAGGCGATCTTCGCACTAAACCAAGCACACATTCGTGCATGCGCGTACGTTTCCAAACCATCTTCGGGAAACGAATTATACCACACTTAAAACTAACATATATGAAGTGCAAGTGTGGGAATTGAATGCATCATAATGCTTATCATGTCATGGCATTTTAATAACCTAGATGCAATCAAATAAAACATGCAAGAAGAGATGTTCAAGAACATGCAAGCACTCATATAAAACACACAACATATAAGAATAAGATTTATGCATGAGTTGTGTGTGTGTGCAACTAGATCTCTTCAAAGCAAGAAAGCACTTGAATATACCTTTGGTGCTTCTTCTCTTGAGGTCTTGAGTGGGCCTTGGTTGTGTAAAACACCAACCATCAAATACTTAAGCTACCCTTACATCAAGCCCCAATATGTGGTTTGTCCACAAAATAAGCCAATCAATAATTGGGAATCCTTACATTGATTTTGATGAAGGGAAAAATACGGTCAACGCAACGGAAGCGAGACTAAAATCAGGTTTAGTATATTTTAAAATTTTTCCTTTGATGAACCTTAACCCTTTAAATTAATTAAACATACATATAAACTAACAAAAAGTAGAATACCTTTTATCGTGTGATCCGATTGACTTACGTCGATGGTAATCCGCAAGATCTTCAATCCTAGAACTAACGTGAATCACCTAGGAGCGTGGTCTCCCTTTTCTTTGAATTGCGTACCTGAGAATGGACAAACAAAATTTATTTTTCTTGTTGTTAGTCACAAAACATCCAAAAGACAACAAAGATTATTCCAGTCACTTTTGAGTTCTCAATCTAATGATCGAAACTCGCGTGAACCTTATTCGAAGTTGTACACACAAGCCTATTGATGTATAAGCAATTAGTGTACTATCGAAAATAGAATAATCTCTTCTCTTTTTTTGTCTTGGCCGAATTTCACACACACTAATCACTAGAGTAGGATTTATTTTCTAAGCCAAAGAAATAATTCTCAAGCCAAGCAAGTAGTTGGGTGGCCGAATTTCATCACCTCCCTTATATAGGGTGACCGAAATTCCACCATATTTTCTTTTAGGGTTGCCGCATTCTCTAGTGTGGGAGTTTGTGAGTGACCGAAATCCTCACTAAAAAAGGATTTAGGTTTTACCAAAACTCTTACACCCTTGAGAACCCAAACCCTAATCCAACTCTATAGTGTAGTATTAAATTATGACTAAATTAAAAGACTTCCTATTTGATTAAATAAATAAACTTAATTATTTATTTTCTTACCAAACAAGTCTTTTACTTTTAATATACTACTACCAATAGTATAATTCTAGGAAACATATTTCCTGATCAAAAAAAGATTTTGTTTCTTAATTAAATAATTAATTAATAAATTAATTAATTCTCATTTAATCAAACAATAAAATAAAATAATATTTTTGACTAAATAATTAGCCTTGCCGCCCACACCATATATATATGGGCTTAATATTATTTTCTTATTTTATTTAATACATTAGACTTTAATTAAAAAGCCCACATGTGAACCAGACTCATTCTTACTAAAAGAAACAAGTCCACATGCCTTTCATTAATATATTAATATAATTGATTAGCTCATTAAATAAATAATGTGCAAATTAAATTCTTAATATATTAAATGCAACTCTAGATGGACCCATAAATTAGTCCGGTAGAATATATCAAGTGATCCATGTAAGTTCGTGTGGATTGGGGATCTTGGCGGGCTATCTAAATTTAAGCTTCAATAGACATAACCTAATCACAATCAACAAATGATTCACTTAGGTCCGATCTATTAATTTTAACTCATTCTACTAAAGAGCTAAAATTGAACTCTTAAATAAAGATAGAATAAGAAGATGTTCCTTATTTATACCCTAGCAAATCATGTTGGAGATAGTGTATCCTCGTGATTAATATCAGTAATCGCCAAGAGTTCATAGACCGCCTATAACTCTCCAAGTTACCATATTTACTCATATGACCACGTTTTGAACTTGGATATTTTGACTTGTCCAGAAGCCATGTTTTCAATAGTCACTATCGAAAACTCAACGTTGAGATTTAATATCCAATTACCTCAAAACATCCATATGATGATATTATACTCTCATTTAATAAATGGAGCCACGATGTCCATATCTATAAATGAAGTCCTCTATTGATTAACAAATGAATGTCACCAAACTATCGAGGATAGACTATGCTATATAATCGTACTCATTGATAACTCAAATGATATCACTTGCAACCATAAGTCCATCATTTATCTCAGGATTAAGATAGACTCTCCGATTGTCCTGATAATGAAAAGACTATTATCTATTGACGGTTCTAGATAAAGCTCATTGTGATCCAGCTAAATGTACCTAGTGCACTAGATTCTTTTACTCGAAGACACTCCGATGATTTTAGACTCATCATATCTCATTTGATCTCAAATGCTAGCAAAAGGATAAAGGTGGTTGTGAACATATTCAAGACTAACTAAAGAATTGTGTCTACCTCATACATATCCAGATGTATGAACAATTCCTTTTCTCATAGTCTTTAGACCTTATGATTATTTACTTTGACAATTACTATAAATGCTATAAGATTTGTTAAACCAGAAATCACTTTATTAATATGAAAAAGATTGTCAATTACAATATTACACTCTTGATTGAAATGAAAGTTATTAAAAAACTCGAGGCGTGTTCAATATAAAGCTAGAGGGGGGGGTGAATAGATTTTAGCTATTATTACCCAATTTTCGCATGCAAGTCAATTTTACGAAAATGCCCCTACTAGTCAAAAATATACAAGTGTAATATAGTGCGGAATTTAAATACACTTGATGTATACGTGGAAAACCCAACCACTGGGAAAAACCACGGGCTGTATAAGTGCGCCACACTCGGACCTCGAAATCCACTATATGAAAAGACGTTACAACCTCAAGTGATTCTCGGAGATAACCTCAGGCTATGGACACTACCAATCGCCACTCTTGGTTCAATCCCTAGTGATATCCCCTGATACACTACTCTGGGCGTGAGCACCCTCTAATCTACCACGCGGGCCTTTATAGCAGCGGCTCTAGTCCAATTTGCTTGCGTTCTAAGCAACCTCCCGGATGCTAGCACACAAGACTTACTTTCTCTTTGAAGAGAATACAACCCTATGTGAATATATATGAATATTCAATAAATGCAATAAGAGCTAGGGTACTCTAAATGCTTATCTAGGATGATGATATATTCAATTTAAATCAACCCTAGATATCAATTGCTAAATGACATGTCAAATAGCATAGATGATCATAGATTATAAAAACCTAGATATCTATCAAAACAACACTCAATCAATTCATCACAAATAATCTCTTTTCTTGTATTAGCATATGATCTAAAACATACAAGTAATTTAAAGAGATGGCTTGGTATTTAAAATACTACAATAAGATGAAATTAATCAAAATCTTACCAAGCAAGTTGTGATGATGCAAACCCATACATGGATGCACTCTATATAGACATAGGAGATGCAATATGAAATTTGATGCAAAAGGGGTTTGATTTGAGTGGTTAAAGATGAGTTCTTGATTTGATTTTCTCTCAAAATCTATCTTTGAAGATTAGGGTTCTAAGAGTCAAAGAACTGATTCAGATAATGAGAAAGTGTGATATTTATAGACATCAAGAACAGGGCAAGTGAAAAGACAATTTTGCCCCTGAAACGCACCGTTCGGCGGTTTCAATCGGCGGCCAGGCCGCCGATGACGACCGCCGAATTGAGCTCGTGAAGAACAGAGCATTAACGGCGGTTTCATTCGGCGGTTTCGTGACCGCCGATCCAACCGCCGAATCAAACCCGAGAGATTAAAATCGATCAGGTATGAACGGCGGTTTCGAACGGCGGTCGTGACCGCCGATCTTGACCGCATAATTGCTTCAGACCAATCTGGACTGAAACGGCGGTTTCAGTTCGGCGGCCAGGCCGCCGATCATAACCGCCGATCACCAACAATGGTGAAAACCAAGGAGAAGCCAAGGGCATTCTCCATAGGCGGTCTTCGCGCGAAACCAAGCACTAATTAGTGCAAGCGCGGACGTTTCCGAACAATGTCGGGAAACGAATTATAAGGCACATATACACACAACAAGATATATCAACCAAAGTGCTAGTGTGTAAAGTGACATGTGAAGAGATGCACATAAAAATAAGCAAGTATGCAATCATAGCAAGAATGCTAAGTGTGTGTGTGCTACTAAATCTCTTCAAAGAAAAACAAGCACAAGAGATTATACCTTTGGCGTGCTTGTATCTTGAGGTCATGGAAGGGCCTTTGATCTTCAACACCAAACACTTAGACTACCCTTACATTCAAAACCCCAACATGTGGTTTGACCACGAAATAAGCCAATCAACAAAACGGGAATCCTTACAATCTCCCCCTTTGGCTATTTCGTGACAAAACCACCACTCACATTGATTCCTCACAACAAAAATAAACCTATGGGTCAATGAAGATTTTCTACAATACAAAGAGATATATAAAAATAAAACTTGAAGTCTTCAATCTCTTGTAGAACAATCATTCCCTGAAACAAGGTTTCTATACTTTCCAATTCAAGTAAAAGTGAGATGAATCAAGTGAGGACATAAACAAGCATTTGCATTTAAGAATTTGAGTACACAACATCATGCAATGTATGATGTGCAAATGCTCCCCCTCAAAGGGTTACTCCCCCTCAATAGTATATTCTCCCCAACATGCACAATTGCTACTACAATTTGCAACTCCCCTTACCACACCATACTCCCCCTTTTTGTCATGATATAGACAAGGGAGTAGTCCCCAACCGGGTCACTCAAGGCAAAGAGAGATAGTAGCATTCTAGTATATGCATAATCAATATAAGTCACTTTATGCAATCTCAATTTATTGGAGAGAAACAAGGAGATTTATTTAAATAAAATGTGTGAATCAAAAAATTGCTTTGCATACAAGACATGTATTGCATTTAAGTCCAAAATATCATGGTATTTGGCAAAGCAAATGACAAAGGTTTTCAATATGAATTCAAACCAATTTCACCAATGTCAAGAGAGAAGCAAGGATATAGGTTTCATTGATTTCAATTAAAGAACAACTATATCCAACTTTATAAGCTAAACATGTCATGAGCGACTTTGCACCCTACTTGATTTTTCCGGAATGAAGATATCCGTATGATAGTAGACATGTTCAACCAATAAAGAAAGAGAGACATTTGGATTGTAAAATCCTTGAATGGATACAAGATCCTTTTTCATTTGAGTCTCATAAGCTTTTTCACACATTATTTGCAGTTAAGAAAATTATCAATTCATGCATTTGAGCAACATGCATGCTTTTCATAAGATTAGCATTTAGCATGTCATTTTAAGCAATCATCATGTCATGGAGATCATTATAGGTCATTCAAATCATAAATTCCTATGTAAATATCTCCTAGTCCAAAATGCATGTTTGAACATAAATATGACATGGATTGCAATACAAGCATTGATCACACTTATTGAATAGAAAATATGTATACATAGTGTAACCAAGCTTACTCAAGCAACAAAAAGAGAAGCACAAGATATTTCGAATTTTTTGCAAGTGACAAGATGCAAAATAGCTCTCTTTGCTTAAGTTCCCCATATGGGGTCAAATTCCATACCACTTCAAAGAAGGGTATGAGGTCCTATGGACCTACCAAGTCCTTTGGACTTGGATGAACCTATTTGAGACTTGTTAGTCTCGTAGCAAGCGGGTTCATTCTTATTACTCCACTTAGGTGACACTAAATCAATCCTAGTGGACAAAGGTTCTAGAGTACAAGATGAAAAAGGATCATGCACATGATTTTCTTCCTTTTTATGAAGCATCTTAGCTCTAGCCTTTTTCTTGTCAATCATGCTTTTAGCTCTACACATTTCAATGTAATGCAAGCAACTTGGTCTAATATGACCAACAATACCACAAAATGACAAGTGGGAATAAAGTTAGGAATCATACCATTCCCTTTAGCATGGATAGGAGCTTTCCCTCATGTCGTTGTGGTTGTCTTGGTTGTTGGATCGGATCTCTCCTCTTTTGTTGAAAACCAAGACGAGGTTGCTTGCTTGTCTGAGCTTGCATGATTGAACTCTTCCCATAGTGTGTTTTTGAGTTTGAGGGAAGATAGTGTGAGGAGCCCTTTGGGTGTGAGCTTGAGCTTGACCTTTTGGTGCCTCAACCACTTGGGCACTTCTTGAACACTCTCCTAGGTCACTCTTCTTCCTAGGTTGTTGAGGAGGAGGGGACATATTGAAGTCCATGTTCATGGCACAGGATGTCTTGCTTGTGGAGGAGGCATCCTGTCATCAATGTAGCCAAGACCTCTCTTGTCACTTGGCTTTCTTCCAACTCCCAACATGTGGTCAAGCTTCTTGGTGCTTGAAGTCATCTTAGCCATTAAGACCTTAACTTCTTCAAGCTCTCTTTCTAGCTCTTCTTCTCTCCTCTTAGATAATGCTAAGTCTTCTTTTAGCTTATCTTCATCCGCCATGGATCTCACCACTTCTTCACACAAGTGGTTTACTAGTGTTGAAAGCTCTAGATTCTCTTCTTTTAATCTTTTTCTAATTTTTCTTCCTTAAGTCCATTTTCCCACTTGCATCATCGAGAAATCTATCTTTCTTCTTCATGGACTTTGACTTTGTAGTCATTAAGATCCAT
Source organism: Acer yangbiense (assembly GCA_008009225.1). Taxonomy (NCBI): domain Eukaryota; kingdom Viridiplantae; phylum Streptophyta; class Magnoliopsida; order Sapindales; family Sapindaceae; genus Acer; species Acer yangbiense. The sequence continues at coordinate 29,942,925 of CM017764.1, forward strand.
ACACTCCACATTTCCATTTGTGGAGTTAGATGACAAAGTCATTCAACATAGTGTCATCTCCTCTAGGCTCTCCATTTCACCAATGAAGTCATCTCCTTCATCAAGACCTCATCAAATTTTTCTCTTGATGAGGAAAGAGCCAAATCCCTATGAGTAGCTACACCAACTACTTCTATACTTCTTGACTTCTTCTTGGGATCACAAGGAATTCTTAAGCAACTTTGCCCCATCTTCTCATCATCACTTGATGACTACAGTCTCACTTGGCTCCAAATTCCCACAATCTAGTGTAGATATGACCTATGGCAACACTCATAGTTCTTCATCTCTTGCCTACTTGAAGGAACCCTTTTCGTCATCTTCCCTTTGGATATGACCCTTCTTCTCGATCCCATAAGGTGGCCTTCGCCTTCCCTTTCAACCTTGGAAGCTTCTATCCTTCTTCTTTGAAGGAGTTAGGACCCTCCACACTCCGGGGAGAAGTCTATATTACCTCGCCCGAATCCTCCACATTCGTAGCACTGAATCCCCTCTCTTGAAGACACTCCTTGGTAAGGGTCACCAAGTGGCTTGTTAATGATAAACCTAATCTCGTCGTTGAAGCCATGTCTCCTCATCCTAAGTTCTCAAATTGAGATAGGACCCTCATTCTTGGAGTCATGCTTCGAAGTCTCCAACCTCTAGCAATTCCCATCTCCTCTATCTTCTTCTTTGTACTGATTTTCTTAGGAGGGCGTGCCACGCCTTTTGTGGACAACTCAACTCAGGTCTTCTTAGGAGGTTGAGCACTTCTTCTCCTCCATCCGTGGGAGTTAAATTCACAAATCTCCTAAATCTCTCTAGTAAGAGAGGCATCTCCTCAATGGAGTCAATTTATGCTGAGGAGGGGTCTCTTACACCCTCATGGTTGCCAATCACTCATAGTGTTTGCGTTGAATGAATGCAAAATGTATGAAGAAATCGAACAAACATACAAAATGCAAAAACACACCAAAATGAGCTAGGATCACCTATGTATGTCTAGGAACCCGCTCTGATACCAATTGAAAGTTCATTAAATACTCGAGGTGTGTTTATCAATATAAAGCTAGAGGGGGGGTGAATAGATTTTATCTAATTGTTACCCAATTTTCGCATACAAGTCAATTTTACGAAAATGCCCCTACTAGTCAAAAAATACATACAAGTGTAATATAGTGCGGAATTTAAATGACACTTGATGTATACGTGGAAAACCCAACCACTGGGAAAAACCACGGGCTGTTAAGTGCGCCACACTCGGACCTCGAAATACACTATATGAAAAGACGGTTACACCCTCAAGTGATTCTCGGACTCTCACCCTAGATAACCTCAGGCTATGGACACTACCAATCGCCACTCTTGGTTCAATCCCTAGTGATATCCCCTGATACACTACTCTTGGCGTGAGCACCCTCTAATCTACCACGCGGGCCTTTTACAGCGGCTCTAGTCCAATTTGCTTGCGTTCTAAGCAACCTAATCCCGGATGCTACACACAAGACTTACTTTCTCTTTGAAGAGAATACAACCCTATGTGAATATATATGAATATTCAATAAATGCAATAAGAGCTAGGGTACTCTAAATGCTTATCTAGGATGATGATATATTCAATTTAAATCAACCCTAGATATCAATTGCTAAATGACATGTCAAATAGCATAGCTATGATCATAGATTATAAAAACCTAGATATCTATCAAAAACAACACTCAATCAATTCATCACAAATAATCTCTTTCTTGTATTTAGCATATGATCTAAAACATACAAGTAATTTAAAGAGATGGCTTGGTATTTAAAATACTACAATAAGATGAAATTAATCAAAATCTTACCAAGCAAGTTGTGATGATGCAAACCCATACATGGATGCACTCTATATAGACATAGGAGATGCAATATGAAATTGATGCAAAAGGGGTTTGATTTGAGTGGTTAAAGATGAGTTCTTGATTTGATTTTCTCTCAAAATCTATCTTTGAAGATTAGGGTTCTTAAGAGTCAAAGAACTGATTCAGAGATAATGAGAAAGTGTGATATTTATAGACATCAAGAACAGGGCAAGTGAAAAGACAATTTTGCCCCTGAAACGCACCGTTCGGCGGTTTCAATCGGCGGCCAGGCCGCCGATGACGACCGCCGAATTGAGCTCGTGAAGAACAGAGCATTAACGGCGGTTTCATTCGGCGGTTTCGTGACCGCCGATCCAACCGCCGAATCAAACCCGAGAGATTAAAATCGATCAGGTATGAACGGCGGTTTCGAACGGCGGTCGTGACCGCCGATCTTGACCGCATAATTGCTTCAGACCAATCTGGACTGAAACGGCGGTTTCATTCGGCGGCCAGGCCGCCGATCATAACCGCCGATCACCAACAATGGTGAAAACCAAGGAGAAGCCAAGGGCATTCTCCATAGGCGGTCTTCGCGCGAAACCAAGCACTAATTAGTGCAAGCGCGGACGTTTCCGAACAATGTCGGGAAACGAATTATAAGGCACATATACACACAACAAGATATATCAACCAAAGTGCTAGTGTGTAAAGTGACATGTGAAGAGATGCACATAAAAATAAGCAAGTATGCAATCATAGCAAGAATGCTAAGTGTGTGTGTGCTACTAAATCTCTTCAAAGAAAAACAAGCACAAGAGATTATACCTTTGGCGTGCTTGTATCTTGAGGTCATGGAAGGGCCTTTGATCTTCAACACCAAACACTTAGACTACCCTTACATTCAAAACCCCAACATGTGGTTTGACCACGAAATAAGCCAATCAACAAAACGGGAATCCTTACATCTCCGATTGTCCTGATAATGAAAAGACTATTATCTATTGACGGTTCTAGATAAAGCTTTTCATTGTGATCCAGCTAAATGTACCTAGTGCACTAGATTCTTTTACTCGAAGACACTCCGATGATTTTAGACTCATCATATCTCATTTGATCCCACTCAAATGCTAGCAAAAGAATTCTACAACTTTAACAAGATAAAGGTGCCCAACCTTTAACTTAAGTTGTGAACATTATTCAAGACTAACTAAAGAATTGTGTCTACCTCATACATATCCAGATGTATGAACAATTCTTCTTTTCTCATAGTCTTTAGACCTTATGATTATTTACTTTGACAATTATAATATGAAACTATAAATACTATAAGATTTGTTAAACCAGAAATCACTTTATTAATATGAAAAAGATTGTCAATTACAATATTACACTCTTGCTATTGAGCATAATCCTAACAATCTCCCACTTGCGCTATAGCAAATGTGTCATATCTCTCATACCCATATTCTCTAGATGCCAATCGAAACTCTTCTGAGGTAGAGCCTTTGTGAAGGGATCTGCTAGATTTTCTGCTGACGCGATTTTAGTAATCGTCACGTCACCCCTTTGAACAATCTCCCTTAAAAGATGATACTTTCTTTCAATGTGTTTTCCTCTCTTGTAACTTCTTGGTTCTTTTGAATTAGCCACTGCTCCACTGTTGTCATAGTAGATAGTGATCTGCTTATTCGCATTAGGAACCACTTCCAAGTCTATCAAGAATTGGCGGAGCCAAACAGCTTCTTTGGCAGCCTCACATGCAGCAACATACTCAGCTTCCATGGTGGAATCAGCAATACAAGATTGCTTGATACTCCTCCATATGACTGCTCCTCCTCCAATAGTAAACACAGCTCCTGATGTGGCTTTTCTAGAGTCAGAATCTGATTGGAAATCAGAATCTGTATACCCAACGGGAATTAAATCCCTTCCAGAGTATACAAGCATATTATCTCTCGTCCTATTGAGATACTTGAAAATATGCTTGACTGCTATCCAGTGATCAGGACCAGGTTTCGATTGAAACCTACTAACTATGCCAACAGCAAAACAAATATCTGGTCTAGTGCAGAGCATTGCATACATGAGACTTCCAACTGCCGAGGCATATGGAACTTTACTCATGAATTGCTCTTCATGCTCATTCTTAGGAACTTATTCCTTAGAAAGTTTGATTCCATGTTTGAAAGGTAACATACCTTCCTTGGAATCCTGCATGGAAAACCTAGACAAGATCTTGTCTATCTATGAAGCTTGGGATAATGCAATCGTTTTATTCTTTCTATCCCTTATTACTTGGATACCTAGAATAAAACTTGCTTCTCCTAAGTCCTTCATATCAAATTGTTTTGCTAACCATTCTTTTACTGATGTCAATACACCTACATCGTTTCCAATGAGTAGTATATCATCAACATAAAGAATCAGGAAAACCAACTTGTCACCCTTAATCCTTTTGTATACACAAGGTTCGTCAGGATTCTGAATAAATCCAAAACCTTTGACAGCTTGATCGAACCTTATGTTCTAGGATCTCGATGCTAGCTTTAATCCGTATATGGATTTCTGCAACTTGCATACCTTTTCCATTTGACCCTTTTCAATGAATCCTTCTGGTTGCATTATGTAGATGCTTTCATCAAGACTTCCATTAAGGAAAGCTGTCTTGACGTCCATTTGCCAAATCTCTAGATCTAAAGATGCTGCAATGGATAAGAGTATCTTAATGGATTTAAGCATGGCCACATGAGAGAAGGTTTCCTCGTAATCGATACCTTCTTTCTGTGTATACCCTTTAGCTACCAATCTAGCTTTAAAAGTTTCCACCTTTCCATCCATACCTCTTTTCCTCTTGTATACCCACTTGCACCTAATGGGTTTTATCCCTTTAGGCAAGTCTATAAGGGACCAGACTTTGTTATCAAACATGGATTCAATCTCAGATTGCATTGCCTTTTGCCAATGGCGACTATCAACATCTTCTATTGCTTCCTTATACGTGTAGGGATCATCGTCGTCCGGGAGATTCTACACTGATTCTCCCAGACCGATGTATCTTTCGGGTTGTGTTATAACCCTCCAACTACGACGAGGAATGGTAGGTTGTTGATTTTGTGTTGGATTGGAACTTACAATTGGGTTAGGTTATGTAACCTCTCGTGGAATTGTATCTCCTAACATCTCGTTTAGGACAATTCTACTTTTAGGCACAAAATCATTCATATAATCCTTTTCTAGAAATTTAGCATTTGTTGAAACAAATACTTTAAGATCTGAAGGACTATAGAAATAATATCCTTTAGTTTCTTTTGGATACCCTACAAATATACATGTTTCCGAACGGGACTCCATCTTTTCTGTCTTTCATTTTAACACATGCGCAGGACAACCAAATATCCTTAAGTGTTGTAAACTAGGCTTGCGCCCAATCCACTGTTAGGATTATGCTCAATAGCAAGAGTGTAATAGTGTTTTTGACAATCTATTCATATTAATAATGTGATTTCTGGTTTAACAAATTTTATAGCATTTATAGTTTAATTATTATAATTGTCAAAAGTAAATAATCATAAGGTCAAAAGACTATGAGAAAAGAAGAATTGTTCGTACATCTAGATATGTATGAGGTAGACACAATTCTTTAGTTAGTCTTGAATAATGTTCACAACTTAAGTTAAAGGTTGGGCACCATTATCATGTTAAAGTTGTAGAATTCTTTTGCTAGCATTTGAGTGGGATCAAATGAGTTCTAAAATCATCGGAGGGTCTTCGAGTAAAAGAATCTAGTGCACTGGGTGCATTGAACAGGATCATAATGAAATACTTTATCTAGAACCGTTAGTAGATAAAAGTCTTTCATTATCAGGACAATCGGAGAGTCTATCTTAATCCTGAGATAAATGATGGACTTATGGTTACAAGTGATATCATTTGAGCTATCAATGAGTATGGTTATATAGGATAGTCTATCCTCGATAGTTTGGTGGTATTCATTTGCTAATCGATAGAGGACTTCATTTATAGATATGGACATCGTGGCTCCATTTATTAAATGAGAGTATAATATTATCATATGGATGTTTTGAGGTATTGGATATTAAATCTCAACGTTGAGTTTTCGATAGTGTCTATTAAAAACATGGCTTCTGGAAAAGTCAAAGTATCCAAGTTCAAAACGTGGTCATATGAGTAAATATGGTAACTAGGAGAGCTATAGGCGGTCTATGAGCTCTTGGCGATTACTGATATTATTCACGAGGATACACTATCTTCAATATGATTGTCTAGGGTATGAATGAGGAACATCTACTTATTCTATCTTTATTTAAGAGTTCAATTTTAGCTCTTTAGTGGAATGAGTTAAAATTAATAGATTGGACCTAAATGAATCATTTGTTGATTGTGATTAGGTTGTGTCTATTGAAGCTTAAATTTAGATAGTCCGCCAAGATCCCCAATCCACACGGACTTGCATGGATCACTTGATATATTCTACCGGACCAATTTATAGGTCCATCTAGAATTGTACTTAATATATTAAGAATATAATTTGCACATTATTTATTTAATGGGCTGTTAAATTATATTAATATATTAATGAAAGGCATGTGGGCTTGTTTATTTTAGTAAGAATGGGTCCAGCTCACATGTGGACTTTTTATTAAGGTCCAATGGATTTAATAAAATGGAAAAATAATATATGGCCCATGATAGAGTACTTGGGCGGCAAGGCTAATAAATTAGCTTATTATATTATATTATTTTATTATTTAATTAAATGGAAGTTAATTTATTTATTAATTAATTATTTAATTAAAAATCAAAATCTTTTTCTGACTAGGAAATATGTTTCCTAGTGTTATACTATTGGTGGTAATATACTAAAAATAAAAGACTTTATTTGGTAAGTAGATAAATAAGAGATTTATTTATCTAATCAAATTAGGGAGTCTTTGAAATAGTAACAAATACACTAAAGAGTTGGATTAGGGTTTGGAATTCTAAGCAAATCTACCTAGGGTTAGGATTTAGGTCAAAAGACAAAAATCCTACATGGTAGAGGAAATTGCCGTGATATACATAGAAATATATTTGGCACATGGCCAAGAAATATATGAGAAATATATATGTCACTTGGAATATACGCAGATTAAGATATATGGCAAGAGGAAGATATATATAGCAATATATATTATTCTTGCAAACATAAATGTGTGTGCCGCCAGATATATTATTCTTGCAAACATATATGTGGGTGCCGCAATATATATTTGTTTAGGCGTGCAGCATTAGTGCACTTTAAGAGGTGTGCAGAATTTATGCAATATATATGTTGTATATATATATATTCTTGAGATAGAATTTGGTGAACCCTAAGGTCTTTATGACTTGAGAGTTTTTTCTTTTGCTTGAGAAAAATAGAATCCAACTCTTAGACTAGTATGATAATTTCAGCCAAGAAGTATAGATAGAAAAGTTTGTTCTTATTTCGATAGTGCACTAGTAACTTTTACATCAAAAGGTTTTGTGCACAATTTCGAATAAAGCTCACGCGAGTTTCGATCATTAGATTGAGAATTCAAAAGTGACCGGAATGTTCTTCGTTATCTCTTGGAAGTTTTTGTGACTAACAAAAAAGAAAAGATTTTGTTATCCATCCTCAGGTACACAATTCAAAGAAAGGGAGACCACGCTCCTAGGTGATTCACGTTCGTGATTGGATTGGAAGATCTTGCGGATTACCATCGACGCAATGTCAATCGGATCACGCGACAAAGGTATGATACTTTTGATTATATATGTTTAATTAATTAGAGGGTTAAGGTTCAAATTATGGAAATATTTTAAACTATACTAAACTCTATTTTAGTCTCGCTTCCGCTGCGCTAACCGTATTTTTCCCTACATCCACATTTCATGCGGTGTTTGAGGAACAGACTTAGATGGTACATCATTTAGAATGTATATAGCAGTTTGTAAAGTATATCCCCAAAAAGAAATAGGAAGTGTTGAATAACTCAACATAGACCTAACCATGTCTAAAAGAGTTCTATTTCTCCTTTCTGCTACCCCATTCTGTTGAGGTGTACCCGGTGTAAAAAACTGAGAAATTATCCCATTATCAATAAGATATTGCTGAAACTCACCAGATAGATATTCTCCACCACGATCAGATCTCAAGATTTTTATGTGTTTCTCAAGCTGGTTTTCTACTTCAGCTTTGAATGCTTTGAACATGTCAAAAGCATCCGACTTATGTCGCATGAGATACACATAGCCAAATCTTGAGTAATCATCTGTGAAGGTGATGAAGTACTCATATCCACCTCTAGCTTGAATGCTCATAGGACCACATACATCAGTGTGTATCAATCCTAAACATTCAGTGGCTCTTGTGCCTTTGGCCGAGAACGACCTTTTGGTCATTTTACCTTCCAAACAAGATTCACAAGTTGGTAGATCATCAACCTTTAAGTCACTTAAAGGTCCGTCACTTACCAATCTTTTAATCCTATTAAGGTTAATATGACCTAGGCGTAAATGCCATAGGTAGGTTTCATCTATTGATAATTTTACTCTTTTATGATTAGGTTCCGTTAATTCTGTGTCTAACGAGTGAGAGATATTTCTATACAAAAAGTATAGACCATTTTCCAATGTACCTTGGCAAATAATTTTGTCATTCTTACTAATAATAAAAACTTTATTAAAAGTAATCGAATATCCAAATTTATTTAAACAAGAAACTGAAATTAAATTCCTCTTGAATTGAGGTACATAATAAACGTCTATCAAATCTAAATGCCTTCTAGAATCCAAATAGACTCTAATATCTCCCACTGCACTTGCAGACACTAACGTTCCGTTGCCCAAGCGCAAATTGATTTCATTCTTACTCAGCCTTCTCCTTTCTTAGAACCCCTGCAAGGAATAACAAACATGATTAATGGCTCCAGAGTCTATGATCCAAGAATCTGTAGAATTTGCCAGAAAACATGTTTCAAGATAATTAACATTACCTTCTTCCTTCTTATTCTGGGACTTTGGGCAATTTCTTTTCCAATGTCCCTTTTCACCACAAAAGAAGCATTTCCCTTTGATCTTGGTTACTTTCTTGGTCTCCTTGGTAGGCCCAAGTTGCTTTTTCTTCTGTTGTTTCTTGACCTTCTGACGGGTCTTAATAGTAGTAACTTTACCAACCATATGAATCTCTTGACCTTTGCTTTTCACAAGGATCTTTTCAGCGCTTTGAACATCTTGCATCAGGCCTTGTAAGGTGTATTCCTTTTTGTTCAAAGTGTAGTCCAATTTGAATTGATCAAAGGAATCTAACAGTGAATTGACAACCATATCAATTTTTGTCTCACCATCTATCTCAGCGCCATGCAGTACAGCAATGTTGAGATGTGCTATGACTTTCATCATGTGATCATTCACAGCCTGTCCAGGTTTCATCCTAAGATTCATAAAAGCAGTCACTGCCTCTCTCTTAGTTGTCCTGGACTTCATAGCAAACATCTCCTCTAGAGACATCATTATATCAGCAGCAGACTCCATTCCTTCATGCTGCTGTTGCAACACGTTGGAGATAGTAGCCATAATGTAACATTTGGCCATATCATCTGAAGTCTTCCACTGCTCATACTCATCTCTTTGCATTATGCTAGATTCATTATTAGGAGCAGGTGGTTTAGGAGTAGTTAGAACAAACTTATGTTTTTCACTTTGCAGCAACAACCCAATTTTCCTTTTCCATGTGACATAATTATCTCCAGTTAAAGTGTTATCTTTCAGGATGTTCATAAGTGATGGAGTCATGATTTCTGAATAAAACAAAAATATATTTGAGTAAATAATCATGATAAAGCACTTTTGAATATTTATCTTGATTTAAATAAATAACTCAATCATAAAAATTCAACGGTGATCCAACACCCATAAATGTTACGCCTCCTTTGGGAGTTCGCACCATTTACTAGTTAGATTAGGTCCCACATAATTGTTAACATAACAACCAGCGTTTTCAATTTTAGCCTTGCAATTTTACTGACAAGAACTCTTGGGAGGATATCAATAAAATTACATTGAGTGTACGTGTTACCAAGATATCGACCCTCAATTTTCTCTCACGAAAATCCCTCCTTGGGGAGTAGATCTCGTTTGAGTCCATTGTCTAGTCTATCCTTGTAAGGAAGTATGTTGCTAAATTCCATTCATGGACGCCCCTTGGGGGGATTACCAATAAATAATAAAGTTCAACTAACCTTGGAGGCCATAGGTGTTACAAAACACCTTCTCCCACTCAATTATTTAAGGCGTGTGATTAAATCCCATAGAATGATTTACCAAGTTATCTAGATGCCAATTTATATACCTAAATCATTCAATGTATGTTCATACCAAAAGAGATATATGAGTGGCACTCCTATTCTATATGACATGTTATCATATAATAACAAATATTGTAATATTTATGCAAAAAAATAAATAGCCACAATTTTGGTCCATCCTAGAAAAGCAAGTAAATTACAATTTGTTAGGAATACAAGATCTTCAAGTGGCCATCAACCATCCACACATCCCTCGGCTGCCCCCCATAGGCATGCACACCCCACAACCCCACAAAGGGGCTGCCGTGCGCAGCCCATGAGAGCATATAGGGCTGCCGTGCGCAGCCCACCATGATATGGGCTTGCCATGCGCAGCCCAATCCACTCATAGGGTGCGCACGGTGCTCGTTCTAGGTTCCAGTTGCTTCCTTTTCTTCATGTCTTCAAATCTTCAATATCCGAATACATTACAGCAGTATTTAAACAAATAAAATACTGCAGTACTTTTTTTTTTTTTTTAATCACTGCAGAATTTATTACAATATAAAAACTGCACTATAATAAAATAAAAAAAAATTGCAGTAACTTTTAATACATAAAAAACTGCACTTTTAAATTACAATAAAAATAAAAGAAAACCTAGCAACTACCAAGAAGGAATTATGGCGATGATAGACCACCCTTCTTGTTACAATTCCAAAACAAAAAATACATTGAAAATCTTGGACCAAAATCGAGCAACAACAATCCACATAAAAAAATATATAAATCCATACATCCACATGTAATTATATATGCGAATACCTAGAGTGCCATCTCTTTCTAAACATGCATAATCACAATAAAAAGAAATAGATTCACGTATATATACGTTAATTAATTAAAAGGGTTCAACCTGGCTCTGATACCAATTGTAGGGAAAAATACGGTCGACGCAGCGGAAGCGAGATTAAAAACGATTTAGTATATTTTAAAAATTTTCTTTTGATGAACCTTAACCCTTTAATTTAATTAAACATACATATAAACTAACAAAAAGTAGAATACCTTTTGTCGCGTGATCCGATTGACTTACGTCGATGGTAATCCCCAAGATCTTCAATCCTAGCATGAACGTGAATCACCTAGGAGCGTGATCTCCCTTTTCTTTGAATTGCGTACCTGAGAATGGACAAACAAAATTTCTTTTTCTTGTTGTTAGTCACAAAACATCAAAAAGACTACAAAGATTATTCCGGTCACTTTTGAGTTCTCAATCTAATGATTGAAACTCGCGTGAACCTTATTCGAAGTTGTACACACAAGCCTATTGATGTATAAGCAATTAGTGTACTATCGAAAATAGAATAATCTCTTCTCTCTTTTTGTCTTGGCCGAATTTCACACACACTAATCACTAGAGTAGGATTTATTTTCTAAGCAAAAGAAATAATTCTCAAGCCAAGCAAGTAGTTGGGTGGCCGAATTTCATCACCTCCCTTATATAGGGTGACCGAAATTCCACCCTATTTTCTTTTAGGGTTGCTGCATTCTCTAGTGCGGGAGTTTGTGAGTGACCGAAATCCTCACTAAAAGAGGATTTAGGTTTTACCAAAACACTTACACCCTTGAGAACCCAAACCCTAATCCAACTCTATAGTGTAGTATTAAATTATGACTAAATTAAAAGACTTCCTATTTGATTAAATAAATAAACTTAATTATTTATTTTCTTACCAAACAAGTCTTTTACTTTTAATATACTACTACCAATAGTATAATTCTAGGAAACATATTTCCTGATCAGAAAAAGATTTTGTTTCTTAATTAAATAATTAATTAATTCTCATTTAATCAAACAATAAAATAAAATAATATTTTTGACTAAATAATTAGCCTTGCCGCCCACACCATATATATATGGGCTTAATATTATTTTCTTATTTTATTTAATCCATTAGACTTTAATTAAAAAGCCCACATGTGAACCAGACCCATTCTTACTAAAAGAAACAAGCCCACATGCCTTTCATTAATATATTAATATAATTGATCAGCCCATTAAATAAATAATGTGCAAATTATATTCTTAATATATTAAATGCAACTCTAGATGGACCCATAAATTGGTCCGGTAGAATATATCAAGTGATCCATGCAAGTCCGTGTGGATTGAGGATCTTGGCGGGCTATCTAAATTTAAGCTTCAATAGACATAACCTAATCACAATCAACAAATGATTCACTTAGGTCCGATCCATTAATTTTAACTCATTCCACTAAAGAGCTAAAATTGAACTCTTAAATAAAGATAGAATAAGAAAATGTTCCTCATTCATACCCTAGACAATCATGTTGGAGATAGTGTATCCTCGTGATTAATATCAGTAATCGCCAAGAGTTCATAGACCGCCTATAACTCTCCAAGTTACCATATTTACTCATATGACCACGTTTTGAACTAAGATATTTTGACTTGTCCAGAAGCCATGTTTTCAATAGTCGCTATCGAAAACTCAACGTTGAGATTTAATATCCAATTACCTCAAAACATCCATATGATGATATTATACTTTCATTTAATAAATGGAGCCACGATGTCCATATCTATAAATGAAGTCCTCTATCGATTAACAAATGAATATCACCAAACTATCGAGGATAGACTATGCTATATAATCGTACTCATTGATAACTCAAGTGATATCACTTGCAACCATAAGTCCATCATTTATCTCAGGATTAAGATAGACTCTCCGATTGTCCTGATAATGAAAAAACTATTATCTATTGACGGTTCTAGATAAAGCTTTTCATTGTGATCCAGTTCAATGCACTTAGTGCACTAGATTCTTTTACTCGAAGATCCTCCGATGATTTTAGACTCATCATATCTCATTTGATCCCACTCAAATGTTAGCAAAAGAATTCTACAACTTTAACAAGATAAAGGTGCCCAACCTTTAACTTAAGTTGTGAACATTATTCAAGACTAACTAAAGAATTGTGTCTACCTCATATATATCCAGATGTACGAACAATTCTTCTTTTCTCATAGTCTTTAGACCTTATGATTATTTACTTTGACAATTATAATATTAAACTATAAATGCTATAAGATTTGTTAAACCAGAAATCACTTTATTAATATGAAAAAGATTGTCAATTACAATATTACACTCTTGCTATTGAGCATAATCCTAACATTTGACCCCCTATATATATGCCTTTATGACTTTAGGTCACTGAAGTGAGTTGATTTTCAGATTTCATACTTAGGATATTTTTCAAAGCAAGAAAAATACATAAGAACTCACCTTTGTTTACTGAAACACCTTTCCATGATCATCAATCATCATCTAGCATCATCCTTGATCATCTAGATATCATTTTGCGTGGATTTTTCAACACACTTTGATTGGTAAGTTTTTCACTTATATCTTACATATTTTGTGTCTTTCTTTGCAAGCAATCTCATTTATTACTTGTATGTTATTCATATATATCTTAGATACAAGTTTGAGATTAGTGTTTTGAATGTTTGAGAGTTGTATTGTGATAGCTTTCTAGGTTTGCATAATCTATGATTAGCTAAGCTTTTTGACATGTCATCTAGCTCTTAATATCTAGGATTGAATTTATTGTAAAATCATAATCCTAGATAAGCATATAGGGTTACCTAGCTCTTTATTGCATTTTGGATATTTCATATATTCACATAGGCTCTTTATCTCTTCATTGAGAAGTAAGATTTGTGTAGCTTCCGGGATTAGGTTACGTAAATCACAAGCAATTGGACTAGGTTCACTTATACTGGGATTAGGTAGGTGTGTGATTATATACCGGGATTAGGTTGTAATCGTTATACACATTTAGTGGATTCGAGGTTCGAGTGTGGCTCACTTATTAGCCCGTGGTTTTTCCCGTGAGGGTTTCCACGTAAATATCAAGTGTTATTTAATTTCCGCACCATATTACACTTGCTATACTATATTGACTATTAGGGGCATTTTTGTAATCTTGACCTTACACGAAATTTTGGTAAAATCGATTAAAATCTATTCACCCCTCTAGATTAATATTAAACACATCGAGTATTTGTTTCAATCGGTATTAGAGCGGGTTTCTAGATATACTTTGGTGATCCTTGCTTATTTTGGTGTGTTTTGCATTTTGTATGATTTTTGATCATTCATACATTTGCATTCATTTCATTCATACATAAACACTATGAGTGGAAACAGTGGAAATGGTGGTGGCAACGAGGGTGCTTCTAGAATAAAGCCTCCACTTCTTACCGGGTTAAATTATGCCTCTTGGAAAGGCAAGATGGAGTCGTACATATGTCAAATCCATGACCGGGCTTGGATGGCGGTTGAAGACGGCTACACATCACCCATGATGACTCCTACAAGTGGAGGAGAGGATGTACTCAAACCTAAAGCGCAATGGAATGCGCAAGAGTTTGAGTCATCAAAATGGAATAGGAAGGTGATGCATGCCATCCTATGTGCAATGGACGAAAATCAATATAAGTTGATTCAAAACACTAGGATAGCTAAGGAGGCATGGGACATTCTAGAGGTTGCACATGAGGGAACGGAAGTGGTGAAGGATTCCAACCTTTAAGTCCTCTAAACTCAATTCGAGATGCTTAAGATGGAGGAGAATGAGTGCTTCAATGATTTCAAGATCAAGTTGATGGACATAGTTAACCAAAGTCATCAACTTGGTGATCCGTACTCAGATAGGAGGATCAAGCAAAAGATTATGAGATCTCTCCCCGATAGATTTGAGTCCAAGGTGATGGCTTTAGAGGAGAATAACACTTACAAGGATATGAAGCCGAGTGAGGTGATAGGGAGGCTTCTAGCTTATGAGTCTAGGAAGGGTCCTACCTCCACACCTCCTAAAAAGCAAAAGGGAATTGCTTTGAAAGCCTCCAAAGATGTGAATGAGGAGAATGATGACTCGGATGAAGAAATTGCCTTGTTAATGAGAAGCTTCAAGAAATTCTACAAGTCCGAGAAGAAAGGTTTCGGATCCAAGGGTCAAGACTTCAAGAAAAAGACTCCATTCAAGAAGTTTGAGGAAAGGGGTCCGATGCTATGAGTGTGGTGGCGTATGCCACTTTGCCCCCGAATGTGCTAATCACATTACCAAGAAAAAGGGTAAAGTGATGGCCGCCACATGGAGTGGAAGTGATGACTCCAATGAAGGAGATGAGTTTTCAGATGATGAAGAACTCGTGGCTAACTTCATAGCCTTTGCCTCCTTTTACAAAAGCAAAGGTTCTAGTGAAGAAGAGAATAAGAGTCAAGAAGAAATTGACTCAAGTGATGATGGCTATTCATCTCACTCTACTAATGGAAAAATGGACAAGATGGATCTTAGAGACTACATGGTCAAGTTTGAGAATTCAAGGTTAAAAAACTAGAGAGAAATTATGAGATTGAATGAGGAAAACCTAGAGCTCTCAACACATATAGATCAATTAAGTGAAGAAGTAGTGAGATCCACATCGAATGAAGATAAGCTAAGAGAGGAGTTAGTCTTATCTAAGAGGAATGAAGAAGGTTTGAAGAGGGAGCTTGATGAAGTTAAATAATCATTAGCTAGGATGGCTTCTAGCACTAAGAAGCTTGACCATATACTTGGTGTTGGAAAGAGTCCGTGTGACAAGAGGGGTCTTGGGTATGAAGATGGTAAAGAGATCTCAACCTCTAACAAGACCGTGTTTGTCAAGAGCTTGGGCAACAAAGAAGCTTCACCGATGCAAACTTCTAGGAAGAAAATTGATCTAGGACAATGTTTGAATAGTGCACAAGTGAAGATGGCACAAAGAAGGCAACCTCAAGCTCAACCTACAAGAGCGTTTCAAACCAACATCTCTCAACCTATGGCTCATAAAGAAAAGGGACCAATCATGCAAGCTATATCTTGGAAGCAAGCTAGACCGGTTCAATAACGAAGATGGATTGAACCCACTCAACCATAAAGACATGGGAAAGCTCCTATGTACAAGGACAAGGTATGATTTCTTATTTTATTCTTACATGTCATTTTTGTGGTTTTGATGGTCATATTAGACCAAGATGCTTTCGTTATATTAAAATGTGTAGGGAAAAAAATGTTTGCACGCAGTGGAAGCGAGACTAAAATAGAGTTTAGTATAGTTTAAAATGTTTCCATAATTTGAACCTTAACCCTTTAATTAATTAACATATAATACTAAAGATATCATACCTTTGTCGCGTGATCCGATTGACATTGCGTCGATGGTAATCCGCAAGATCTTCTAATCCAATAACGAACGTGAATCACCTAGGAGCGTGGTCTCCCTTCTCTTTGAATTGTGTACCTGAGGATGGATTAACAAAACCTTTTCTTTTTCGTTAGTCACAACAAGTTTCAAGAGACAACAAAGAATGTTCCGGTCACTTTTGAATTCACAATCTTTAGATCGAAACTCGTGTGAACCTTATTCGAAATTGTGCACAAAACCTTTTGATGTAAAAGTAACTAGTGCACTATCGAAATAAGAACAAACTTTTCTCTCTATTCCTCTTGGCCGAAAATCACACTAGTCTAAGAGTTGGATTCTATTTTTCTCTAGTAAAAGAAAAAACTCTCAAGTCCAAGACATTAGGGTTTGCCGAATCCTTTTCTCAATATATAATATATGTTTTTCGACCACTTGCCATATTAATCATATATTTATATATTGTGATATCCTTGCATAATATATATTATATATATATCTAGTGCTATTTACTTGCACAATATATTATATATATATATCTGCATGAATTCGATTTGCATGTATTTCACCCATATATTTGCATGCTTATATGTATATATATTTCCGCATGCATTCATGCATATATTATCTATATATTCCGCATGCATATATATATTATATACAAACCCTAATCCAACTCTTTAGTGTATTTGTGACTATATTAAAGACTTCCTAATTTGACTAGATAAATAAATCCCTTAATTATCTACTTACCAAATAAAGTCTTTTATTTTTAATATACTACTACCAATAGTATAACTCTAGGAAACATATTTCCTGATCAGAAAAAGATTTTGATTCATAATTAAATGATTAACTAATTAATTAATTAATTTCCATTTAATCAATCAATAAAATAAAATAATATTTTAGACTATTATTCTAGTCTTGCCGCCCACACCATATACATGGGCCTAATATTATTTTCTTATTTTATTTAATCTATTAGACTTTAATTAAAAAGCCCACATGTGAACTAGACCCATTCTTACTAAAAGAAACAAGCCCACATGCCTTTCATTAATATATTAATATAATTGATCAGCCCATTAAATAAATAATGTGTAAATTATATTCTTAATATATTAAATACAATTCTAGATGGACCCATAAATTGGTCCGGTAGAATATATCAAGTGATCCATGCAAGTCCGTGTGGATTGAGGATCTTGGCGGGCTATCTAAATTTAAGCTTCAATAGACATAACCTAATCACAATCAACAAATGATTCACTTAGGTCCGATCTATTAATTTTAAATCATTCCACTAAAGAGCTAAAATTGAACTCTTAAATAAAGATAGAATAAGTAAATATTTCTCATTCGTACCCTAGACAATCTTATTGGAGATGGTGTATCCTCGTGAAGAATATCAGTAATCGCCAAGAGCTCATAGACCGCCTATAGCTCTCCAAGTTACCATATTTACTCATATGACCACATTTTGAACTTGGATATTTTGACTTGTCCAGAAGCCATGTTTCAATAGACTCTACCGAAAACTTAACGTTAAGATTCAATATCCAATACCTCAAAACATCCATATGATGATATTATACTCTCATTTAATAAATGGAGCCACGATGTCCATATCTATAAATGAAGTCCTCTATCGATTAACAAATGAATACCACCAAACTATCGAGGATAGACTATGCTATATAATCGTACTCATTGATAACTCAAATGATAACACTTGCAACCATAAGTCCATCATTTATCTCAGGAATAATATAGACTCTCCAATTGTCCTGATAATGAAAAAACTTTTATCTACTGACAGTTTTAGATAAAGTATTTCATTGTGATCCTATTCAATGCACCCAGTGCACTAGATTCTTTTACTCGAAGACCCTTTGATGATTTCAGACTTATCATAACTCATTTGATCCCACTCAAATGCTAGCAAAAGAATTCTACAACTTTAACAAGATAAAGGTGCCCAACCTTTAACTTAAGTTGTGAACATTATTCAAGACTAACTAAAGAATTGTGTCTACCTCATACATATCCAGAAGTACAAACAATTCTTCTTTTCTCATAGTCTTTTGACCTTATGATTATTTACTTTTGACAATTATAATATTCAATCTATAAATGCTATAAGATTTGTTTAAATGAAAAATCACTTTATTAATATGAAAAGATTGTCAAAAACAATATTACACTCTTGCTATTGAGCATAATCCTAACAAAATGTGCAAAACTAAAAGCATGATTGAGAAGAAAAAGAAAAGAGCCATGATGCATGTTCCTAGGAATGATAAGATTAATTTGCATAATCCTAGGATATCTAGAGCCCATGTACCAAAGACCACTAGGAAAGAGAATGTTTTACGTAGGTGGACTAGGAAGAATGAAAATGTTTGCCATGTTGCACAACTTCTAATTTTTGGTATTTAGATAGTGGATGCTCTAGGCATATGATGGGAAACAAGAGTTTCTTCGAGACTCTTGTCATGGAGGAAAGAGGATGTGTCACCTTCGGTGATGGATCCAAAAAGAGAGTCATAGGGAAAGGAACCATTTCCATTCCTGGATTACCCTCTTTATCCAATGCCTTATTTGTTGATGGCTTGAAAGCCAATTTGATAAGCATTTCACACCTTAGTGATGAATGATATTCTGTCTTATTTAGTAAAGATGATTGCTCTATTCTTAAGCCCGATGGACAAACCTTGTTGAAAGGTATGAGATCTAGTGACAATTGCTATTGTCTTGAAGATAAAATAGTCTCAAACAATGTGTCCATGGATGAGCAAATAGAGTTGTGTCATGAAAGACTTGGCCACATGAACTTTAGGGATTTAAGAACCCTTGGAAAGTTCAATTGTGTGCGTGGCCTCCCTAAGCTTAGGAAGAAAGCCAATGGTGTTTGTGGACCTTGCCAACAAGGAAAACAAACCAAGAGCATGCACAAAAAGGGCAAGTATCTCTCCACCAAGGAGCCCCTAGAGCTTCTCCACATGGATCTTAAGGGTCCGATGCAAACCGAGAGTTTATGTGGAAAGAGATACATTTTTGTTTTGTGTAGATGATTTATCTAGGTTCACATGGACATATTTTCTTAGAGAAAAATCCGAAACTTTTGAGAAGTTTAAAATGCTTTGTACTAAAATACAAAATGAAATGAATTCTAAAATTAAAAGCATTAAACAGATTAGAAGTGATCATGGGAGAGAGTTTGAGAATGCCCTCTTTGAAAGCTATTGCAATAGCTTAGGGATCTCCCATGAGTTTTCGGCTCCTAGGACACCTCAACAAAATGGAGTTGTTGAGAGGAAGAATAGGGTCCTTCAAGAGATGGCCCGTGTGATGTTGCTTAGCAACAATGTCCCTAGGAACCTATGGGCCGAAGCCGTCAATACGGCCTGCTATATAGGGAATAGAGTTTTCCTAAGGCCCGGATATAGGAATACCTCCTATGAGTTATGGAAAGATAGGAAGCCAAATGTTAGCTACTTCCACACCTTTGGAAGGAAATGCTACATTTTGAATGACTGTGATCAACTTGGCAAGTTTGATGCTAAGAGTGATGAGGGTATATTTATTGGCTATGCCTTAAATAGTAGAACCTATAGAGTTTTTAATTTGAAGACTCAAACTGTCATGGAATCATCCAATGTTGTCATTGATGATACAAGGCTCAAGTCTAATAACCATGAGGAGGAGGTAGTTTTAGATAATGACTCTCCTTTGGAGAATGTTGTGGAGACTCCCAATGTTGGGACGTCCAATGGTAATAATGAGGGCACATAACCTCTTAATAGAGTTCCTCTCTTGGACTCTAATGAACCCGCTCCATGGGTTAAAAGACTCCATAACAAAGATGATGTTATTGGAGATGTGAATGAGGGCGTTAGGACTAGGCATCAAATAGCTAATCTCATTAGCTTTACATGCTACACCTCTCAAATAGAACCCTAAAAGGTTGATGAAGCCTTAAATGATGAATTTTGGGTTCTTACTATGCAAGAAGAGCTAAGCCAATTTGAAAGGAATGAGGTTTGGACTATAGTTCCTAGGCCTAAAAGCACACATGTCATAGGCACCAAGTGGATTTATAAGAACAAATCCGATGAGGATGGCAACATAATGCGTAATAAGGCAAGATTTGTTGCACAAGGGTACTCTTAAATTGAGGGTATCGACTTTGAGGAGACATTTGCTCCCATTGCCCGTTTAGAGTCCATTAGGCTTCTTTTGTCCATATCTTGTATTCACAAGTTCAAATTACACCAAATGGACGTCAAGAGTGTCTTCCTCAATGGCTTATTGCAAGAGGAATGTTTGTTGAACAACCCAAGGGGTTTGTGGATGCACACCACCCCAACCATGTCTATCGCCTCAAAAAGGCTTTGTATAGGTTGAAACAAGCACCGAGGGCTTGGTATGAGCGCCTCACTCAATTTCTTGTTGACAATAACTACCCAAGGGGTAGTATTGACAAGACTCTATTCATCAAGAAAGACAAGGATGAGCTATTTATAGCTCAAATCTATGTTGATGATATAGTGTTTGGCTCCACTAGCAACACAAAAGTCCAACAATTTGTTGATGTTATGTCTCATGAATTTGAGATGAGTCTTGTTGGTGAGCTAAGTTACTTCCTAGGTTTGCAAATTAGGCAATTAGATAATGGGATCTTCATTACCAAAGCCAAATATGCCAAAGACCTAGTGAAGAAGTTTGGTCTTGAAAATGCCAAACATTGTGATACACCCATGAGTACCACTTTGAAGCTAAGCAAGGATGCTAGTGGTAAAAGTGTGGAACAAACATTATATCGGGGCATGATTGGTAGCTTGCTTTATTTGACCGTAAGTAGGCCCCGATATCTCTTTTAGTGTGGGTGTGTGTGTGTGTGCTAGGTACCAAGCGGATCCCAAGGAGTCTCATCTCTCTTCCGTAAAGAGAATCATTCGCTATGTGAATGGGACATCTAACTATGGGATTTGGTACTCTTTCGACACTAATGCTAGTCTTATAGGATTTAGTGATGCAGATTGGGCAGGAAATTGTGATGATAGGAAAATCACATCGGGCGGTTGCTTCTTTCTAGGCAATAACTTGGTGTCTTGGTTTTGCAAGAAGCAAAACTCGATTTCCTTGTCCACGGCAGAGGCTGAGTACATAGCCGTGGGGAGTGGATGCACACAACTCCTATAGATGAAGCAAATGCTAGTAGACTACGGATTCAACCAAGGTACACTCACTCTCTTTTGTGATAATATGAGTGCCATTAATATTTCAAAGAATCCGGTGCAACATTCTAGAACTAAGCATATTGACATCCGCCATCATTTCATTAGAGAGCTTGTTGAAAATAAATGCATAGTACTTGAACATGTAGGTACTAATGATCAACTTGCGGACCTATTTACTAAACCCTTAGATGCTACTCGATTTAAAACACTTAGTAGACCTATTGGGATATGTCTTGTGGAGTGATGTATTTTTTGATTGACCCCATATGGGGAACTCAAGCAAATAGAGCTATTTTGCATTCTTGTCACTTGCAAAAATTTGAAATATCTTATGCCTCTTCTTTTAATTGCTTGAGTAAGCTTGGTTGCACATATGTATATATGTTTTCAATTCAATAAGTGTGAACCTTACTTGTTTACAATCTGTAAGGATTCCCATATCTTGATTGGCTTATTTCATCGACAAACCACGTGTTGGGGATTGTATGTAAGGGTAGCTTAAGTGATTCATAATCAAGCTCAAGACCCTCTCATGTCCTCAAGGTTGATAAGCACCAAAGGTTAACCTCTATGTGCTTAATTGCTTTGAGGAGATAGTTGCACACACTCACAACTCATGCATAGTGTTTAATTCGTGTATGTTGTGTGTCTATATATGTGCATTAATGTTCATTAACATCTCTTCTTGCATGCTTTACATGATTGCATTTTGTATGACCAAAGTCATGTTCATTCTAGACTTAGGATTGCATTCATGGTGTTGGCGCTGTACGTACAGCGCCTATATGAGACCTGGTTGAAAATGCATTTTTAATGCATTAGGTCTGATGCTATTTTGGAAGGCGCTGTACAAAGCGCTGTTCGTACAGCGCCCATCTCAGACCCGAAAGGATCAGTTTTGAGGCGCTGTTCAGGCGCTGTAAAAAAGTGCTCTACGAACAGCGCCTATGAAGAATGTTCTTCATTTCCCAGATAGGCGCTGTACAAAGCGCTCTACAAAGCGCTGTACGTACAGCGCCCAAGGCAAATTTTGTGTCATTTATCAAAACGCACCACTTTACTTTTGACACCCTATAAATATGCCTCTTTGACTTTAGGTCAAATGGCTGAGTTCAGAATATCATATTTTACTTAGAATATTTTTCAAGCAAAGAAAAATTCAAAAGAACTCACCTTTAACCACTCAAATCAAATCCTTTGTGCATCAAGTTTCATATTGCATCTTCTATGACTATATAGAATGCATCCATGATTGGGTTTGCATCATCACAACATGCTTGGTAAGATTTTGATTTAGTTCATCTTATTTTAGTATTTTGACTATCAAGCATATTCTCTTTTAATTTACTTGTATGTTTTTGATCATATGATAAATACAAGATTAGAGAATTAATTGTGATGAATTGATTGAGTGTTGTTTTGTGATAGCTAATTAGGTTTTTGATTAATCTTGATTAGCTAAGCTATTTGACATGTCATTTAGCTCTTGATATCTAGGGTTGATTTAATTGATTATATCATTATCCTAGATAAGTATCTAAGGTTCCCTAGCCTTGTTTGTTATTTGAATATTCATTCATATTCACATAGGTTGCATAATCTCTGAAAAATATATATAAACGTGTCCTAAAGTAATCTAGAGGGGGGGTGAATAGATTATATTCAATTCTTTTAACCAATTTTCGTTATTAGTCAATTTTACGAAAAATCCCCGAACAAGATACAAAGCGGAAAATAAAGGACACACAATATTTACGTGGAAACCCACACGGTGAAAAACCACGGGCTGATGAGTGCGCCACACCTGAACCTCAATCCACTAATTGTAATGGCAATTACAACCTAGGTTGACCACGTCAAACCACACACGGTTACTAATCTACCACAACTACCCGCAGGCCTTCAAGAGTGAATCTAGTCCATGCTTGCAAAACTATCACAATAGTAACTACAAGACTTGACTCTAAAAGAAGAGATAAAACAACCTAATGTGAATATGTGAAATACTCAAGATGCTAAAAATGCAAGGTTAGACATTCAAGCTTATCTAGGCATGGATGAACATGTTAGACATTCCTAGATATCATTTTGCTAGATGACATGCATATAGTATAACCAAATAACCAACCAAAATCCTACATGCTCTATCTAGCACAATACAACTAACAAACCACAATAAAAGCAATCTTGAAACTAAGTCAAGTCATAAAGATGCAATCTTGAATCAATTCAAGTGATAAAAAAGCTATCTTGTAAAACAAGAACATATAGATATAAGAATGATGTTCTAGATACAAGTCATGTGAGCAATAATAAAAACCCTAAATGAAATCAACCTAGAATCATGCTAGATGATGTATGAAAGATGCAAGATGAAGAGTTTTTGTGATTTGGAACCTTAAAGATGGAGTCTTGATGCCTTGGAGTGGAAGATGCTCAAGAAGCTCTCAAATGTGTAATTTTTGCTCTTCAAAACCGAGCCAAGGCAAACAAGACACATATATATGTGATCCAAATGAAGTGATGTCGTTTTGAAATAAATGCCTGAAAGCGCGACATCGGCGGTTTCATTCGGCGGTCAGGCCACCGAATTAGACCGCAGAAAAACAACCGTCTCGACTCAAACACTAGATCGGCAGTTTGGTTCAGCGGTCAGGCCGCCGAACACAACCGCACATTTCCATATGACATTCTGGAATCATTCGGCGGTCGAGAATATGACCGCCGATCAAACCGCACATTTGGGACAGAAACCACCAGGTCAAAACGGCAGT
The DNA here is from genome assembly GCA_008009225.1 of Acer yangbiense. Taxonomy (NCBI): domain Eukaryota; kingdom Viridiplantae; phylum Streptophyta; class Magnoliopsida; order Sapindales; family Sapindaceae; genus Acer; species Acer yangbiense. The sequence continues at coordinate 29,967,378 of CM017764.1, forward strand.
TTCATTCGGCGGTTAGGCCGCCGTTTGAAACCGCACAATTCCAATCATGATACTGGAATGATTCGGCGGTCAAATTTATGGTCGCTGATTCAACCGCAGAAAATGGAACAGAATTCCATTTTCAGTCGGCGGTTTCATTCGGCGGTCTGGCCGCCGAATTCAACCGTCGTTTCCCCAAAATTGGAGAAATCAAAGGAGAAGCCAAGGCATTCTCCGAAAGCGGTCTTCACGCTTAACAAGCACACCATCGTGCATGCATGGACATTTCCGAATCATCTCGGAAACGAATTACAACACACTAATGAAAAGTAAACATGAAGTGCAAGAGTGATAAGTGACATGTGAATGCAATCTAATGCCTATCATGACATGGCAAAACATACTAAGATGCAAACACATTAATAATTACACACAACCAAGAAGAATAAGATCATGCATGGATTTGTGAGTGTGTGCAACTACATCTCTTCAAAATAGAGTTAAGTCAAGAAAACTATCTTCCTTGAAGCTCTTGATCACACAATGAGGTTTTCTTCCATTCTAAGCTACCCTTACAAATAGAACCCCATTGTGATTTTGTCAACGAAATATGCCAATCAAAAGTGAGGCATTTACAATCTCCCCCTTTGGCTATTTCTTGACAAAATCACCACTCACATAGCATCCTCACTGATACTCACTTTTTCCGTCGTTAAGAAATCGCAAGGATCAAAAGATTATTTCATTTAAAAAGGGGTTTCCTACGCAATGTGCTCTAAACTAGCAAAAGACTAGTAAAGCGGTAAGCGAGGGTATCGTTCCGCAGGGAGGTGTGATTCGTCAACCATATCAAGTTCTAGAGTTTATTGTAAGCATGTAAATAGAATGCGGAAAGGTAAGAATGATGTGTGTGAAATGTATGTACAATGCGGTGTGTGTGTATAGAAAATGAAAATGAAAATAAATAAAAACAAAGAGAACATGGAAGGGTGAGAATGATGTTTAAAGTGATAAATAAAATGGTGGATAGGAGAGATGCATGAAAATGGCCACACAAGGTTCAACAAGTTCACCATACATAAGTGCACAAATAGTTGGTTGTTAGACATTAAGGACATCCAATTTTAGTTAAGGGTTCGTTCTTGCCTCAATCCGATTTATACCCACTCATAGAGCTAACGGTTGAAGAGTGTGTCGAGAGCCCCTCGTACACGAAACCGCAACCAACATTTGTGAACCGATTCTACAAACAAAACTACATTGAGCCCCAATGATTGCTTCGTAATGTAAAATGGCAACGTGAAAGTCTAATGAGTGTGGAAAGAGTGATTGTATCTCCGACCATAACTCACCTAGAGCCCCTAGAGTGAGAAATAGCTAAAGTCCAATTGTTTACAAGAACAATGAACCAAACCCTTCTAATATGACAATTTATAGGTTCACCCACTCTTCCTAGCTAATTAGCCAAAACTATGCCCGGAGAGCCCCTCTAAAAGCACAATCCTAACTCTAATTCACTCAAACCAATTCATGACATGCAATTTCGACCTTCCATCAACATACATACACAAATGGGATATTTGATTACAACTACTCCTACAATTAAGTTAATCTACTCCTAATCCCATCCATGAACACATATCAATTTCCAATCATCCACAAACATGCATTTCAAGATAAGAGATATACTCAATAACAATCAAGAATGAATCAAAACACAAATTGGATATAAAAACAACCATATATATATTGAGCACAAAATAGGTTTACAAATATTCCCAAGTGGGGATTACACATTCAAGAAAACAAGAAATACATAGAGAGTGAGAAATAGATACAACCCTTGAAGAAAACCTCCTCCAAGAGCTCCTTCCCTTGCTAGCTCGAAATTGACCAAAGCCCACTCCTATCTCTATGTAATCTACTCCTAAATGTGGTGGAAGATGTGTAGAAGGTGAGATGGGGAGCATCCATGGAGGAAAAACCTCCATGGATGCTCTTGGAAGCTCCTCTCTCTCTTATTTAGTGAAGAAGATGAAGATGAATATGAAGAAGAAGAGAAAGTTTGTGGGAAGTGTGGATTCTGAAAGAATGAGGCAAAAAGGGTGTTTATATAGTGTTGGGAGTTTTAGGGCTGAAATGGGGATGAATTGACGAGTTTGCCCCTCTCATTTCGCCCAAAATCGGCCTCTCGCTGGGCGATCGGCGGTTTAATCGGCGGCCTGGCCGCAGATTCCAAACCGCAGAATGGAAAAGTGACATTTTGGAATTGATCAGCGGTTGAATCGGCGGTTGAACTGTGGCCGCCAAATTTGCTTCTGGACTCACTGATGTTTATCGGCGGTTTCAATTCTGCGGTCTGGCCGCAGATGTTGACCGTCGAATTTGGATTTTCTACACTTCATCCGTAAGCTGCTGGAATGCCGAGGGGTTTTGCCGCAGTCTCGTTGTCGCATTCTATCTCGACGACGGATCAACCGTGGGTACGGCTAGGCTTAGATCACGTCGTTGTCTGTGTCGACGGAGAGGCACGACACTCAACATATACTCCATTTAATCCATTTTTGGCTCATTTTGCTTCCCTAACGTTCCTTTATGCTCAAACACCTATTGTAGGGAATATGTACCTACACATAGCTCAAACAAAACATTATATACAAAAATACGCTCGAAAACGAGACAAACGATCGGAAATGGGGGACCTCAAATAGGTATAAAATAGTCCGATCAAATACCCCCAAACCTATCATTTGCTCGTCCTCGAGCAAAACAAAGAGAACAAAAATACAAATAACAAATAACAAATAAAAAAAACTTATAAATAAAAAACTAAAAATTAAGCTAGTCCACTTCCGTAGGAAACACGGTGGCACTTAGCATGTGCCACAAGCCTTTAAACCACTAGGCGATCCCTAGAGGAGGAGTTATAGTCTCCTGAGGGTTTACAGCTACGACACCCACAAACGTATACTCTGCAATAAAAGTTGAGAAGCAAATCCGCACATACCAAGCAAAGACTACACATGCATGCTAGAATCTCAAATATACCAATTAATAACAATGCATCACACAATGCAAGTATGCCAATACTTAGGATGTTTTCGGTTTACAAAACAACTACGCCCGTATGCCCAAGATAAAATTCACCTCGACTCTAATCCTCACCGGATTTCAGTCATATTTTCACTCAGAACTTAGGCGCACTCTCTAGCAAACATATGTGATTTGGAGTTTAGGTATATGGAATCAAATATAATCACATATGAGTATTTTCCAATGACGCACATTTTCTGAAAATGGATCTCATGGAAGGAATTGAAATGCCACGAACGTGGAAAGACATGCATCGACTCACATTCCCAAGATAGACTTCCTAAGAGATCAAATGAACTTTTCCTCACTTTTATTAGGGCCAAGGTGATTTGTGGTAGTGTTTGGGATGTAAGAGATGGTGGGAGCGGGAAGGATAAAGTTACTAACCATGCTAAGGTGTGTTTACACATTACACTTTATAACAAAATTAGCTCTATTACATATTTACAATACAAACGTCTAGGCTTTGTGCTACATTTGTACCCTTATTAGTGAGTAACTTTACCATTGAAGAACTAGGAGGCTTAAGTGTTTTATATTTCAACACTTATTCTTTTTTTTTTCTTTTTCTTTTTCTTTTCTTTTTTTTTTCCTTTTTTTTTTTTTCTTTTTTAAGCCTTTGCCTAGCACAATTTACATATATTTGCCTACGTACACGCTTTTACAAAATTTAGAGCTAGCTTCTCCTAAGCTATATACCTCAACATGATCAATAACTAGGGAATGGATATGTGTTTGGCTTCAATTTGCAATGAATATAGGGGTATGGGAGTGTTTAGGCTATTTTAATAGTTATGCACACACTTAAGCTCAAAATCATTTCTAAAAGTCCATCTACCAAAGGAATACAAGTCTCAACAAGCAATCCACAAGATAAAGTTCTATGGCAATCAATGCAAAATTGATGTACAATGAGATCACAATGAAGAAAAAAAAAATCGAAGAGTGTATAAGAGTAGAAACAAAACCCACAAACTTTCGTTATTTAGGCACAATGTAGCTCACGGGTAGTCTCCACAATTTTCCTAGGCTACACAAACATAGAAGTCTCATCCACCTCAACATCAAAAGATTGGCACTGTACAAGCAAATTTAAGCGACGCACGGAGTTAAAAGCATGCAATGGATGTCTCTATCGGCACGCAAGGAAAAACAACTCAACAAAAATGGACTCATTTCCAAAAAATTTCAAAATTTATCGTTTTGTGCAGAGATTTGAAAATTTTCTAAACGTAACAAAAATAAAAATAAAAATAAACAACGAAGGTGTCCACACCCCCAAACCTAAACTCAACATTGTCCTCAATGTTGCTCAAATCATAAAATATGGACAACGTTTAGCAAAATTCGGAGATGAGAACAAAAATAAAAAGCTAACAACAATACACAACAAATCCTAAGATCTAAGCACAATACAAATCCACTCTTAGATCTAAACAAAAATAAAAGTTACAAACACTACAAGCATAGCATTTTAACATTAAGCTCATGGGCAATTTCCGCCTAAATCAACAACTAATCCACAAGTGCTCCATTTAAACTCAAAATTCAGAGGATACCTCTTATGGCTACAACCAACTAGGCCATTGTGGCGTTGCCGTTTCACTTGGGAGTTGTTGCGGTGCAATAAGCGCAAACTTACGGTTCTCTTGAGTTGTGTGGTCCATTCGACCTGAAAATATCATTTTCTTGCACAAGCACAACTCAAACAACATTAAACGCATATGCTATAAAGAAAAATAGAAAAAACAAGTGTTTATTTTCAACATATCTAAACATATTCCGCAAAGCAATTAAATCTAAATATTTACAAATCCTAAGCTAAAACAAGAAACAATCAACGAATACGCCTCCCCGGCAGCGGCGCCAATTTTTTGATACTCACTTTTTCCGTCGTTAAGAAATCGCAAGGATCAAAAGATTATTTCATTTAAAAAGGGGTTTCCTACACAATGTGCTCTAAACTAGCAAAAGACTAGTAAAGCGATAAGCGAGGGTATCGTTCCGCAGGGAGGTGTGATTCGTCAACCATATCAAGTTCTAGAGTTTATTGTAAGCATGTAAATAGAATGCGGAAAGGTAAGAATGATGTGTGTGAAATGTATGTACAATGCGGTGTGTGTGTATAGAAAATGAAAATGAAAATAAATAAAAACAAAGAGAACATGGAAGGGTGAGAATGATGTTTAAAGTGATAAATAAAATGGTGGATAGGAGAGATGCATGAAAATGGCCACACAAGGTTCAACAAGTTCACCATACATAAGTGCACAAATAGTTGGTTGTTAGACATTAAGGACATCCAATTTTAGTTAAGGGTTCGTTCTTGCCTCAATCCGATTTATACCCACTCATAGAGCTAACGGTTGAAGAGTGTGTCGAGAGCCCCTCGTACACGAAACCGCAACCAACATTTGTGAACCGATTCTACAAACAAAACTACATTGAGCCCCAATGATTGCTTCGTAATGTAAAATGGCAACGTGAAAGTCTAATGAGTGTGGAAAGAGTGATTGTATCTCCGACCATAACTCACCTAGAGCCCCTAGAGTGAGAAATAGCTAAAGTCCAATTGTTTACAAGAACAATGAACCAAACCCTTCTAATATGACAATTTATAGGTTCACCCACTCTTCCTAGCTAATTAGCCAAAACTATGCCCGGAGAGCCCTTCCAAAAGCACAATCCTAACTCTAATTCACTCAAACCAATTCATGACATGCAATTTCGACCTTCCATCAACATACATACATAAATGGGATATTTGATTACAACTACTCCTACAATTAAGTTAATCTACTCCTAATCCCATCCATGAACACATATCAATTTCCAATCATCCACAAACATGCATTTCAAGATAAGAGATATACTCAATAACAATCAAGAATGAATCAAAACACAAATTGGATATAAAAACAACCATATATATATTGAGCACAAAATAGGTTTACAAATATTCCCAAGTGGGGATTACACATTCAAGAAAACAAGAAATACATAGAGAGTGAGAAATAGATACAACCCTTGAAGAAAACCTCCTCCAAGAGCTCCTTCCGTTGCTAGCTCGAAATTGACCAAAGCCCACTCCTATCTCTATGTAATTTACTCCTAAATGTGGTGGAAGATGTGTAGAAGGTGAGATGGGGAGCATCCATGGAGGAAAAACCTCCATGGATGCTCTTGGAAGCTCCTCTCTCTCTTATTTAGTGAAGAAGATGAAGATGAAGATGAAGATGAAGAAGAAGAGAAAGTTTGTGGGAAGTGTGGATTCTGAAAGAATGAGGCAAAAAGGGTGTTTATATAGTGTTGGGAGTTTTAGGGCTGAAATGGGGATGAATTGACGAGTTTACCCCTCTCATTTCGCCCAAAATCGGCCTCTCGCTGGGCGATCGGCGGTTTAATCGGCGGCCTGGCCGCAGATTCCAAACCCTCAGAATGGAAAAGTGACATTCTGGAATTGATCGGCGGTTGAATCGGCGGTTGAACTGTGGCCACCGAATTTGCTTCTGGACTCACTGATGTTGATCGGCGGTTTCAATTCTGCGGTCTGGCCGCAGATGTTGACCGCCGAATTTGGATTTTCTACACTTCATCCGTAAGCTGCTGGAATGCCGAGGGGGTTCTGCCGCAGTCTCGTTGTCGCATTCTATCTCGACGACGGATCAACCGTGGGTACGGCTAGGCTTAGATCACGTCGTTGTCTGTGTCGACGGAGAGGCACGACACTCAACATATACTCCATTTAATCCATTTTTGGCTCATTTTGCTTCCCTAACGTTCCTTTATGCTCAAACACCTATTGTAGGGAATATGTACCTACACATAGCTCAAACAAAACATTATATACAAAAATACGCTCGAAAACGAGACAAACGATCGGAAATGGGGGACCTCAAATAGGTATAAAATAGTCCGATCACTCACAAAACAAAAAAAATTTGGTGAATAAAAATTTTCTACATTACAATAAAGCTCCTATAAGTCTTTGAACATCTTCAAGTCAATTCCAAGCTTGTAAAAAATTTCAACCTACACACAATAAACAAGAAATATACCTTCCAAGAACAAGTGTGTGAGAGATGCTAATGACAAAAAGAAATGCAATTTCAAAAAGGAATCAATCATGCAATGCAATGCAATGCAACTCCCCCTGAATGCAATGCCTAGAAGCACAAATTTTCCCCAAACCTTACTCCCTTTTTTTTGTCATGAGATAGGCAAAGGGAGTCTCCCTTAAAAGATAAGCATTAGCAAAGAGAGCTTGTAGCACAAGCACATATGCATAATCATATAAGCAATTTTATGCACCTCAATCAAGTAAGAGAGATTCAAGGAGTTTTTAAAAAAATGTGTGACAAGGATGCTTCGTATGCAAGACATGTTGCATTCAAGATCAAAAGCAATGGTATTTGGCAAAGCAAACAACAAAGGTTTCCTAAAGGAAGTCAAACCAATTTCACCCTTTGTCATGGAAAAAGCAAGGATATAGAGATTTAGCATTTCATATTTTAAAGAGCAACTATATCCAACTTTATAAGCAAAACAAGACATGAGTGACTTTGCACCCTATTTGATTTTTTCGGGTAAGATACATGTATGATAGTAGCCTTGTTCTACAAATAAAGAAAGAGGGACTTTGGATTTGAGTCTCAATAATGTTTTTGCACACAAATTTTCATTCAACATTTGTAACTAAACAATTCACATTTTGCATTTCATGCTTTTCAATTTGAGCATGTCATTAAAAAGAATCATCATGTCATGGAGATCAATTAAAGGTCATTCAAAAAAAGTACTTCCAAGGTACATCTCCTATTCCAAAAATGCATGTTTGAGCATAAATATGACATGGATTGCAAACAAGTCAATGTATCACACTTATTAAAAAAAAACATATAAGTATGTACAACCAATCATCTCAAGCAATTAATTAAGAGGCATAAAATATATCAATGTAGCACAATGCATGATCATGCAACTTTGCTCTCTTTGCTTGAGCTCCCCATATGGGGTCAAGACAAACCAAATCAAACCAAGTCACAAATCCCAATAGACTTGCTAAGGTTCCCAAATCTAATGGTGTCTAAAGGCTTTGTGAACAAATCCGCTAGTTGGTCATTTGTTCCAACATGTTCCAATGCAATGGTTTTGCTCTCAACTAGCTCTCTTATGAAATGGTGTCTAATGTCAATGTGCTTTGTCCTAGAATGTTGGACGGGATTCTTAGAAATGTTAATGGCACTCATGTTATCACAAAATAAAGTAAGAGTACCTTGCTCCAAGCCATAATCGGCTAGCATTTGTTTCATCCACATCAATTGAGTGCAAGCACTACCGGCGGCAATGTATTCCGCCTCGGCCGTGGATAGGGAAATAGAGTTTTGTTTCTTGCAAAACCAAGAAACCAAATTGTTTCCAAGGAAGAAGCAACCGCCCGATGTACTCTTCCTATCATCACTATTTCCCGCCCAATCGGCATCACTAAATCCAACTAGACTTGGATTAGTGTTAAATGAGTACAAAATCCCATGATTTTGAGGTACCATTCACAAACCGAATGATCCTATTCACCGCAACAAGGTGAGATTCTTTGGGATTAGCTTGGTACCTAGCACAAACACCCACACTAAAACAAATATTGGGCCTAGTTGCGGTCAAGTAAAGCACGCTACCTATCATGCCACGATATAGACTTTGATCAACATCCTTTCCACTTGCATCTTTGCTAAGTTTCAAGGTGGTGCTCATGGGTGTGTCACAATGTTTGGCATTCTCAAGACCAAACTTTTTCACTAGGCTTTTTGCATACTGAGCTTGGGATATGAAAATCCCATCATGCATTTGCTTGATTTGCAAGCCTAGGAAGTAATTTAGTTCACCAACCATGCTCATTTCAAACTCATGAGACATGACATCAACAAATTGTCTAACTTTGGATTGGTTGGTGGAACCAAATACAATGTCATCAACATAAATTTGAGCTATGAATAGCTCATCTTTAGTGCATTTGATGAACAAGGTCTTGTCAACACTACCTCTAGAGTAGCCGTTGTCAACAAGATAAAGAGTGAGGCGCTCATACCAAGCTCTCGGTGCTTGTTTCAACCCATATAGAGCCTTCTTGAGGTGATAGACATGAGAGGGGTGGTGTGGATCCACAAACCCCTTGGGTTGCTCAACAAACATTTCCTCATGCAATAAGCCATTGAGGAAGGCACTCTTGACATCCATTTGGTGTAACTTGAACTTGTACACAAGAAATGGACAAGAGAAGCCTTATGGACTCAAGACGGGCAACGGGAGCAAAAGTCTTGTAAGGTTTATAGTTTGTGTTGGCATAAATTCCATATCAAAATGTGTTTCTCTTGTAATGTTTAGTGGTTCGTATTGAATAATTAAGAAGATGAAGGATGTCTCAACCACAATTCATTCAAGAAGCCGGCTTTTAAGAGATTCGTGCATCATTGTTCGACAAAGGTAATAAAGGACCTCATATCTCTTACAAGGCTAGGCACACACACACACATAGCATTCTTGTGTGTTCCTTCATGATTAAACATCACTTATGTTTCACTTTCACACACTTGACAAAATATGCTCATGCATTCATACTATATTGGTAATATTTTGTTTATTGCTTTTTCTAGGACTATGTCCGGAAATTAGCATATGTGTGTGTATTTATGCTTGCATGTTTTCGTATTTTTATATGTGAACTTGAACATATTCTTATTTGATGTCTTACTAAGTTCCGGTCGTTTCGGTTACTCATTCATGTAGTTTCGAGTCCAAACGATGTAGCTACGCTACTTTTCGTTCTCATTCGTTGAGTTGACTTCATCGTCGTTCTCTGAGATGATTTCTCAACCATTTTTCAAAGTTGTATAGTCTTCATCGTGCATAAGAGAGTCACAGTTCGTAATCCGAAAACGGATTCAAAATCGGAGTTCGGATGCCCAAGATACGGGCTGAAGAACCGAGGGAGCGCGCGAGAGGGGCTGCTTGCCCCACGGCCAAGGGGGCTCTCTGCCCCCGTGAGGCCCACGCGCCCCCCACAGCCAGGGAGTGATATGGTCTCATGTGATTGGTCTTCAATCTCCTTCTCTCTCCTCCTTTATCTTCCCTCCATCTCTCTCCATTTGATTTTAAAGAAGAAAAAATTGAGTTTTCCCTTCAGAATTTCTCTCCAGAATTTCAGAACTTCAAAACACCATATCTTCCTCATCCGAAGTCGAATTTGAGCGATTCAAATTGGAGAGTGTTCATATTTGAGTCCTTTATCATTTCCAAGTGGTTTGGTGGCTGTTTGATCGAGATTTCTGGTGGTTCCACACTGATTTCCGAACCAGCTCGTGAATCAAAGGTATTGGACTTATCTTTGGGATTTCTTTCTTTTTAACCTTCAATTTGCTTGGGGTTTCTTCTTCTATATCTATGTTTATGTTTGGTAAAAGCTATTGAGAAAGGTAGCTTGAAAATCATTCTAATTGAAAGTCAATTTATAGACTATATGGACTAGTTTCTATGATTCTAGGTTATCCACATGTTTGTGAGTTGTATTGTGATTAGAATGGCATCTTAGGTTGTTTGTGACTTGATTGAATCAATTTTGTGATAAATGACCTTGAGATTTGATTTGATCCTTTGATTGATGAAATCTAGGATTTGTGTATTTGTTTGTGTTTTAGAGCAATCTAGGATTTGATTGATTTATATCTTGAATCCTTGCTCTATATTTTTAGCTAGAATATTGATTGATTAAATCTCATATATCTAGCATTTTATTGTATGTTGATTGCATCTTGAACTTGTACTTTATGAATATATTTTGATTCAAGTGTTGTATATGTGAATGAGACTTTGAGCTTATGTGTTTGGTGTTTCACATGCTTAGGTTTTATTCTCGTATTTTGCATCTAGACTTTTATTGAATGTTTTATCACATGTTTAGGTCTATTTGTACCATAGAATGTATTGATCACATGTTCTATGTTGATTTGATTGTTTGCATCATTTGCATTCACATGATCACACTAGGAAATCCTTGTAAAAGGCATGAAGTCTTGGTTAGAGTCGGGGTGACTCGGATAGCCAAGCAAGAAGACTTGCCTAGAGTCGGGATGACTCGGATAGGTAAGCAAGAAGTCATGGCTAGAGTCGGGAGGACTCGGATAGTCATGCATGGGAGGCTCCCTAGAGGCAAGAGTGCCTTGGATAGGGAGTTGGCTAATATATTGGTAGGCCTAGGCGTATGGTTAGACATAGACTCCGATAGAGCGGGGTACACGGGAGGTGTATGCACTCTTGAGGAATTTCTAATCTACCATCAATGTTGGTTTTGTGTGTTGTCCAATATATGGTGGTTTCGCATCATTGAGGGATTTCACACTTTCCAATAGGGTTGGGTAGGCTTAGACTACACTAGGTTGGGTGAGCTTAAGATTGGTCACTTTGTGAATGTTCTATGTTTACTTTTCAATAATATAGTACCCAATGGTTGTAGTTCAACCTGTGGATGTTTCCTCCTTAGAGGTTTTACCACGTTAAAAAAATCTCGTGTTAATTCTTTCTATCTCTTTCTCTTATATTTTAATTGTATATTTTATTATCTTGATTCATAATATTCACTTATGATGTATTGTGAAGCAAGACTTTGTATAGTGTGATTTGTGGATTCATTCTTTTGATCATTTTTGTATCTATGATTCTTTTGTATATTGTAATTTTTGTATAGTGATATTTGATCACTCTTGTAACTCATTGAACATCTATTGAAATACAAGCTTACTTTGTTGTTGTGTTTATTTGTTCTTATACCTCACATAACTAGATGATATACTTAGACCTTGCTTTCATGATTGTATTCTCGTATTGTCTATGTATGTCTTCCTTGGCTTATTTTGTTGTGTGTAAGGCTACCTTGAGGGACAAACGAAAGTTTGTTCAAGGGTTTGAAAAAAGGTGTAAAAACCTATTCACCCCCCCTCTAGGTATGCTTTAAGCAATTTAACTACGTTTGTATACTTTCAAGTCTCCTCGAAGTCAATACCCTCAATTTGAGAGTATCCTTGTGCAACAAGCCTTGCCTTGTTTCGCACAATGTTGCCATCCTCATCGGATTTGTTCCTAAACACCCATTTGGTGCCTATGACATTGGTGTTTCTAGGTCTAGGAACAAGAGTCCAAACCTCATTTCTCTCAAATTGGTTTAGCTCTTCTTGCATGGCAAGAACCCAAAACTCATCTTCCAAGGCTTCATCAACCTTTTTGGGTTCTATTTGAGAGGTGTAACAAGTGTAGCTAATTTGATTAGCTATTTGACACCTAGTCCTAACACCTTCTCTAATCTCTCCAATGATATCATCCTTATCATGGAGTTTTCTAACCCAAGGAGCGGGTTCATTAGAGTCCATGGGAGGAACTCTATTAAGAGGGAAATCATCCTCTTCATCTTGGTTTGACTTCACACCACTTGAAGTCTCACCACTTTCTTTCAAAGGAAGGTCATCATTCTCACAAACATCCTCTTCATGGTCATTTTGTTTAGGCCTACAATCATCAAATACCACATTTGAAGATTCCATCACACTTCGAGTCTTTAGATTAAAAACTCTATAGGCCTTGCTATTAAGTGCATACCCAATGAAAATACCTTCATCACTCTTGGCATCAAACTTACCAAGTTGATCTCGGTCATTTAGTATATAGCACTTGCTTCCAAAGATGTGGAAGTAGCTCACATTGGGTTTTCTACCCTTCCATAACTCATAGGATGTTTGTTTAGTCCCAGGCCTAAGGAAGACTCTATTCCCTATGTAACAAGCCGTATTGATGGCTTCGGCCCAAAGATTCCTAGGGACTTTGTTACTAATCAACATGACACGGGCCATCTCTTGGAGGACTCTATTCTTCCTCTCAACAACACCATTTTGTTGAGGAGTCCTAGGGGCCGAGAATTCATGGGAGATGCCTAAGCTATTGCAAAAGTTTTCAAAGCTAGCATTTTCAAATTCTTTCCCATGATCACTCCTAATTTTCCTAATGCTTTTAATGTGAGAAGTTTTCTCATTTTGAATTTTGACACAAAGCATTTTAAATTTCTCAAAGGCTTCAGACTTTTCTCTAAGGAAGTAAGTCCATGTAAACCTAGAGAAGTCATCAACAACAACAAGAATGTACCTTCTACCACCTAGACTCTCGGTTTGAATGGGACCCATAAGGTCCATGTGGAGGAGCTCCAATGGTTTTTTGGTGGAGAGGTATTTGCCTTTCTTATGCACACTCTTAGTTTGCTTCCCTTGTTGACAAGGTCCACAAACTCCTTCAACCTTTTTCCCAAGCTTGGGAAGGCCCCTAACAACATTCAACCTCTCAAGGACTTTCAAGTCCATATAGTTCATATGGCCAAGTCTTTGGTGCCACACATCAATTTGCTCACTAGTGGACAAGTTACAAGAGATAACATTAGACTCAAGACAATAAAATTGTCACTTGATCTCTTGCCTTTCAATAACACTTGCCCCTTTTCCTTAAGAATAGAGCAATCAACTTTGCCAAACATAACCGAAAGCCCTTCATCACTCAAGTGTGATATACTAATGAGATTGGCTTGCAAGCCATCAACATAGAGAGCATTGGGCAAGGAGGGTAAACCGGGAATTGATATATTACCTTTCCTTATGACTTTTTTCTTGGATCCATCACTAAAGGTGACAAACCCACCATCCTCCATCACAAGAGTTTTAAAGAAACTCTTGTTTCCGGTCATGTGCCTAGAACACCCACTATCAAGGTACCAAGTGTTAGAGGCATTTGCTTTTAGGGCAACTTGGGCCACATAGCAATAATATTCATCATGCCTATTTATCCTAGGTGAAACATGGTCATTCCTAGGAGCCATTGGTCCATTAGCTCTAAGATTCCTAGGTGCATGCATTGTGGCTCTTCTAAGCATATTTTTATCAATCATACTTTCTCTTCTACACAATTTAATATACTTAAAGCAATTAGGCCTAATATGGCCTTCAATTCCACAAAAATGGCAAGTAGGAGTAAAGTAGGAATTCATACTATAGCCTTGTGCAAGCATTTGTGGTCTTTTTCTATTTTGAGTTGCTCTTGGGAGTTGAGGCAACTCTCTCCTTTGTGGATGAGCCAAGTTGGCACGTCTTCTAGGTTGAGCATGGAAGACTTCATGTTGAGCTTATGGGATCCTTTGTTGAGGAGGTCTTGGTTATGAGGGTCTTGGTTGAGGAGGTCTTGGTTGTGGAACTCTAGCTTGTGGTGGTGGAGCTCTTGTTGGAATCCTTGCTTGTGCTTACTTGGAGGATTCACCAACTTCAACCAACTTGGTTGATTGTTAAGGGGCTTAAGCATGTTCAACCTCTTTGCTCTTGACAAATGTTATCTTCTTCAAGGATGTGGCTTCCATTTCTTCCACATATCTTAACCCCTTTTTGTCACTTGGACTCTTCCCACACGATAGCATCTTGTCAAGCTTCTCGGTTCCGAAAGTCATCTTAGCAATCAACCCTTTTGCTTCCATGATCTCTTTCCTCAAGCTTTCTTCATTCTTCTTGGCCAAGACTAACTCCATCTTCAACCCTTCTTCCATCTCTTTAGCTTTACTCACTTCTTTGCTCAAATGGGTCACTTTGGAAGTTAATTCGAGCTTTTCCCTTTTCAACTTTTGTATCTCTTTTTTCTTTTTCAATCTTGAGTTCTCAAAGAATCTCATGAAGTCATCATAGTCCATCTCTTCATCAAACTCATAATTGGACATTGAAGAGTTGCTCCCACCATTTGAGTCATTTTCATCTACTTCTTCTTGCTTGTCATCTTCCTCTTCTTTATCACTTATGACTTCATTGCTATTATGAGAGGATGAGAAGGCAATGAAGTTGGCAACTTGGTCTTCCTCATCATCCGATGACTTGTCTTCATCTTTTAGGTCATCACTATCACTCCAAGTAACCGACATGGCTCTTCCTTTCTTCTTCTTCAAATTAGCACACTCGGGAGCAATGTGTCCAAACCCACTACACTCATAGCATTGGACACCCTTCTTGTGGTCTTTCTCTTGAGCTTGCTCCACTTTCTTGAAAGGAGCCTTCTTCTTTACAAACTTTCCCCTAGAGCCAAACCCTCTCTTCTCAAACCTCATGAATTGCTTGAACTTCTTTGCCATCAAAGCAATTTCTTCATCCGAGTCTTCTTCATCCTTTTCAACCTTGACACTCTTCAAGGCAATACTCTTTTGCTTCTTTGGAGGTGTTGGTGTAGGACCTTTCCTAGACTCATAGGCCAAGAGCCTTCCAATAACTTCACTTGGCTTCATTCTTGAATAGGCACTATTTTCTTCCAATGCCGTCACTTTGGATTTGTAAGGTTCCCTTTTGTTGATTGGCTCATTTCGTGGACAACCACATGTTGGGGTTCTTTGTAAGGGTAGCCTAAGTATCGGTCTTATTGTTCGAAGCCCTTTGAAGACCTCGTGCTGATAAGCACCGAAGGTAAATTTCTATGTGCTTACTTTTCTTTGAAGAGATTAGTTGCACACACACACTTAACATTCATTGCATATGTGTGCATTCTCTTCATTTATCACATTTCACACTTGCACTTATTTATTATATTTTGTTGTGTGTAATTGTGTCATGTTGTTGTGTAATTCGTTTCCCGATAACTTTCGGAAACGTCCGCGCATGCACTAGAATGTGCTTGGTTTAGCGCGAGGATCACCTATGGAGAATGCCCTTGGCTTCTCCTTGGTTTTCACCTATCTAGGTGATCGGCGGTTATGATCGGTGGCCTGGCCGCCGAATGAAACCGCCGTTTCAGTCCAGATTGGTCTGAAGCATTTTTGCGGTTAAGATCGGCGGTCACGACCGCCGTTCGAAACCGCCGTTCATACCTGATTGATTTTAATCTCTCTGTTTTGATTCGGCGGTTATGAGTTCCGAAAGTCATCTTAGCAATCAACCCTTTTGTTTCCATGATATCTTTCCTCAAGCTTTCTTCATTCCTCTTGGCCAAGACTAACTCCATCTTCAACCCTTCTTCCATCTCTTTAGCTTTACTCACTTCTTTGCTCAAATGGGTCACTTTGGAAGTTAATTCGAGCTTTTCCCTTTTCAACTTTTGTATCTCTTTTTTCTTTTTCAATCTTGAGTTCTCAAAGAATCTCATGAAGTCATCATAGTCCATCTCTTCATCAAACTCATAATTGGACATTGAAGAGTTGCTCCCACCATTTGAGTCATTTTCATCTACTTCTTCTTGCTTGTCATCTTCCTCTTCTTTATCACTTATGACTTCATTGCTATTATGAGAGGATGAGAAGGCAATGAAGTTGGCAACTTGGTCTTCCTCATCATCCGATGACTTGTCTTCATCTTTTAGGTCATCACTATCACTCCAAGTAACCGACATGGCTCTTCCTTTTTTCTTCTTCAAATTAGCACACTCGGGAGCAATGTGTCCAAACCCACTACACTCATAGCATTGGACACCCTTCTTGTGGTCTTTCTCTTGAGCTTGCTCCACTTTCTTGAAAGGAGCCTTCTTCTTTACAAACTTTCCCCTAGAGCCAAACCCTCTCTTCTCAAACCTCATGAATTGCTTGAACTTCTTTGCCATCAAAGCAATTTCTTCATCCGAGTCTTCTTCATCCTTTTCAACCTTGACACTCTTCAAGGCAAGACTCTTTTGCTTCTTTGGAGGTGTTGGTGTAGGACCTTTCCTAGACTCATAGGCCAAGAGCCTTCCAATAACTTCACTTGGCTTCATTCTTGAATAGGCACTATTTTCTTCCAATGCCGTCACTTTGGATTTGTAAGGTTCCTTTTTATTGATTGGCTCATTTCGTGGACAACCACATGTTGGGGTTCTTTGTAAGGGTAGCCTAAGTATCGGTCTTATTGTTCGAAGCCCTTTGAAGACCTCGTGCTGATAAGCACCGAAGGTAAATTTCTATGTGCTTACTTTTCTTTGAAGAGATTAGTTGCACACACACACTTAACATTCATTGCATATGTGTGCATTCTCTTCATTTGTCACATTTCACACTTGCACTTATTTATTATATTTTGTTGTGTGTAATTGTGTCATGTTGTTGTGTAATTCGTTTCCCGATAACTTTCGGAAACGTCCGTGCATGCACTAGAATGTGCTTGGTTTAGCGCGAGGACCGCCTATGGAGAATGCCCTTGGCTTCTCCTTGGTTTTCACCTATCTAGGTGATCGGCGGTTATGATCGGTGGCCTGGCCGCCGAATGAAACCGCCGTTTCAGTCCAGATTGGTCTGAAGCATTTTTGCGGTTAAGATCGGCGGTCACGACCGCCGTTCGAAACCGCCGTTCATACCTGATTGATTTTAATCTCTCTGTTTTGATTCGGCGGTTATGAGTTCCGAAAGTCATCTTAGCAATCAACCCTTTTGTTTCCATGATATCTTTCCTCAAGCTTTCTTCATTCCTCTTGGCCAAGACTAACTCCATCTTCAACCCTTCTTCCATCTCTTTAGCTTTACTCACTTCTTTGCTCAAATGGGTCACTTTGGAAGTTAATTCGAGCTTTTCCCTTTTCAACTTTTGTATCTCTTTTTTCTTTTTCAATCTTGAGTTCTCAAAGAATCTCATGAAGTCATCATAGTCCATCTCTTCATCAAACTCATAATTGGACATTGAAGAGTTGCTCCCACCATTTGAGTCATTTTCATCTACTTCTTCTTGCTTGTCATCTTCTTCTTCTTTATCACTTATGACTTCATTGCTATTATGAGAGGATGAGAAGGCAATGAAGTTGGCAACTTGGTCTTCCTCATCATCCGATGACTTGTCTTCAACTTTTAGGTCATCACTATCACTCCAAGTAACCGACATGGCTCTTCCTTTCTTCTTCTTCAAATTAGCACACTCGGGAGCAATGTGTCCAAACCCACTACACTCATAGCATTGGACACCCTTCTTGTGGTCTTTCTCTTGAGCTTGCTCCACTTTCTTGAAAGGAGCCTTCTTCTTTACAAACTTTCCCCTAGAGCCAAACCCTCTCTTCTCAAACCTCATGAATTGCTTGAACTTCTTTGCCATCAAAGCAATTTCTTCATCCGAGTCTTCTTCATCCTTTTCAACCTTGACACTCTTCAAGGCAAGACTCTTTTGCTTCTTTGGAGGTGTTGGTGTAGGACCTTTCCTAGACTCATAGGCCAAGAGCCTTCCAATAACTTCACTTGGCTTCATTCTTGAATAGGCACTATTTTCTTCCAATGCCGTCACTTTGGATTTGTAAGGTTCCTTTTTATTGATTGGCTCATTTCGTGGACAACCACATGTTGGGGTTCTTTGTAAGGGTAGCCTAAGTATCGGTCTTATTGTTCGAAGCCCTTTGAAGACCTCGTGCTGATAAGCACCGAAGGTAAATTTCTATGTGCTTACTTTTCTTTGAAGAGATTAGTTGCACACACACACTTAACATTCATTGCATATGTGTGCATTCTCTTCATTTGTCACATTTCACACTTGCACTTATTTATTATATTTTGTTGTGTGTAATTGTGTCATGTTGTTGTGTAATTCGTTTCCCGATAACTTTCGGAAACGTCCGTGCATGCACTAGAATGTGCTTGGTTTAGCGCGAGGACCGCCTATGGAGAATGCCCTTGGCTTCTCCTTGGTTTTCACCTATCTAGGTGATCGGCGGTTATGATCGGTGGCCTGGCCGCCGAATGAAACCGCCGTTTCAGTCCAGATTGGTCTGAAGCATTTTTGCGGTTAAGATCGGCGGTCACGACCGCCGTTCGAAACCGCCGTTCATACCTGATTGATTTTAATCTCTCTGTTTTGATTCGGCGGTTATGAGTTCCGAAAGTCATCTTAGCAATCAACCCTTTTGTTTCCATGATATCTTTCCTCAAGCTTTCTTCATTCCTCTTGGCCAAGACTAACTCCATCTTCAACCCTTCTTCCATCTCTTTAGCTTTACTCACTTCTTTGCTCAAATGGGTCACTTTGGAAGTTAATTCGAGCTTTTCCCTTTTCAACTTTTGTATCTCTTTTTTCTTTTTCAATCTTGAGTTCTCAAAGAATCTCATGAAGTCATCATAGTCCATCTCTTCATCAAACTCATAATTGGACATTGAAGAGTTGCTCCCACCATTTGAGTCATTTTCATCTACTTCTTCTTGCTTGTCATCTTCTTCTTCTTTATCACTTATGACTTCATTGCTATTATGAGAGGATGAGAAGGCAATGAAGTTGGCAACTTGGTCTTCCTCATCATCCGATGACTTGTCTTCAACTTTTAGGTCATCACTATCACTCCAAGTAACCGACATGGCTCTTCCTTTCTTCTTCTTCAAATTAGCACACTCGGGAGCAATGTGTCCAAACCCACTACACTCATAGCATTGGACACCCTTCTTGTGGTCTTTCTCTTGAGCTTGCTCCACTTTCTTGAAAGGAGCCTTCTTCTTTACAAACTTTCCCCTAGAGCCAAACCCTCTCTTCTCAAACCTCATGAATTGCTTGAACTTCTTTGCCATCAAAGCAATTTCTTCATCCGAGTCTTCTTCATCCTTTTCAACCTTGACACTCTTCAAGGCAAGACTCTTTTGCTTCTTTGGAGGTGTTGGTGTAGGACCTTTCCTAGACTCATAGGCCAAGAGCCTTCCAATAACTTCACTTGGCTTCATTCTTGAATAGGCACTATTTTCTTCCAATGCCGTCACTTTGGATTTGTAAGGTTCCTTTTTATTGATTGGCTCATTTCGTGGACAACCACATGTTGGGGTTCTTTGTAAGGGTAGCCTAAGTATCGGTCTTATTGTTCGAAGCCCTTTGAAGACCTCGTGCTGATAAGCACCGAAGGTAAATTTCTATGTGCTTACTTTTCTTTGAAGAGATTAGTTGCACACACACACTTAACATTCATTGCATATGTGTGCATTCTCTTCATTTGTCACATTTCACACTTGCACTTATTTATTATATTTTGTTGTGTGTAATTGTGTCATGTTGTTGTGTAATTCGTTTCCCGATAACTTTCGGAAACGTCCGTGCATGCACTAGAATGTGCTTGGTTTAGCGCGAGGACCGCCTATGGAGAATGCCCTTGGCTTCTCCTTGGTTTTCACCTATATAGGTGATCGGCGGTTATGATCGGTGGCCTGGCCACCGAATGAAACCGCCGTTTCAGTCCAGATTGGTCTGAAGCATTTTTGCGGTTAAGATCGGCGGTCACGACCGCCGTTCGAAACCGCCGTTCATACCTGATTGATTTTAATCTCTCTGTTTTGATTCGGCGGTTATGAGTTCCGAAAGTCATCTTAGCAATCAACCCTTTTGTTTCCATGATATCTTTCCTCAAGCTTTCTTCATTCCTCTTGGCCAAGACTAACTCCATCTTCAACCCTTCTTCCATCTCTTTAGCTTTACTCACTTCTTTGCTCAAATGGGTCACTTTGGAAGTTAATTCGAGCTTTTCCCTTTTCAACTTTTGTATCTCTTTTTTCTTTTTCAATCTTGAGTTCTCAAAGAATCTCATGAAGTCATCATAGTCCATCTCTTCATCAAACTCATAATTGGACATTGAAGAGTTGCTCCCACCATTTGAGTCATTTTCATCTACTTCTTCTTGCTTGTCATCTTCCTCTTCTTTATCACTTATGACTTCATTGCTATTATGAGAGGATGAGAAGGCAATGAAGTTGGCAACTTGGTCTTCCTCATCATCCGATGACTTGTCTTCATCTTTTAGGTCATCACTATCACTCCAAGTAACCGACATGGCTCTTCCTTTCTTCTTCTTCAAATTAGCACACTCGGGAGCAATGTGTCCAAACCCACTACACTCATAGCATTGGACACCCTTCTTGTGGTCTTTCTCTTGAGCTTGCTCCACTTTCTTGAAAGGAGCCTTCTTCTTTACAAACTTTCCCCTAGAGCCAAACCCTCTCTTCTCAAACCTCATGAATTGCTTGAACTTCTTTGCCATCAAAGCAATTTCTTCATCCGAGTCTTCTTCATCCTTTTCAACCTTGACACTCTTCAAGGCAAGACTCTTTTGCTTCTTTGGAGGTGTTGGTGTAGGACCTTTCCTAGACTCATAGGCCAAGAGCCTTCCAATAACTTCACTTGGCTTCATTCTTGAATAGGCACTATTTTCTTCCAATGCCGTCACTTTGGATTTGTAAGGTTCCCTTTTATTGATTGGCTCATTTCGTGGACAACCACATGTTGGGGTTCTTTGTAAGGGTAGCCTAAGTATCGGTCTTATTGTTCAAAGCCCTTTGAAGACCTCGTGCTGATAAGCACCGAAGGTAAATTTCTATGTGCTTACTTTTCTTTGAAGAGATTAGTTGCACACACACACTTAACATTCATTGCATATGTGTGCATTCTCTTCATTTGTCACATTTCACACTTGCACTTATTTATTATATTTTGTTGTGTGTAATTGTGTCATGTTGTTGTGTAATTCGTTTCCCGATAACTTTCGGAAACGTCCGTGCATGCACTAGAATGTGCTTGGTTTAGCGCGAGGACTGCCTATGGAGAATGCCCTTGGCTTCTCCTTGGTTTTCACCTATCTAGGTGATCGGCGGTTATGATCGGTGGCCTGGCCGCCGAATGAAACCGCCGTTTCAGTCCAGATTGGTCTGAAGCATTTTTGCGGTTAAGATCGGCGGTCACGACCGCCGTTCGAAACCGCCGTTCATACCTGATTGATTTTAATCTCTCTGTTTTGATTCGGCGGTTATGAGTTCCGAAAGTCATCTTAGCAATCAACCCTTTTGTTTCCATGATATCTTTCCTCAAGCTTTCTTCATTCCTCTTGGCCAAGACTAACTCCATCTTCAACCCTTCTTCCATCTCTTTAGCTTTACTCACTTCTTTGCTCAAATGGGTCACTTTGGAAGTTAATTCGAGCTTTTCCCTTTTCAACTTTTGTATCTCTTTTTTCTTTTTCAATCTTGAGTTCTCAAAGAATCTCATGAAGTCATCATAGTCCATCTCTTCATCAAACTCATAATTGGACATTGAAGAGTTGCTCCCACCATTTGAGTCATTTTCATCTACTTCTTCTTGCTTGTCATCTTCTTCTTCTTTATCACTTATGACTTCATTGCTATTATGAGAGGATGAGAAGGCAATGAAGTTGGCAACTTGGTCTTCCTCATCATCCGATGACTTGTCTTCATCTTTTAGGTCATCACTATCACTCCAAGTAACCGACATGGCTCTTCCTTTCTTCTTCTTCAAATTAGCACACTCGGGAGCAATGTGTCCAAACCCACTACACTCATAGCATTGGACACCCTTCTTGTGGTCTTTCTCTTGAGCTTGCTCCACTTTCTTGAAAGGAGCCTTCTTCTTTACAAACTTTCCCCTAGAGCCAAACCCTCTCTTCTCAAACCTCATGAATTGCTTGAACTTCTTTGCCATCAAAGCAATTTCTTCATCCGAGTCTTCTTCATCCTTTTCAACCTTGACACTCTTCAAGGCAAGACTCTTTTGCTTCTTTGGAGGTGTTGGTGTAGGACCTTTCCTAGACTCATAGGCCAAGAGCCTTCCAATAACTTCACTTGGCTTCATTCTTGAATAGGCACTATTTTCTTCCAATGCCGTCACTTTGGATTTGTAAGGTTCCTTTTTATTGATTGGCTCATTTCGTGGACAACCACATGTTGGGGTTCTTTGTAAGGGTAGCCTAAGTATCGGTCTTATTGTTCGAAGCCCTTTGAAGACCTCGTGCTGATAAGCACCGAAGGTAAATTTCTATGTGCTTACTTTTCTTTGAAGAGATTAGTTGCACACACACACTTAACATTCATTGCATATGTGTGCATTCTCTTCATTTGTCACATTTCACACTTGCACTTATTTATTATATTTTGTTGTGTGTAATTGTGTCATGTTGTTGTGTAATTCGTTTCCCGATAACTTTCGGAAACGTCCGTGCATGCACTAGAATGTGCTTGGTTTAGCGCGAGGACCGCCTATGGAGAATGCCCTTGGCTTCTCCTTGGTTTTCACCTATCTAGGTGATCGGCGGTTATGATCGGTGGCCTGGCCGCCGAATGAAACCGCCGTTTCAGTCCAGATTGGTCTGAAGCATTTTTGCGGTTAAGATCGGCGGTCACGACCGCCGTTCGAAACCGCCGTTCATACCTGATTGATTTTAATCTCTCTGTTTTGATTCGGCGGTTATGAGTTCCGAAAGTCATCTTAGCAATCAACCCTTTTGTTTCCATGATATCTTTCCTCAAGCTTTCTTCATTCCTCTTGGCCAAGACTAACTCCATCTTCAACCCTTCTTCCATCTCTTTAGCTTTACTCACTTCTTTGCTCAAATGGGTCACTTTGGAAGTTAATTCGAGCTTTTCCCTTTTCAACTTTTGTATCTCTTTTTTCTTTTTCAATCTTGAGTTCTCAAAGAATCTCATGAAGTCATCATAGTCCATCTCTTCATCAAACTCATAATTGGACATTGAAGAGTTGCTCCCACCATTTGAGTCATTTTCATCTACTTCTTTTTGCTTGTCATCTTCCTCTTCTTTATCACTTATGACTTCATTGCTATTATGAGAGGATGAGAAGGCAATGAAGTTGGCAACTTGGTCTTCCTCGTCATCCGATGACTTGTCTTCATCTTCTAGGTCATCACTATCACTCCAAGTAACCGACATGGCTCTTCCTTTCTTCTTCTTCAAATTAGCACACTCGGGAGCAATGTGTCCAAACCCACTACACTCATAGCATTGGACACCCTTCTTGTGGTCTTTCTCTTGAGCTTGCTCCACTTTCTTGAAATGAGCCTTCTTCTTTACAAACTTTTCCCTAGAGCCAAACCCTCTCTTCTCAAACCTCATGAATTGCTTGAACTTCTTTGCCATCAAAGCAATTTCTTCATCCGAGTCTTCTTCATCCTTTTCAACCTTGACACTCTTTAAGGCAAGACTCTTTTGCTTCTTTGGAAGTGTTGGTGTAGGACCTTTCCTAGACTCATAGGCCAAGAGCCTTCCAATAACTTCACTTGGCTTCATTCTTGAATAGTCACTATTTTCTTCCAATGCCGTCACTTTGGATTTGTAAGGTTCCCTTTTGTTGATTGGCTCATTTCGTGGACAACCACATGTTGGGGTTCTTTGTAAGGGTAGCCTAAGTATCGGTCTTATTGTTCGAAGCCCTTTGAAGTCCTCGTGCTGATAAGCACCGAAGGTAAATTTCTATGTGCTTACTTTTCTTTGAAGAGATTAGTTGCACACACACACTTAACATTCATTGCATATGTGTGCATTCTCTTCATTTGTCACATTTCACACTTGCACTTATTTATTATATTTTGTTGTGTGTAATTGTGTCATGTTGTTGTGTAATTCGTTTCCCGATAACTTTCGGAAACGTCCGCGCATGCACTAGAATGTGCTTGGTTTAGCGCAAGGACCACCTATGGAGAATGCCCTTGGCTTCTCCTTGGTTTTCACCTATCTAGGTGATCGGCGGTTATGATCGGTGGCCTGGCCGCCGAATGAAACCGCCGTTTCAGTCCAGATTGGTCTGAAGCATTTCTGCGGTTAAGATCGGCGGTCACGACCGCCGTTCATACCTGATTGATTTTAATCTCTCTGTTTTGATTCGGCGGTTGGGATTGGCGGTCATGAAACCGCCGAATGAACCGCCGTTTTTGCTCTGTTCTTCACGAGCTCAATTCGGCGGTCATAATCGGCGGCCTAGCCGCCGATTGAAACCGCCGATCGGCGCGTTTCTTTGAAACTTACTTAAATGACCACACTTTGATTTGGCCCCCTATATATATGCCACTTTGACTTTACGTCAATTAAGAGAGTTCATATTCAGAATTCATACTTAGGATATTTTTCAAAGAGAAGAAAAATTCCAAGAACTCAATTTTTGATTACTCAAACACTTTTTCATGATCATCAATCATCATCTAGCATCATCCTTGATCTTCTAGATGTCATCTTGCATGGAATCTTCATCATACTTTGCTTAGTAAGCTTTTCACTAATATCTTACATGTTTTGTGTTTCTCTTATCTAGCAATCTCAATTAATTACTTGTTTGTTATTTTGTATGCTTTGGATACAATATTGAGATGAGTATGATGTATGTTTGAGAATTTGTATTGTGCTAGCATATTAGGTTTTGTGCTTAATATTGATTAGCTAAACCAATTGACATGTCATTTAGTTTTGATATCTAGGATTGTTCTAATTGCATATTAATCATCTTAGATAAGCATATAGGGTTTCCCTTGCTCTATGTTGCATTTTGGATATTCACATATATTCACTTAGGGTTGTATTCTCTTCTAGAGAAAGTAAGTCTTGTGTGTAGCAACCGGGATTAGGTTACTTAGATCGCAAGCAAATAGGACTAGGTTCACTCATACCGGGATTAGGTAGGTGTGTGATTACTTCCGAGATTAGGTTGTAATCGTTTGCACATTTAGTGGATTCGAGGTTCGAGTGTGGCTTACTTACATAGCCCGTGGTTTTTCCCGTGAGGGTTTCCACGTAAAAACCAAGTGTTGTTTTAATTTCCGCACCATATTACACTTGCTTGGTTATATTATCTTGAGGGCATTTTCGTAATTTTGACTAACACGAAAAATTGGGTAGAAAAGCGTAAAATCTATTCACCCCCCCTCTAGATAGCTTTATACACACCGTGCTATAATTTGTTTCAATTGGTATCAGAGCGGGTTCCTAGACATACATAGGTGATCCTTGCTCATTTGGTGTGTTTTGCATCTTGTGTGATTTTTTGATTTATTCATTCATTTTGCATTCATCTCATTTGCATTCATCCAAACACTATGAGTGGTTTCGGGATGAGCAAAGAGGGAGCGTCGAGCATGAGGCCACCGTTGCTCACCGGCGATAATTACTCCTCATGGAAGGGGAAGATGGAAGCATACATATGCCAAATCCATGATAGGGCATGGATGGCGGTTGAAGATGGATATGCTCCACCTATGATGACTTCTACGGATGGAGGAGAAGAAGTTCTCAAGCCTAAGGCACAGTGGAGTCCTCAAGAATTTATTGACTCCATGTGGAACAACAAGGCTATTCATGCCATCCGATGTGCAGTGAGTGAAAATCAGTACAAACTGATTCAAATTACTAGGATTGCTAAAGAGGCATGGGACATCCTAGAAGTTGCTGTAGGGAAAAATACCGTAGTACACGCAGCGGAAGCGAGACTAAAAATAAGATTTAGTGACTTTTTAAATTTTTCCTTTATGAACCTTAAACCCTTTAATTAATTAAACATGCATATACAATAACCAAAAAGTAGAATACCTTTTGTCGCGTGATCCGATTGACTTACGTCGATGGTAATCCGCAAGATCTTCAATCCTAGCACGAACGTGGATCACCTAGGAGCGTGGTCTCCCTTTTTCTTTGAATTGCAAACCTGAGAATGGACAAAACAAACTTTCTTTTCTTTGTTAGTCACAAAAACAATCAAAAGAATGACTGAGATTATTCCGGTCACTTTTGAGTTCTCAATCTAATGATCGAAACTCGCGTGAACCTAGATCGATATCGTATACACAAGCTTATTGATGATTAAGCAAATAGTATACTATCAAAGAATAATCTAACACTCCTATTTGTTTTAGTAGAAAAACAAAATTGTATATATGAATTGAGAAGAAGAAGAAAATAGAATCTCAAGCCCCAAGCATTAGGTTGGCCGAATTCTATAAGTACATATATATAGGTGGCCAATTTTTCTTTCCTTCTTTCTATTAGGGTTGCCGAAATCCTTACCTAAAAACAACTAGGGTTGCCGCAAATCATATGCCAAAATAGGCTTGTGTTGCACCCTAATTTCCATCTAGTTTAAGACTTCAAACCCTAATCCAACTCATAGATATTTTATTCCTTTTTTATTTGACTAAATAAAAAGACTTCTTATTTGATTAAATAAATAAAATTATTTATTTATTTTCTTATCAAACAAGTCTTTTAATTTTAGTAAACTACTACAATAGTATTACTCTAGGAAATATATTTCCTATTCAGAAAAGATTTGTTTCTTAATTAAACAATTAATTAATAAATTAATTAATTCTTATTTAATTAAAACAATGAAACAAAATAATATATTAGGTTATAAACCTACTTGCCGCCCCACTTAAACAAATGGGCTATATATTATTTCCTTTATTTCATTTAATCCATTGGACTTTAAATAAAAAGCCCACATGTGAACCAGACCCATTCTTACTAAAAGAAACAAGCCCACATGTCATTCATTAATATATTAATATAATTGAGCAGCCCATTACATAAATAATGTGCAAATTATATTCTTAATATATTAAATACAATTCTAGATGGACCCTTAAATTGGTCCGGTAGAATATATCAAGTGATCCATGCAAGTCCGTGTGGATTGGGGATCTTGGCGGGCCATCTAAATTTAAGCTTCAATAGACATAACCTAATCACAATCAACAAATGATTCACTTAGGTCCGATCCATTAATTTTAACTCATTCCACTAAAGAGCTAAAACTGAACTCTTAAATAAAGATAGAAAAGGAAGATGCTCCTCATTCATACCCTAGACAATCATATAGGAGATAGTGTATCCTCGTGATTAATATCAGTAATCGCCAAGAGTTCATAGACCGCCTTTAACTCTCCAAGTTACCATATTTACTCATATGACCACGTTTTGAACTTGGATATTTTGACTTGTCCAGAAGCCATGTTTTCAATAGACACTATCGAAAACTCAACGTTGAGATTTAATATCCAATTACCTCAAAACATCCATATGATGATATTATACTCTCATTTAATAAATGGAGCCACGATGTCCATATCTATAAATGAAGTCCTCTATCGATTAACAAATGAATATCACCAAACTATCGAGGATAGACTATGCGATATAATCGTACTCATTGATAACTCAAATGATATCACTTGCAACCATAAGTCCATCATTTATCTCAGGATTAAGATAGACTCTCCGATTGTCCTGATAATGAAAAGACTATTATCTATTGACGGTTATAGATAAAGTATTTCATTGTGATCCAGTTCAATGCACCCAGTACACTAGATCCTTTTGCTCGAAGACACTCCGATGATTTTAGACTCATCATATCTCATTTGATCCCACTCAAATGCTAGCAAAAGAATTCTACAACTTTAACAAGATAAAGGTGCCCAACCTTTAACTTAAGTTGTGAACATTATTCAAGACTAACTAAAGAATTGTGTCTACCACATACATATCCAGATGTACGAACAATTCTTCTTTTCTCATAGTCTTTAGACCTTATGATTATTTACTTTGACAATTATAATATTAAACTATAAATGCTATACGATTTGTTAAACCAGAAATCACTTTATTAATATGAAAAAGATTGTTAATTACAACATTACACTCTTGCTATTGAGCATAATCCTAACAGTTGCACATGAAGGCACCGAGGTTGTCAAGGACTCAAAGCTTCAAGTCCTTCAAACTCGGTTTGAGACCATTAGGATGGAAGAGCACGAGCACTTCAATGACTTCCAAGTGAGACTAATGGACATTGTGAACCAAAGTCCCCAACTTGGTGATCCTTACTCAGATAGAAGAATCAAGCAAAAGATCATGCGATCACTTCCCGAGAGGTTCGAACCCAAAGTGACGGCTTTAGAAGAAAATGACACTTACAAGGAAATGAAGCCGAGTGAAGTCATTGGAAGACTTCTAGCCTATGAATCAAGAAAGGCTACCACATCTCCTCCTAAGAAGAAAAAGAATATTGCCTTGAAGACATCCAAGATGGAAGAGGAGGAGGATGACTCATATGAAGACATGGCACTCATTGCCAAGGGATTCAAGAAGTTCTTGAATCTTCAAAAGAGTGATTATGGCTCAAAGGGGAATGACTTCAAGAAGAAGAAGTCCACTTTTAAGAATGTCAAGCCATATCATGAGATGTCTTCAAGAGAGAAGATTCAATGCTACGAATGTGGAGGATTCGGGCATATCTCCAAGGAATGTGCTAACTTGGAAGATGAAAGAAAGGAGACCGCCACTTCAAGTGAAAGTGATGAAGAGATTGTGGCAAAATTCTTGGCATTAGGTTGCTCTCACAAGCGGGACAACAAAGTGAAAGTTGTTGAAGGAAGTCCCTCAAGCTTGAATGATTGTGAGAACAACTATTTTGCCTTTCCGATCTCCTACAATGAAGAAGAGAATGAGAGTCAAGAAGAAAGTGACTCTAATAAAGATGACTCTTCATCTAACTCCTCACATAGATATGTGAAGAAAAAGGTTCTAGATGAATACCTCACTGAGTTTAAAAGCTTAGCAATGAAGACCAAGGAAAAGATACAAAGATTGAGAGAAGGGAATCTAGACCTTGAGGCTCATGTTGACCACTTAAGTGAACAAATGGATAGATCCAAGAATATTGAAGATAAGCTAAGAAAGGAGTTAGACTTATCTAAGAGGAATGAATAAGAATTAAAAAGAGAGCTTGAAGAGGCTAAAGGATCAAGGACTAGGATAGTTTCTAGCATCGAAAAACTTGACCACATGTTAAGTGTTGGAAAAAGTCCGTGTGATAAGAGAGGTCTTGGGTTTGAAGATAGTAAGGAGTCCTCCACTCCTAACAAGACCATGTTTGTCAAAAGCTTGAGCTACAAAGAAGATTCACCGGTGCAAACTCCTAGGAAGAAGATTGAGCTAGGACAATGCTCTCATAGTGCATAAGTGAAGGTAGCTCCAAGAAGACAACCTCAAGCTCAACCTACAAGAGTTCCTCATGCTAACTTCCCTAAAACTCAAATCCATCAAGGGAAGAGACCAATCATGCAAACTCAACCGTGGAAGCAACCAAGTCTTGGTCAACAATAAAGAAGGAGAAATCCTATCCAACAACCAAGACAACCACAAAGACATGGGAAGGCTCCTATGCATGCACAAGGACATGGTACGATTCCTAACTTTGTCCCTACATGTCATTTTTGTGGTGTTGATGGTCATATTAGACCAAAGTGCTTTCGTTACATTAAAATGTGTAGAGTTAAAAGCATGATTGAGAAAAAGAAAGCTAGAGCTAGAATGCATGCTCATAGGAAGGAAGAAATTCATTTACATGATCCTATGACATCTAGATCTTTAGAATAATTGACCACTAGGAAGAAAAATGTCACACCTATGTGGATAAGGAAAAATGAACCCGCTTGCTACGAGACTATCAAGTCTCAAATAGGTTCATCCAAGTCAAATGTGTTAGGATTATGCTCAATAGCAAGAGTGTAATGTTGTAATTAACAATCTTTTTCATATTAATAAAGTGATTTCTGGTTTAACAAATCGTATAGCATTTATAGTTTAATATTATAATTGTCAAAGTAAATAATCATAAGGTCTAAAGACTATGAGAAAAGAAGAATTGTTCGTACATCTGGATATGTATGTGGTAGACACAATTCTTTAGTTAGTCTTGAATAATGTTAACAACTTAAGTTAAAGGTTGGGCACCTTTATCTTGTTAAAGTTGTAGAATTCTTTTGTTAGCATTTGAGTGGGATCAAATGAGATATGATGAGTCTAAATCATCGGAGTGTCTTCGAGCAAAAGGATCTAGTGCACTGGGTGCATTGAACAGGATCACAATGAAAAGCTTTATCTAGAACCGTCAATAGATAATAGTCTTTTCATTATCAGGACAATCGGAGAGTCTACCTTAATCCTGAGATAAATGATGGACTTATGGTTGCAAGTGATATCATTTGAGTTATCAATGAGTACGATTATATCGCATAGTCTATCCTCGATAGTTTGGTGATATTCATTTGTTAATCGATAGAGGACTTCATTTATAGATATGGACATCGTGGCTCCATTTAATTAAATGAGAGTATAATATCATCATATGGATGTTTTAAGGTAATTGGATATTAAATCTCAACGTTGAGTTTTCGATAGTGTCTATTGAAAACATGGCTTCTGGACAAGTCAAAATATCCAAGTTCAAAACGTGGTCATATGAGTAAATATGGTAACTTGGAGAGTTATAGGCGGTCTATGAACTCTTGGCGATTACTGATATTAATCACGAGGATACACTATCTCCTATATGATTGTCTAGGGTATGAATGAGGAGCATCTTCCTTTTCTATCTTTATTTAAGAGTTCAATTTTAGCTCTTTAGTGGAATGAGTTAAAATTAATGGATCGGACCTAAGTGAATCATTTGTTGATTGTGATTAGGTTATGTCTATTGAAGCTTAAATTTAGATGGCCCGCCAAGATCCCAATCCACACGGACTTGCATGGATCACTTGATATATTCTACCGGACCAATTTAAGGGTCCATCTAGAATTGCATTTAATATATTAAGAATATAATTTGCACATTATTTAAGTAATGGGCTGCTCAATTATATTTATATATTAATGAAAGACATGTGGGCTTGTTTCTTTTAGTAAGAATGGGTCTGGTTCACATGTGGGCTTTTTATTTAAAGTCTAATGGATTAAATGAAATAAGAAAATAATATTTTGGCCCATTTATTCAAGTGGGGCGGCAAGGTTAAGTTTTAACCTAATATATTATTTTGTTTCATTTGTTTTAATTAAATAAGAATTAATTAATTTATTAATTAATTGTTTAATTAAGAAACAAATCTTTTCTGATTAGGAAATATGATTCCTAGTGTTATACTATTGTTGGTAGTATACTAAAAGTAAAAGACTTATTTGGTAAGAAAATAAATAATTAATTTTATTTATTTAATCAAATAAGAAGTCTTTTATATTTAGTCAAATAAAGGAATAAAAGATTTATGAATTCAATTAGGGTTTAAAGTCTTAAACTAAATAGGAAATAGGGTGCAATACAAACTCTTTTGGGCTTGAGAATTGCGGCAACCCTAGTCCCTTTTAGGTTGTGATTTTCGGCCACCCTAAGTGAAAGAAGAGAAGAAAATTTGGCCACCTATATAAGTGCTCTTATAGATTTCGGCCACCATAAGTTGTTCTGGAGACAATTTTTCTTCTTCTTCTCAATTCATAGAAAGCTTTTATTCTACTAAAACAAATAGGAGTGTTAGATTATTCTTTGATAGTATACTATTTGCTTAATCATCAATAAGCTTGTGTATACGATATCGATCTAGGTTCACGCGAGTTTCGATCATTAGATTGAGAACTCAAAAGTGACCGGAATAATCTCAGTCATTCTTTTGATTGTTTTTGTGACTAACAAAGAAAAGAAAGTTTGTTTTGTCCATTCACAGGTTTGCAATTCAAAAAAAAAGGGAGACCACGCTCCTAGGTGATCCACGTTCGTGCTAGGATTGAAGATCTTGCGGATTACCATCGACGTAAGTCAATCGGATCACGCGACAAAAGGTATTCTACTTTTTGGTTATTGTATATGCATGTTTAATTAATTAAAGGGTTTAAGGTTCATAAAGGAAAAATTTTAAAAGTCACTAAATCTTATTTTTAGTCTCGCTTCCGCTGCGTGTACTACGGTATTTTTCCCTACAAAATGGACTTGGGAGGTCTATAGGACCTCATGACCTTCATTGTTGAAGGTTGATGATTGACCCCATATGGGGAACTCAAGCAAAGAGAGCTAGTTTGCATTCTTGTCACTTGCAAAAGATTTGAAATATCTTATGCCTCTTCTTTTAATTGCTTGAGTAAGCTTGGTTGCACATATGTATATATGTTTTCAATTCAATAAGTGTGAACCTTGCTTGTTTACAATCCATGTCATATTTATGTTCAAACATGCATTTTTGGACTAGGAGATATATATCGGAAGTATGATTTGAATGACCTATGATTATCTCCATGACATGATGATTCTTTAATAACATGCTAATGTCAAATGAAAAAGCATGAAATTCATATAACATGCTCACATGAAAAGCATGAATTGATGATTGCATATTCTTAAAAATGCAAAACGTGTGTGAAAGCTTATGAGACTCAAAAATGAATAAAGGATCTTGTATCCGTTCAAAGGAATTTATATTCCAAATGTCTCTCTTTCTTTATTGGTTGAACATGGCTACTATCATACCGATATCTTATCCGGAAAAATCAAAAAGGGTGCAAAGTTGCTCATGCCATGTTTCACTTATAAAGTTGGATATAGTTGCTCTTATATTGAAATCAATGTATTCTATATCCTTGCTTTACTCATGACATTGGTGAAATTGGTTTGAATTCCTATTAGAAACCTTTGTCATTTGCTTTGCCAAATACCATTGTATTTTGGACTTGAATGCTACATGTCTTGTATGCAAAGCATGTTTGATTCACACATTTTCTCTCAAATAAATCTCCTTGTTTCTCTCCGATTAAATTGAGATGCATAAAGTGACTTATATTAATTATGCATATCTTGCATGCTACTATCTCTCGTTACTATGAGTGACCCGGTTGGGGACTACTCCTTTGCCTATATCATGACAAAAAGGGGGAGTATTATATGGTAAGGGGAGATGCAAATTGGTGTTGCAATTGTGCACATTGGGGAGATAACACATTGAGGGGGAGTAACCCTTTGAGGGGGAGCATTGCATTTATCATACATTGCATAAATTCTAAATTCTAAAAATGCAAATGCTTGTTTTGATATTACTTGATTAATCTCACATTTCACTTGTATTGGAAAACATAGAAATCTTATTTACAGGGCTTGATTATTCTACAAGAGATTGAAGACTTGAAGTTTTATTTTCTCATCTCTTTGTGTTGTAGAATATCATAGTTGTCCCGTAGTTTCTATTTCTTTGTGAGGAATCAATGTGAGTGGTGGTTTTGTCATGAAATAGCCAAAGGGGGAGATTGTAAGGTTCCCTTTTGTTGATTGGCTCATTTCGTGGACAACCACATGTTGGGGTTCTTTGTAAGGGTAGCCTAAGTATCGGTCTTATTGTTCGAAGCCCTTTGAAGACCTCGTGCTGATAAGCACCGAAGGTAAATTTCTATGTGCTTACTTTTCTTTGAAGAGATTAGTTGCACACACACACTTAACATTCATTGCATATGTGTGCATTCTCTTCATTTGTCACATTTCACACTTGCACTTATTTATTATATTTTGTTGTGTGTAATTGTGTCATGTTGTTGTGTAATTCGTTTCCCGATAACTTCCGGAAACATCCGCGCATGCACTAGAATGTGCTTGGTTTAGCGCGAGGACCGCCTATGGAGAATGCCCTTGGCTTCTCCTTGGTTTTCACCTATCTAGGTGATCGGTGGTTATGATCGGCGGCCTGGCCGCCGAATGAAACCGCCGTTTCAGTCCAAATTGGTCTGAAGCATTTTTGCGGTTAAGATCGGCGGTCACGACCGCCGTTCGAAACCGCCGTTCGAAACCGCCGTTCATACCTGATTGATTTTAATCTCTCTGTTTTGATTCGGCGGTTGGGATCGGCGGTCACGAAACCGCCGAATGAACCACCGTTTTTGCTCTGTTCTTCACGAGCTCAATTCGGCGGTCATAATCGGCGGCCTGGCCGCCGATTGAAATCGCCGATCGGCGCGTTTCTTTGAAACTTACTTAAACGACCACACTTTGATTTGGCCCCCTATATATATGCCACTTTGACTTTAGGTCAATTAAGAGAGTTCATATTCAGAATTCATACTTAGGATATTTTTCAAAGAGAAGAAAAATTCCAAGAACTCAATTTTTGATTACTCAAACACTTTTTCATGATCATCAATCATCATCTAGCATCATCTAGCATCATGATCTTCTAGATGTCATCTTGCATGGAATCTTCATCATACTTTGCTTGGTAAGCTTTTCACTAATATCTTACATGTTTTGTGTTTCTCTTATCTAGCAATCTCAATTAATTACTTGTTTGTTATTTTGTATGCTTTGGATTGAGATGAGTATGATGTATGTTTGAGAATTTGTATTGTGCTAGCATATTAGGTTTTGTGCTTAATATTGATTAGCTAAACTAATTGACATGTCATTTAGTTTTGATATCTACGATTGTTCTAATTGCATATTAATCATCTTAGATAAGCATATAGGGTTTCCCTTGCTCTATGTTGCATTTTGGATATTCACATATATTCACTTAGGGTTGTATTCTCTTTTAGAGAAAGTAAGTCTTGTGTGTAGCAACCGGGATTAGGTTGCTTAGATCGCAAGCAAATAGGACTAGGTTCACTCATACCGGGATTAGGTAGGTGTGTGATTACTTCCGGGATTAGGTTGTAATCGTTTGCACATTTAGTGGATTCGAGGTTCGAGTGTGGCTTACTTACATAGCCCGTGGTTTTTCCCGTGAGGGTTTCCACGTAAAAACCAAGTGTTGTTTTAATTTCCGCACCATATTACACTTGCTTGGTTATATTATCTTGAGGGCATTTTCGTAATTTTGACTAACATGAAAAATTGGGTAAAAAGCGTAAAATCTATTCACCCCCTCTAGATAGCTTTATACACACCGTGCTATAATTTGTTTCAGGATTCAAACCTCTTGGGAAGTGACCTCATGATCTTTTGTTTGATTCTTCTATCCGAGTAGGGATCACCAAGTTGGTTACTTTGGTTCACTATATCCATAAGCTTCACTTGGAAGTCATTGAAGCACTCATCCTCTTCCATCTTTATGGTCTCAAATTGTGTTTGAAGGACTTGGAGCTTGGAATCCTTAACTACATCGGTTCCTTCATGAGTCGTCTCTAATATATCCCAAGCTTCCTTCGCTATCCTTGTAGTTTGAATGAGCTTGTATTGGTTGTCATCCATGGCACATAGGATTGCATGCATGGCTTTTGTTGAGGTTGTTCATCATTAAAGCTAGAGGGGGGTGAATAGATTTTATCTAATTATTACTTTTCAATGTCATTCTTGTGGAGTGTAATAAGATCGGAAATAGTAAAAGACACTTGTGTATACCTGGGAAAAACCACGGGCTCGGGACTCGAAATGAAAAGACGACTTCCTCTCTAGGCCACTTCCGTTCAGGATATCCCTGTCATCTCTTGGCGTGAGCACCCTAGGTGGCGTGTAGGCCTAAGCCATTAGCTTCAATCGAGATGCCAACCCTCCATAAGAGCCCTAAATGGGATCAATGAATTATAGCTACATGGCACTTTAGCTAAGTAAAGCTCCTCCATCATATAAAACCCTTCCTATGAAGTTATCAATACATTGTTCATGGCATAGCTTTTAGGCCGCTATGAAAAATAATCTCAATCAATAATGCAAGGATGGGTCTAGCTGAAATGCACTAATTATGTAAGGTGTTCAACAAATCCCATGTACGCATTAGCCTAGATGATCCTAGATGATTCATGTGGGGATGGGTTTAGAGAGATAAAGATATGATCTCAAGTCTATGGGTTCTGGTGTTCTGAATGGAATTTATGAATGAAAATACAATTTTACCCTTGACGCACCGATCGGCGGTTTCATTCGGCGGCCAGGCCGCCGAGCTAACAGCACTTCACATAACACCCGATGGTCTCAAACAATAACCGCCGATTCACCAAAATGGTGAAACAAGGAGAAGCCAAAGGCATGATCATCGCGCACTCTAACAACATCCTTAGAGCAAGGGTGCATCTCCTAATGCCTAACATGTCAAGGCATTATGATGCAATCAATTCAACATGCAAGAAGAGATATTGAATAAATCAATAAAGCACAATGCACACAAAATATAAACACACCATACAAGAGTTATGCATGTTGTGTGTGTGTGTGCAACTAATCTCTTCAAGCCAATGTAAGCACTAGATGAGGTCTTGGAAAGGGTCTTGATCTTCAACAAACACCTATATATAAACGGGAATCCTTACAGCTTTGTCCATTTTGAAGCCTCAAATTCTTGTGGAGTCCATTGTGCCTTCGGCTTGAGGACTTCCTCTCTACCTTCCGTAGGATCATCATAGGTGGCGTGTATCCATCTTCAATCGCCATCCATGCCCGGGGAAGCATAATTGACCCCGTTGAGCAAGGGGGTCTTGTGCTAGATGTTTGGGTTTGAATTGATGCTTAACAATTAATCTAACAAGAGCAAATTTAACCAATATTTCGTGTCCTAAAGTAATCTAGAGGGGGGGTGAATAGATTATATTCAATTCTTTTAACCAAATTTCGTTGGGTCACTGTACAAAGTGTTGTACGTAGCGCTGTACGTACAGTAATGCTCTGTTTTCCCGTGAGAATAGAGTTGTGGCGCTATTTAGGCACTGTACAAAAGCGCTATTCGAACAGCGCCAATGAAGAATGTTCTTCATTTTCCCAGGTAGGCGCTGTACAAGTCGCTCTACGTACAGCGACCTGTATAGCGCCCAAGGCAAAAACAGGGGAACTTATTAAAATGCATCACTTTGATTTTGACCCCCTATATATATTCCTCTATGACTTTAGGTCACTGAAGTGAGTTGATTTTCAGATTTGATACTTAGGATATTTTTGAAAGCAAACAAAATACATAAGAACTCACCTTTGTTTACTCAAATACATTTCCATGATCATCAATCATCATCTAGCATCATCCTTGATCATCTAGATATCATTTTGTATGGATTTTTCAACACACTTTGCTTGGTAAGTTTTTCATTTATATCTTACATATTTTGTGTCTTTCTTTGCAAGCAATCTCATTTATTACTTGTATGTTATTCATATATATCTTAGATACAAGTTTGAGATTAGTGTTTTGAATGTTTGAGAGTTGTATTGTGATAGCTTTCTAGGTTTGCATAATCTATGATTAGCTAAGCTAAGCTTTTTGACATGTCATCTAGCTCTTAATATCTAGGATTGAATTTATTGTAAAATCATAATCCTAGATAAGCATATAGGGTTACCTAGCTTTTTATTGCATTTTGGATATTTCATATATTCACATAGGCTCTTTATCTCTTCATTGAGAAGTAAGACTTGTGTAGCTTCCGGGATTAGGTTGCGTAAATCACAAGCAATTGGACTAGGTTCACTTATACCGGGATTATGTAGGTGTGTGATTATATACCGGGATTAGGTTGTAATCATTATACACATTTAGTGGATTCGAGGTTCGAGTGTGGCTCACTTATTAGCCAGTGGTTTTTCCCGTGAGGGTTTCCACGTAAATATCAAGTGTTATTTAATTTCCGCACCATATTACACTTGCTATACTATATTGACTATTAGGGGCATTTTCGTAATCTTGACCTTACACGAAATTTTGGTAAAATCGATTAAAATCTATTCACCCCTATCTAGATTAATATTAAACACACCGAGTATTTGTTTCATTCTCATTCCCGCTTCTTATTTCGCTTTTGATTAGAATAAGAGTGTGCGTTGAAATTCTGGTAGAAGATTTAGGATGTATGTGCTTTCTTGCATAATTTTGTTGATTGAATGATTGTGCATATTAGGATGAGAGGGCAATATGCCGATTTATCGACATTCATTGAATATTGCTTATGATATATGGATTTTTGCTTTGGATGTGTGGGTTGTGCCATGTATATAAATTCTACCTCCCATGAACATTGAGGACAATGTCTAATTTAAGTTTGGGGTGAAACAAATTAACGGTGTGTTCGATAGATTAATCTAGAGGGGGGTGAATAGATTTTAACTACTTTTACCCAATTTTTGCATACATGTCAATTTTACGAAAATGCCCCTACTAGTCAAAAATACAAACAAGTGTAATATGGTGCGGAAATTAAATAACACTTGATGTATACGTGGAAACCCAACCACTGGGAAAAACCACGGGCTGTATAGTGCGCCACACTCGAACGTTGAAATCCACTAATTGAAATGGAGTTTACAACCTATGTAGACCTCGTCTAACACTCCGGTCAATAACCCCCCACTTCTACCATGCAGGCCTTTAAAAGTGGCTCTAGTCTAATTTGCTTGTGGCCTAAGCACTCTTAGCCACAAGTCTTAATTCTCAATGAAGAGATAATGCAACCAATGTGAATATGTATGAATATTCAAATAACAAACAAAGCTAGGGAACCTTAGATGCTTATCTAGGATGATGATATAACAATTAAATCAATCATAAATATTAAGAGCTAAATGACATGTCAAAAAGCTTAGCTAATCAAGATTAGGCAAAAACCTAATTAGCTATCACAATACAACACTCAATCATATTCATCACAAATAATCTCTAACTTGTATATAGCATATGATCTAAAACATACAAGAAATCAAAGAGATAGATAGATAAATAAAAAACACTAAATTAGATGAAATTAGTGTTCAACTTACTATAGCATGTGTGATGACGAATACCTATGCACTAGAACATCCTAGATATCATGGATGATTCTTAGATGAAGATTGATGCATATGAATTTTGATTTGAGTGATCAAGGATGATCAAAGAAGAGTTCTTGATGAAAAAGCTCTCTTTGAAAAAGCTCTCAATTAAAAATAGGTGTTTATATAGCTGTCCCAATTGATGCAATGCCATTTTGAAAAAAACAGGGCAAACCGCTGCGGGTACCGCTGCCAAAGCCACAGCGGTATCGACAGTGGTACATTAAAAATGCATCAGGAATGAAACCGTTGTGCCAACCACTGTGGCTTTGGCAGCGGTTCTGACAGTGGTACGCACTGTTCATGAAACCGCTATCCAACCACTGCGAAAAACCCACAGCGGTCGGAGTGATGCAAATAGAGCATCACACCGCTGCAGATACCGGCAGCGGTAATGGCAGCGGTAATGGCAGCGGTCGCCAGACCTCATGCCAAGCAAAAGCAAGGCTTTGCATCCTTATGCCTAAATGTCATGGCATTTCAATTTATAAGATGCAATCAATTAAGAACATGCATGAAGAGATATAAATGATCATTAATTAGCACATAATAAAAACACATACACAACATACAAGAAAACAAATTATGCATGAGATATGAGTGTGTGTGTGCAACTAATCTCTTCAAAGCAAATTAAGCACTTAGAAATTACCTTTGGTGCTTATTAATGATGAGGACTTCAAATGGTATTTAACTTGAACACCAATACTAAGCTACCCTTACAATGAATCCCCAATATGTGGTTTGTCCATGAAATAAGCCAATCAACAAATGGGAATCCTTACATGGGGGTACATTTGCGCAACACCACTTTACTCTCTATGCTTGGTTTTACAATTTGAGCCGATTTTTTCAAATTTTTTGCGATAATACCATATTGAGCATACTTTGCTTATTGAGATTATGATTTACATGAGTAGTGAGGAATTGTGCATCTTTGTCATTGTATCGTTTAAATTAATGTCATGCCATTTGGGACTTCATTGAACAAAGCGCGTGTATCTTTTTCTTATAATGTTAGAGTGGATTATCATTGTTGCTTGAAGGGCTAAGAATTAATAGTAGAGATTCCCGAGAGGATCACAAAACACGGCCTAAAAGAAACATATTTTGAGTTGTCGAAAAATCACTCTTTAAACACGCTCTCTCAAACACTATTTTAAGCATTTATAGGTCTGATTTGCACTTAAAAATTGTATATCATAGAATATTATAGATTGCTTGTGGATGCTTTGATTTGCTCATGGACAAACCTTTAGAAAGGACTTTAGGCAATGCATGTGAAGAAAACCGTAAATTGACCTAAATACTTCCATACCCTCTAAATGTGTGTGCTTCTAAGCCCTTTCGAAGCCAAATACATCTTAAGCTTTTTATTTTGTGAACCAAATCTAAATTAACCATATAGCCTAAATAGTTGACTCACTTCAACCAAAATGATTTTTGCTAAGGCTTAGGTTATGAATGTAAGCTTTTTTACATGAAAATGTTGATACATGTACCTAGGCATGTAATTTTGTGTATAGAGTATTGAAATGCAAAAGAAAAGAAAAATGCAAAAGAAAAGAAAGGAAAAAGATTGAAATGAAAAGATGTATGCAAAAAAAAGAAAAGAAAAGAAAGGCAAAGCCAAGAAAAAAATAAAATGAAAAGAAAAATATGAATTAGGCACAATTGGCCTAGATAAAGGGTTTAGAGTTGAATAGGCTACTCAAGAAAAGTTTGAGTAGTAAATATGCATTTGAAATGATATTGTAAGCAATTGGCGCCAAAGGCGTAAACGAATGTGTGAAGCAAGTGGAACTTGTAATTAGAATGTATGCCGAAAGTATAATCATTAGGTTCCTTGTGATCTATTTGACCCATTATTTGACTCACCATTCACCCAAGTCCCATTACAACCAAAGAAAGACCTTCACGATCTTCAGGGATGTCCATTTTGTTAATTGTGGTTTCCGCATGTTCTTTCTAATTCATGATTTGCAAATCCATTCATGGGACCTCATTTTTCAGAAATTGCATTTTAAATGACATCATATGCAATCAATTTGATATTCATGAAATTAACTCATATTGCATATGTACTTTTGAGGAAAGCTAAGGAATTTGAGAGAAGAAATGAGAGAATCCGATAAGGACTAGCTATCAAGGTGAATTACATTCTAAACTAAATAGTACCTTTGCTTAGAAGCTTAGGCATTTTTGAATGTAAGATCACGCTGCGTGCAATCATATCTAAAAGTGGCATGCTTTTAATTTTTACTTGACATTTTCTTACATGAATAGGTCCTCACTAGTGCATCATTGTTCTAATCTCTTCATTATTTGGTTTAACTTATCAATCAATGACTGGTAAAAACCTTGCTAGGATGAGTTGAACTTATTTAAAAGAATTGTGAAATATCTTGATGAATATCTAAGGGTTGATTGATGATTGTTTTGCTCGAGGACGAGCAAAAGATAGGTTTGGGGGTATTTGATTGGACCAAATATGGTACGATTTTGTTTCCTATTATTTGCGCTTATTCTCTGGTGATTCCCCATATTTAATGTTGTTAAATCAAGTGTTTCAGGTTTTATTAGGCCTCAAGGGCATTTGTGATGAAGAGGAGGAATTTGGAGCATAAAGGCAATCAAACAGGGCATTTCGCCATTTGCTTGATTTATTGATACGAACCTCGTCGATTGTATCAAGATTGATGCCTAAGATCATTCTAACCTCTGGTTTAGATGGAAACCACGACCCAACACCTATATCGAGATGTGAACCTTGGTATAAAAGAGGACGCCACAATCAAGGATGGAATACTCGATTGATAAGTCAAGGAGGAACGCCACAGAGAAATCTGATAAGTTCCAATTAGTTCTCAAAGAACAAAAGAGAAAATTCTCTCAAAATTTCATTCAAATCAATTCTGATCTCCAATAATACATCAATGAGTCCCTTATAAACTGAAACCCTAAAACCTAAAAAAGAAATAAATATTTTGCAATTAATGCCTTACAATCAGGAAACTAAAATGAGCAATAATTGCCTTACAAATGGGAAAGAAAATAAAAACTAAAACAAGAAACTATTGACTTGCTCCCTATTTGGAAGGCTAAAAATGGAAACAAATCAGCCCCTTAATTTGGGAAACAAATCAACTCTTTATTCTTTAGAAACCAATAAGGAAAACTGAAATTCGGACTCCTCAGCTCAAGTCTTCGCGCAACAAACTAGATTGCCGAATTTGGGCTAATTTGGATTTGTTACGGATGACAGAGTCTTCTTGACATTTGTAGGGATCGTCTTGGTCGTTTCGAAAATATATTATAATAGACGATCTGACCTCATGTGCACTCTGTAGAGGCCCATGAAGTTTAGCCCGGATTTGGTCTTTATGTGGGCTGAACTTGGATTTCAACAACTCAGACTCAGCCCCTATTAAATGCTTTTTTGATCCTCTTGGCCCTTGTAATTGGCCCAACTGGAATATGCAATGGATTTGGTGATGCTTCTTGATTCTCATCATTCCCCCTCTCTTCAAAAGGATTCGTCCTCGAATCTTCACCGTAATGTTGTTGATAGCCTGCGACACTTCATCAAAACACTGCAAAAGAGAAACAAGAACACTTGGCCAAGAAGTTGGTTGATTTGAAAACAATGCCTTTTTGATCTCTTTTTTTTTTCCTCACTAGCGAAAATTTATGTTTCCTTTTCACTCTTTTTTTCCTCACTCACAAAAATTCTTCTTTCTTTTTCGCTCTTTTTTTCCTTAATAGCATAATTTTCTGTTTCTTTTTCACTCTTTTTTTCTTTTTTTGCTGTTTCGATCTCTCTTTCTTTTG
The DNA here is from genome assembly GCA_008009225.1 of Acer yangbiense. NCBI lineage: Eukaryota > Viridiplantae > Streptophyta > Magnoliopsida > Sapindales > Sapindaceae > Acer > Acer yangbiense. The sequence goes on from CM017764.1 coordinate 30,010,610, forward strand.
TCTCTCTTTCTTTTGAACTCTCACTCTCCTTTTTTACATCTCTTTGTTCTTTTAACCTCACTTGATCTTCATATACTTGTATTGGGGTTAAGGGTACAAGAGTGATTCATTTTTTATTAAGTACAAAAAGAGTATCTATTTGTATAACCATCATGAGTTGCACGCCTATCAAACTGCCATGGTCGCCCCAAAAGAATATGGGTAGCATGCATTGGTACCACATCACACAAGACTTCATCTTCATATTTACCGATCCGGAACGCCACTAACTCCTGTTTAGTCACCCTTACCTCACCACTATCATTCAACCATTGCAATTTATACGGCTTAGGATGCAACATCGTTGGCAATCCTAATTTGTTAACCATGGTTGTGCTTGCAACGTTAGTACAACTACCACATGCTACATACCTTATGAAAGTAAATACAATAACGCTCGGTGTGTTCGATATATATATATATATATATATATATATATAGAGGGGGGGGGGGGTGAATAGATTTTAACTATTATTACCTAATTTTCGCATGCAAGTCAATTTTACGAAAATGCCCCATACTAGTCAAAAATACAAGCAAGTGTAATATAGTGTGGAATTTAAATAACACTTGATGTATACGTGGAAACCCAACCACTGGGAAAAACCACGGGCTGTTTAGTGCGCCACACTCGGATCTCGAAATCCACTAATCAAAATGGAGTTTACAACCTATGTAGACCTCGTCTAACACTCCGGTCAATAACCCCCCACTTCTACCACTCGGGCCTTTAAAAGTGGCTCTAGTCCTAATTGCTTGAGGCCTAAGCAACCTTAGCCTCAAGACTTAATTCTCTAAGAAGAGATTATGCAACCTATGTGAATATGTAAAATACTCAAAATGCAATTTAGAGCTAGGTTACTCTAAATGCTTACCTAGGATAATGATATGCAATTAAATCAATCCTAGATAAAAACCTAATTAGCTATCACAATACAACACTCAATCAATTCATCACAATCAATTCTCTAATCTTGTATTTATCATATGATCAAAAACATACAAGTAAATTAAAAGAGAATATGCTTGATAGTAAAAATACTAAAATAAGATGAACTAAATCAAAATCTTACCAAGCATGTTGTGATGATGCAAACCCAATCATGGATGAATGCAAGATGAACTTTGATGCAAAAAAGATTTGATTTGAGTGTTTAAAGGTGAGTTCTTGATTTGATTTTTTCTTAAAAATCTCTCTTTTTAGTTTAGGGTTCTAAGGACTCAAGGAACTTGATCAGAGAATGAGAAAGTAAGATATTTATAGACATCAAGAATTGGGCATGTGAAAAGACAAGTTTTCCCTTGAAACGCACCGATCGACGGTTTCAATCGGTGGCCAGGCTGCCGATCATAACCGTCGAATTGAACCCGAGAAGAACAGGGGAACAACAACGGTTTAATTCGGCGGTTTCATGACCGCCGATCCAACCGCCGAATCAAACCCGAGATATAAAATCGATCAGGTATGAATGGCGGTTTCGAACGGCGATCGTGACCTCAGAATTGCACTAGACACTTCTGGATGCAAACGACAGTTTCATTCGGCGGCCAGGCCGCCGATCATAACCGCCAATCACCAACTAAGGTGAAAACCAAGGAGAAGCCAAGGGCATTCTCCGTGGGCGGTCTTCGCGCAAAACCAAGCACATTCTAGTGCATGCGCGGACATTTTCGAACACTATTGGGAAACGAATTACTAAACACATATACACACAACAAGATATCAAACAAAGTGCTAGTGTGCAAAGTGACATGTGAAGAGTATGCACACAAGATCAAGTATGCTAAGTGTGTGTGTGCTAACTAAATCTCTTCAAAGAAAACCAAGCACAAGAAATTATACCTTTGGCGTGCTTGTCCCTTGAGGTCTTGGAAGGGCCTTCGAGCTTGAAGATCAATCACCTAAACTACCCTTACACAAACAACCCCAACATGTGGTTTGTCCACGAAATAAGCCAATCAATGTATGGGAATCCTTACACCTTATCATTAACATGACATCGGGTGTAAAAAACATTGTCACGTTGTACATCGTTAGACATTTTTTGTTTTGTTTTTTTGGTAATGGATCTGAACAAACCTTTTTTTTTTTGACTTAATAAAAACAAAATTCAGCAAAGTCTAATATATATATATATATTTTTTTGTGATCAACGTAATCAAAGAAGAAGAACAACTAAGATAGATTAAACCTGATGTTTGAGGCCGAAGCTCTGATACCAAATGATACGAACCTCGTCGATTGTATCAACATTGATGCCTAAGATCGTTCTAACCTCTGGTTCAGATGGAAACCGCGACCCAACACCTATATCGAGAAGTGAACCTTGGTATAAAGGAGGACGCCACAATCAAGGATGGAATACTCGATTGATAAGTCAAGGAGGAACGCCACAGAGAAATCTGATAAGTTCCAATTAGTTCTCAAAGAACAAAAGAGAAAATTCTCTCAAAATTTCATTCAAATCAAGTTTGATCTCCAATAATACATCAATGAGTCCCTTATAAACTGAAACCTTAAAACCTAAAAAGGAAATAAATATTTGGCAATTAATGCCTTACAATCATGAAACTAAAATGAGCAATAATTGCCTTACAAATGGGAAAGAAAATAAAAACTAAAACAAGAAACTATTGACTTGCTCCCTATTTGGAAGGCTAAAAATAGAAACAAATCAGCCCCTTAATTTAGGAAACAAATCAACTCTTTATTCTTTAGAAACCAATAAGGAAAACTGAAATTCGGACTCCTCAGCGCAAGTCTTCGCGCAACAAACTAGATTTCCGAATTTGGGCCAGTTTTGATCTGCTGCGGATGACAATTGCTTCTTGACATCTATAGGGATCATCTTGGGCTTTCTGAAAACATATTATATTAGACGATCCGACCTCATATGCACTCTTTAGAGGCCCACGAAGTTCAGCCCGGATTTGGTCTTCATGTGGGCTGAACTTGGATTTCAGCAACTCAGACTCAGCCCCTATTAAATGCTTCTTTGATCCTCTTGGCCCTTGTAATTGGCCCAACTGGAATATACAATGGATCCTTTGGTGATGCTTCTTGATTCTCATCATTTATGGACTCCATGGCGACAAGAAAGGTTATTTCAGAAAGAGCAAAGGTCGCCATTTGGTAGCCATCGACAAACGAATTTCTCATGAATATTGCATCAGGTGTGGTCACCATTTGCATGTCGCTATAGCGACATTCAATGGCAAATGGTGACCTTCCCCCAAATTCCTCAGTGTTGCCATTTGCAAAGGGCGAAAAAGATGATGCTCGTGGTGACAATTGGATCTCAGAATGCGTAACAGTATGTCACCATGAGGTCGCCATGGCGACATTCCCCCACATCAGCTTTTCAAGCGATTTTCAGCACAAAATCAAGACCTGTATAAATATCTCTCTTCTCTGAGTTTGAAAACACACAAAAAATATACAGAGTTTTAGAAAGCACACTTTTACTTAGCTTTTTTAGACCTAGCTTTTCTTCCATAACTCCCACTTCCAAATTCCTCCATTTCTAACCTTGAACTACCTTTTCCATCAAACACTCAACACAATATCTATCTTACTTCACCAAACCATTCCTCTCTCACCATATTCTTCACCATATTACCTTAGTCACACACCATTTGACACACATCACACTTTTGCACAAAGGAGCATCTAAGGAGGGAAAGGAATGAGCATTAAAGAAGGTGACCTACGAGTGATTTCCTCATTTATTACTCTTTTTTCCTATTTGTAACTATGTGTAGCTAAAACCCCCAATCTAGGGGGTTGGTGTTAGAAACACTTGGACTTGGGGTTGCTTGACTATATTTTAATTGAATCTTTATGTATTTTCTATTTATTATATCTTTAGATTCTTGTCACTATATGATTAATTTGTATATCAACCTATTAATCATAATCTTGTTAGAATAATCTTGTTAGAATAATCTATTATATAATCACCTTTGGAATGACAACCTTATTTGATTAAAGAATTCAATAAATAGGATGGATTATTGTAGGGAATGCCAACCACAATAATCGAAACCTGGTTTTGAGGTTAATCCATATGAGATTGGTTCTTCATGATAGTTTGGAAAGCACCTTTAATCCACTTGCAACTTCACAAATCCCTTAGTGTATCTCTTAATTGATTTCACCCACTTTTCTTATCTTAGATTGTTGAGATTCTATTTTGCCTATCACTTTTGTTACTTTTACTTTATGCATGTTTTGTGGTATTTTAAGCCACCAATTATCCACTTATCATTATTTATATTATAGCAATCTTAGATTAGTTAATCAACCTAACATATTACTTCATTTCCTCGTGGAACAAATCTAACTTACCATTATTACGTTTTATATCCTAAAAGGATTCCGAAGTGATAAAACATTATTTCCAAAAAGATCATATAAATATATATTGTTTTGATGTACAAAAATGACCTTATCAGGAGGCTCACTTGGGCGTTAAGGGGCCCGGTACAAAAGTGAGAAGCCTCCTACATGATGCTGGTCCAGAGGCTTGCTAGGGCATCAAAAAGTACCCAGCAGCTGAAATGAGGCTCTGGACTCCACTCGGACGAACCGAAACCTAGGAGGCTCACTTGGGCGTTTAGGGGCCCGGTACAAAAGTGAGGTGCCTCCTACATGATGCTGGTCCAAAGGCTTGCTAGGGCATCAAGAAGTACCCAGTAGCTGAAATGAGGTTCTAGACTCCACTTGGACGAACCGGAACCCAGGAAGCTCACTTTGCCGTTAAGGGGCCCGGTACAAAAGTGAGGAGCCTCCTACATGATGCCGGTCCAGAGGCTTGCTAGGGCATTAAGAAGTAACCAGCAGCTGAAATGAGGCTCTAGACTCCACTCGGACGAACTGGAACCTAGGAGGCTCACTCTAGCATTGAGGGGCCCGGTACAAAAGTGGGGAGCCTTCTACATGATGCTGGTCCAGAGGCTTTCTAGGGCATCAAGAAGTACCCGGCAGCTGACATGAGGCTCTGGACTCCACTCGGACGAATTGGAACCTAAGAGACTCACTTGGGCGTTGAGGGGCTCGGTACAAAAGTGAGGAGCCCCCTACATGATGCTAGTTCAAAGGCTTGCTAGGTCATCAAGAAGCACCCAGCAGTTGAAATGAGGCTCTAGACCATGCTGAAAAGAATCGGTGCAATAGTGGCTCTTTTGGGCGTTGTTAGGCCCGATACAAAGGGTGAGGAGCCACTGGTCTTCTGCTGGTCGTGTTGTTTCTACAATCACTAAGTTGAGTTGGCTTCTTATTTAGTCCCCTAATCAACCTCCAATAAGGCTAATTCAATGTGACTCAAAATTGGAAATACAATCCTTTAATTTTAGGAATCTTAATCCAAACAAGGAAAGTTTGAGATCAACTAAAACTGAATCAAAGTTAATTTTAGGCCTTTATTAATCTTCCAAAACATAACAAGTTCGTCTAAGACCTTCATTCCCAAATAGGCAGCCTGCAATGCTTTATTTCCAAAATCCCGCGCAGAAATTCTAGGCTGACCTTTAGGAAGTAAAATGGTCATAACTCATTCTAGAAAACTCAAAATCACAAACCGTAAAATTCTACGGAAAACTAACTTCCGTGCCTTTCCAACCATATAACGCTCGAAACCCAGTTCCTTATGGGATGATACAGTTTAATCCTTGAAGTTGACCCATCAGCAGATGTTGTTTTCTTAGGCTTGATCGAAAATCTTCTAAATTGCTTCCAATTATCTCCTAGGACTTAAATAGCTGAGAACTAGGAACTTTTGAAAAGTGGATCCAGTGTCATGAGGGGATCCGTATGTATAAGTGCAAATATGGTAGATATGCTGGATAGAAGCTCTATTGGTACGGAGCAAATCCTCTATATGGAAGCAGGAGAGGTACTACTCTACTGCATAGGAGCTCTAGATGTACCGGAGTGGATCTACTGGATAGGAGATCTACCCATTAGATCTACCGGTAGTGGAGTAAATCTTCTGTAAGGAAGTAGGAGAGGTACAACTATACTGCATAGGAGCTCTAGATGTACCGGAGCGGATTTCCTGGATAGGAGATCTACCGGTAGCAGAGCAAATCTTCTGTAAGGAAGCATGAGAGGTACAACTCTACTGCATAGGAGCTCTAGATGTACCGGAGCGGATCTACTAGATAGGAGATCTATCGGTAGTGAAGTTGCTATAGTGGAGCTGCACAAGTATATGAGCAGGTTTGCTGCATATGGGCAGCATAATAGGCCGGTTCCACTAGGAGTTCCACATATCATATTTTGCTCATTTAGAGACAAGGAAGCCACGTTGGTCTAGTGAACTTCCCACAGACGGCGCCAAAATGTTAACCAAAAATTTGCTCTGGGTGAGGAATTTCAATTAACACCCTCAAACTGCTACCTGGTAGGCTGCAGCAGGGTAGGTACCTCTAAGTACCATGGTTTTGTACGAGTAAAATATCTGGAGTAAGGTGCAATAGGTAGGAGAAAAAATCACCCTGCCTGTCGGGGCTTAGAGCATATGGAGAAGATATGGTGTTTGGGGTTCCTATGCTGGTGTGAGGGCTTTGATCCTTTTTTATTATGGCGTGCCATGCGAATAGGTGGATAAGAGAGCTCGGACCAGCGGGGTCGGAATCTAACTCACATACATGCATAATGTAAGGATTCCCATTTGTTGATTGGCTTATTTCGTGGTCAAACCACATGTTGGGGTTTGGTTGTAAGGGTAGTCTAGGTGATTTGTTGAAGATCAAAGACCCTTTCCAAGACCTCAAGAGGACAAGCACCAAAGGTATATCTTGTGCTTACTTTGGCTTGAAGAGATATAGTTGCACACACACACAACATGCATAACTCTTATTCTTGAATGTTGTGTTTATATTTTGTGTGAATTGTGCTTTATTGTTTATTCAATGTCTCTTCTTGCATTAAATTGATTGCATCTTGTTTTATGAAATGCCATGACATGATAGGCATTAGGATGCATTCAATACCCACACTTGCACTTCATGTATGTTAGCTTTTAGTGTGGAGTAATTCGTTTCCCGAAGGATGTTCGGAAACGTCCGCGCGTGCACGTTGATGTGCTTTGTTTTGCGCGATGATCGCCGGTGGAGATGCCTTTGGCTTCTCCTTGGTTTCACCATTTTTAGTGAAACTGCGGTTACGTTCGGTGGCCTGGCCGCCGTTCGAAACCGCCGAATGAGACCTGATTGAAATATATCTCTCGGGTCCAAAATGGCGGTTGGGATCGGCGGTTTATAAACCGCCAAACGAAGTCGCCGAAGTTCCCCTGTTCCGCTCGGGAGCCATTCAGCGGTTCAATTCGGCGGCCTGGCAGCCGATTGAAACCGCCGATCGGTGCGTTTCAAGGGCAAATTTGTATTTTCACCTGCCCTGTTTTTGGTCTCTATAAATACATCCTTATCTCTGGTTCATAATACAAGTCTTGCATCCCAAGAACCCTAGAGAGATATTTAGAGAGACTTGAGAGAAAAAGCTTAAAGATCACATCTTTAATTCTCTAAACCCATTCCCACATGCACAAATCATCATCTAGGCATCATCTAGGTTCATCTAGTATATGCTAATACATGGGTCTTCTTCAACACACATGGTATGATTTGTTGAACACTTTTATCTTACATAATTAGTGTTTCTACTTATCAATTTTATCTTATATTTTACTTATATGTGTTTAGATTAATTTCTACATATAAGATTGAGATTATGTGTTGATTGGGTTATTATTTGATAGCTAGGCTTTAATGTTCTTATGCCATCTAGCTAATTGATCTCATTTGTTGATTGAGATTATTTTTCATAGCTTAATTGATTAGGTCATTATTGCCTAAAAGCTATGCCATGAACATTCTTGTGTGATGTATTGATAACTAGGTTGATAGATTGTTTTTTAATCAACTAGTTAATCCTTTGAATGTTTGTGGGTTTTATATGATAGCTTTGTATCTAGGATTGGTTATCCTTTACTTAGCTAAAGTTATATGCCATGACATATAGCTATATGTGATATCTAGGATTGATTATATTGTCATCTTATAATCCTAGGTAAGCATTTAGAGTACCCTAGCTCTTATTGCATTAATTGAATATTCATAAATATTCACATAGGGTTGTGCATCTCTTTTGAGAGATTGAAGTCTTGGTCTAGGGTTGCTATTACAGGCCCGCTGGGTAGTAGTGGTGGGTTACAGACCGGGATTAGGCTGTAAACATCATTACAAGTAGTGACTTCGAGGATCAAGCAAATTGGAATAGGGTTGCTAATAAATGCCCGCTGGGTAGAAGTGAGGGGTTACAGACCGGAGTGTTAGACGAGGTCTACATAGGTTGTAAACTTCATTTTAATTAGTGATTTCGAGTTCCGAGTGTGGCGCACTATACAGCCCGTGGTTTTTCCCAGTGGTTGGGTTTTCCACGTAAACATCAAGTGTCATTTATTATTTCCGCATCTTATTACACTTGTATGAATTGTTGACTTGCTAGGGGTATTTTCGTAAAATTGACATGCACGCGAAAATTTTGTAATAATTAGATAAAATCTATTCACCCACCCCCTCTAGCTTTTTATATAGAACACACCTTGAGAACTTTCACATAATAAAATAGATAGAAGGGAGAATGACAATTCATTTCGTAGAAGGTGGACTGGCCTAGGGGGAAAAAGCATCATGCATGATCATATGCTGAAAAACCCATAGGTAGTATCTGGTAGAGAGAGATCCTTTATATATTTATCAATAAGGCATGATCCGAGGAGCTTACACAAGTAGGAGAATAATACAACATAAGTGCTCCAGAGAGCTTACAATAATAGGCGGGCGTAGGCCCTTTTCTCTAATTAGTAGAAAAAAAGAAGAAAAGGAAGCCTTGTTGGGGAAGAAGCCACAGGTCTTTTTGGGAAAAGAAGAATCAGTCCCTTTTTTCTGTCGAATGTCATGTCATACATATAGGTCTTATTTCTTGTTGTTCACTCCCCTAAATTCGGTCTAATGACCTAGAAATTTACAGGGCGTTCCACGGTGATAGACGAGAAGATCGTGGGATTGATTCCCTAGAATCAAGTGATTCCTTTTAGAACTGAAAGAGTTGACTCCACTTTTGAATGTGACTCTTGAATGGCGGGAACAAGGCAATTTCCTTGTTTACTTAAATGTTGTCGTATTCAGTCTGTTATTGTAGCTTAATCTTTTCTTCCTTGGTAATCTGACAGATGGTGCATTACGACCTCCCTTGTTGACGCCTTCTATGTTAGGTGGTCGGGAGGTGCTTGGAGGACCGGTCCGAGTACGGGGTACTGGGTACCAGGTGTGGGGTACCGGGTACCGAGTACGGGGTATAGGGTACAGGGTACCGAGTACGGGGTACAGGGAACCGGGTACCGGGATACTGTGTATCATAGATCATGCGGTAGCGGGGTACCGAGATAGTGTGGTAGTGGGATCCTCAGGACCCTGGGTTCATTCTTTCAATAATCAAATGACCTTGGCATGGATGGAAAATTCTTCTTTGGAACTAAAAAGAATACTCGGTGTATTCTATAAAAAGCTAGAGATGGGGTGGATAGATTTTATCTAATTATTACCCAATTTTCGCGTGCATGTTAATTTTACGAAAATACCCCTAGCAAGTCAAAAATACATACAAGTGTAATAAGATGCGGAAATTAAATAACACTTGATGTTTACGTGGAAACCCAACCACTGGGAAAAACCACGGGCTGTTTAGTGCGCCACACTCGGACCTCGAAATCCACTAATTGAAATGGAGTTTACAACCTATGTAGACCTCGTCTAACACTCCGGTCAATAACCCCCCACTTCTACCACGCGAGCATTTAAAAGTGGCTCTAGTTCAATTGCTTATGTGACCACCTATTCCCGGTGTCCGACCTAATCCCGGTCAATCACACAAGACTTTCATAACCCTATGTGAATATGCAATGATATCCAAATATTGCAATAAGAGCTAGGGTACTCTAGATGCTTACCTAGGATTATAAGATGACAATATAATCAATCCTAGATATCACATATAGCTATATGTCATGGCATATAACTTTAGCTAAGCAAAGGATAACCAATCCTAGATACAAAGCTATCACAAAACAACACTCAATCAATTCATCACAATTAATTCTCTTTTCTTGTATTTAGCATATGATCTAAAACATACAAGTAATTTAAAAGAGATGGCTTGGTAATAAAAATATTAAAATAAGATGAAGTTAATCAAAATCTTACCAAGTAAGTTGTGATGATGCAAACCCATACATGGATGCACTCTATATAGACATAGGAGATGCAATATGAAATTTGATGCAAAAAGGGTTTGATTTGAGTGGTTAAAGGTGAGTTCTTGATTTGAATTTCTCTCAAATATCTCTCTTTTAAGTTTAGGGTTCTAATGAGTCAAAGAACTGATTCAGATAATGAGAAAGTGTGATATTTATAGACATCAAGAACAGGGCAAGTGAAAAGACAATTTTGCCCTTGAAACGCACCGATCGGCGGTTTCAATCGGCGGCCAGGCCGCCGATAGAGACCGCCGAATTGAACCCGAGGATAACAGGCGAACAACGGTAGTTTCGTGACCGCCGAATCAAACCCGAGAGATCGAAATCGATCAGGTATGAAAGGCGATTTCAAACGGCGGTCGTGACCGCAGAATTGCTCCTGGAAGCAAACTGCGGTTTCATTCGGCGGCCAGGCCACCGATCATAACCGCCGATCACCAACAATGGTGAAAACCAAGGAGAAGCCAAGGGCATTCTCCGTGGGCGGTCTTCGCGTAAAACCGAGCACACCAACATGCACGCGCGGACGTTTCCGAACATCCTTCGGGAAACGAATTACTCCACACTAAAAGCTAACATACATGAAATGCAAGTGTGGGTATTGAATGCATCCTGATGCCTATCATGTCATGGCATTTCATATAACAAGATGCAATCAATTTAATGCAAGAAGAGACATTGAATAAACAATAACGCACAATGCACACAAAATATAAACACAACATTCAAGAATAAGAGTTATGCATGTTGTGTGTGTGTGCAACTATATCTCTTCAAGGCAAAGTAAGCACTACAAATATACCTTTGGTGCTTGTCCTCTTGAGGTCTTGGAAAGGGTCTTTGATCTTCAACCTTAATCACCTAGACTACCCTTACAACCAAACCCCAACATGTGGTTTGACCACGAAATAAGCCAATCAATTAATGGGAATCCTTACAATCTCCCCCTTTGGCTATTTCGTGACAAAACCACCACTCACATTGATTCCTCATAACATAATAGAAACTATGGGTCTATAAAGATTTTCTACAATACAAAGAGATAAGATAAAATAAATCTTGAAGTCTTCAATCTCTTGTATAATAATCAATCCCTGAAAAACAAGTTTCTATACTTTCCATTACAAGAAAAGGTGAGATGAATCAAGTGAGATAAACAAGCATTTGCATTTAAGAATTTAAGTACAACATCATGCAATGTATGTAATGTGCAAATGCTCCCCCTCAAAGGGTTACTCCCCCTCAATAAGTACTCTCCCCAACATTCACAATTGCTACTACAATTTGCAACTCCCCTTACCATAACCTACTCCCCTTTTTTGTCATGATATAGACAAAGGAGTAGTCCCCAACCGGGTCACTCAAGGCAAAGAGAGATAGTAGCATTCTAGATATTTGCATAATCAATATAAGTCACTTTATGCAATCTCAATTAATTGGAGAGAAACAAGGAGATTTATTTAAAGAAAATGTGTGAATCAAAAAATGCTTTGCATACAAGACATGTAGCATTTAAGTCCAAAATACTATGGTATTTGGCAAAGCAAATAACAAAGGTTTTTAATATGAATTCAAACCAATTTCACCAATGTCATGAGAGAAGCAAGGATATAGGTTTTCATTGATTTCAATTTAAGAACAACTATATCCAACTTTATAAGCCAAACATGTCATGAGCGACTTTGCACCCTACTTGATTTTTCCGGATAAGGTATCCGTATGATAGTAGACATGTTCAACCAATAAAGAAAGAGAGACATTTGGATTGTAAAATCCTTGAATGGATACAAGATCCTTTTTCATTTGAGTCTCATAAGCTTTTTCACACAAGATTTACATTTAAAAATTGCAATCATCAAAAACATGCTTTTCAAGATTAACATTTAGCATGTCATTTAGCAATTATCATGTCATGGAGATCATTATAGGTCATTCAAATTATATCCTATGTAAATATCTCCTAGTCCAAAAATGCATGTTTGAACATAAATATGACATGGATTGCAATACAAGCATTGATCACACTTATTGAATAGAAAATATATATGCAGTGTAATCAAGCTTACTCAAGCAACAAAAAGAGAAGCATAAGATATTTCAAATTTTTTGCACGTGACTAGAATGCAAAATAGCTCTCTTTGCTTAAGATCCCCATATGGGGTCAATATTCCATACCGCTTCAAAGAAGAGTATGAGGTCCTAAAGACCTTCTAAGTCCATCGGACCTAGTTGAACCTATTTGAGACTTGTTAGTCTCGTAACAAGCGGGTTCATTCTTTTTAATCCACTTAGGTGACACAAAGTCAATCCTAGTGGACAAAGGTTCTAGAGTACAAGATGAAAAAGGATTATGTAAATGATTTTCTTCCTTTTTATGAAGCATCTTAGCTCTAGCATTTTTCTTGTCAAACATGCTTTTAGCTCTACACATCTCAATGTAATGCAAGCAACTTGGTCTAATATGACCAACAATACCACAAAAATGACAAGTGGGAATAAAGTTAGGAATCATACCATTCCCTTTAGCATGGATATGTGCTTTCCCTTGTCGTTGTGGTTGGCTTGGTTATTAGATAGGATCTCTCCTTCTTTGTTGATAACCAAGACGAGGTTGCTTGCTCGTCTGAGCTTGCATGATTGAACTCTTCCCATTTTGTTTTTGAGTTTGAGGGAAGTTGGTGTGAGGAACCCTTTGGGTGTGAGCTTGAGCTTGACCTTTTGGTGCCTCAACTACTTGGGCACTTCTTGAACACTCTCCTAGGTCAATCTTCTTCCTAGGGTGTTGAGGAGGAGGGGACATATTGAAGTTCATGTCCATGACAAAGGATGTCTTGCTTGTGGAGGAGGCATCCTTGTCATCAATGTAGCCAAGACCTCTCTTGTCACTTGGCTCTCTTCCAACTCCCAACATGTGGTCAAGCTTCTTGGTGCTTGAAGTCATCTTAGCCATTAAGACCTTAACTTCTTCAAGCTCTCTTTTTAGCTCTTCTTCTCTCCTCTTAGATAAGGCTAAGTCGTCTTTTAGCTTATCTTCATCCATCATGGATCTTACCACTTCTTCACACAAGTGGTCTACTAGTGTTGAAAGCTCTAGATTAACTTCTTTTAATCTTCTAATTTCTTCCTTGTTCCTCATCATCGAGCTCTCAACTTTGACTTTGTAGTCATTAAGATCCCTACTCTCCACATATCCATTTGTGGAGTTAGATGACAAATATTCAACACTAGTGTCATCTCCTATAATCTCTATTTCACCAATGGAGTCATCTCCTTCATCAAGATCATCAAATTTGTCTCTTGATGAGAAAAGAGCCAAATCCCTATGAGTAGCTACACCGACTACTTCTATATCTAGTTCTTCTTGGGGATCACAAGCAAAAGCAACTTTGCCATCTTCTTCAACTTCTACACTCTTGGCTCCAAATTCCGTGTAGATGATGGCAAGTTCTTCATCACTTGAAGGATTTTCGTCATCTTCATATTTATCCCATAAGGTGGCCAACGCCTTTCCTTTTCTTCTATCCTTCAAGTTTCCATACTCCGAGGAGATATGCCCGAATCCTCCACATTCGTAGCAATAAGTCCTCTATCTTGAAAACACTCCTTGGTTTGGCTTGTCATTGAGTCCCATGTCTTCAATTGAGATAACCTCCTTCTTGTCATGCTTCGAAGTCTCCAAAGCAATTGTCTTCTTCTTCTTAGGAGGTGAGGTGGTCAACTTCTTCTTAGGAGGTGAGGTGGTTAATTTCACATATCTCCTAAATCTCTCAAGCAAGAGAGACATCTCCTCAACGGAGTCAATTTCTTCTCTCACAAAATCACTCATAGTGTTTGCGTTGAATGAATGCAAATGAGAAGAATGCAAAATGTATGTCAAAAACAATAATCATACAAAATGCACAACACACCAAAAATGAGCTTAGATCACCTAAGTATATCTAGGAACCTGCTCTGATACCAATTGAAAAGAAAACTCGGTGTGTTCTATAAAAAGCTTGAGGGGGGTGAATAGATTTTATCTAATAATTACCAAATTTTCGCCTGCGTGTCAATTTTACGAAAATACCCCTAGCAAGTCAAAAATACATACAAGTGTAATAAGATGTGGAAATTAAATAACACTTGATGTTTACGTGGAAACCCAACCATTGGGAAAAACCACGGGCTGTTTAGTGCGCCACACTCGGACCTCGAAATCCACTAATTGAAATGGAGTTTACAACCTATGTAGACCTCGTCTAACACTCCGGTCAATAACCCCTCACTTCTACCACGCGGGCCTTTAAAAGTGGCTCTAGTCCAATTGCTTATGTGACCACCTATTCCCGGTGTTTGACCTAATCCCGGTCAATCACACAAGACTTAAATCTCTCAAAAGAGATGCATAACCCTATGTGAATATGCAATGATATCCAAATATTGCAATAAGAGTTAGGGTACTCTAGATGCTTACCTAGGATTATAAGATGACAATATAATCAATCCTAGATATCACATATAGCTATATGTCATGGCATATAACTTTAGCTAAGCAAAGGATAACCAATCCTAGATACAAAGCTATCACAAAACAACACTCAATTAATTCATCACAATTAATTCTCTTTTCTTGTATTTAGCATATGATCTAAAACATACAAGTAATTTAAAAGAGATGGCTTGGTAATAAAAATATTAAAATAAGATGAAGTTATTCAAAATCTTACCAAGTAAGTTGTGATGATGCAAACCCATACATGGATGCACTCTATATAGACATAGGAGATGCAATATGAAATTTGATGCAAAAAGGGTTTGATTTGAGTGGTTAAAGGTGAGTTCTTGATTTGAATTTCTCTCAAATATCTCTCTTTTAAGTTTAGGGTTCTAATGAGTCAAAGAACTGATTCAGATAATGAGAAAGTGTGATATTTATAGAGATCAAGAACAGGGCAAGTGAAAAGACAATTTTGCCCTTGAAACGCACCGATCGGCGGTTTCAATCGGGGGCTAGGCCGCCGATAGAGACCACCGAATTGAACCCGAGGCGAACAGAGGAACAACGGCGGTTTCATTCAGCGGTTTCGTGATCGTCGATCCCAACCGCCGAATCAAACCCGAGAGATCGAAATCGATCAGGTATGAACGGCGGTTTCGAACGGCGGTCGTGACCGCCAATTGTGACCGCAGAATTGCTCCTGGAAGCAAACTGCGGTTTCATTCGGCGGCCAGGCCGCCGATCATAACCGCCTATCACCAACAATGGTAAAAACCAAGGAGAAGCCAAGGGCATTCTCCGTGGGCGGTCTTCGCGCAAAACCGAGCACACCAACGTGCACGCGCGGATGTTTCCGAACATCCTTCTGGAAACGAATTACTCCACACTAAAAGCTAACATACATGAAGTGCAAGTGTGGGTATTGAATGCATCCTAATGCCTATCATGTCATGGCATTTCATATAACAAGATGCAATCAATTTAATGCAAGAAGAGACATTGAATAAACAATAAAGCACAATTCACACAAAATATAAACACAACATTCAAGAATAAGAGTTATGCATGTTGTGTGTGTGTGCAACTATATCTCTTCAAGGCAAAGTAAGCACTATAAATATACCTTTGGTGCTTGTCCTCTTGAGGTCTTGGAAAGGGTCTTTGATCTTCAACCTTAATCACCTAGACTACCCTTACAACCAAACCCCAACATGTGGTTTGACCACGAAATAAGCCAATCAATTAATGGGAATCCTTACAGGAACCCTGCCAAAAAAGGCGGTTAACAGCATCATTTTCACACATTTTCATAAAATAAATCTCCTTGCCTTTCTCCTAATTAATTGAGTTGCATAAAGTTCTTATATATGACTATGCTAATGTCTTGTATACTACTATCTCTCTTTGCTAAAGTGACCCGGTTGGGGAATACTCTTTTGCCTATCTCATTACAGAAAGGGGGAGTAGTATGTGGTAAGGGAGTTGTAATAGTTAATTCGCATGATTGGGGAGATTGCTTATTAAGGGGGAGTAACCCATTTAGGGGGAGCATTGGATTGTACATCTTTGCATGATGTTGCTTGGTTTCTTTAATGCAAATGCTTGTTTTTGTCTCACTTGATCACCTCACATACACTTGTCTTGGAAAGTGTAGTTATCTTGTTTTGCAGGGATCTTTATTCTACAAGAGATGGAAAGCTTGAAGATCTAGTTTGATTAGGTTTCTCTTTCTACTGTAGAATAAACTTTTGTTGACCTTTAGCTTTTGTTATTTGTGAGGATCAATTGTGAGTGGTGGTTTTGTCACGAAATAGCCAAAGGGGGAGATTGTAAGTTCCTCATATTTTAATTGGCTTGTTTCGTTGACAAACCACATTGGGATGTCTATGTAATGGGTAGCTTAGGTTCTCGTTGACAAGCTTCCAAGCATCTTGGTGACTTCAAGAGCAAGAGCGTAAGGTATATCACTTAACTTGACTCTTGAAGAGACTATTTGCATACACACACTTACATGCATTTGTTTTATCATGCATTTGTGTTCATTGTTTATTGTGTGCATTCTCTTCACACTTCACACTTGCACCTCTTTGTTGAATTGTGTTGTGTGTTAGTGTGTCTTGTAATTCGTTTCCTGAAGATTGTTCGGAAACATCCAAGTGTGCACGTTGGTGTGCTTGGTTTAGCGTGAGGATCGCCGTCGGAGAAAGCTCTTGTCTTCCCCTTTGGTTTCACCACTTTTGGTGAAACGACGGTTGTGATTAACGGCCTAACCGTCGATTGAAACTGCCATTTGAGATCTGATTGATTTGTATGTCTTGGGTCCAAATCGACGGTTGTGATCGGTGGCCATGAAACTGCCGAATGTACACGCCGTTTAAAGCCAGTGTTCTCGGTTTCAATTTGGCAGTTAAAATCGATGGCCCCAACTGTCGATTGGTGCGTAACTGGGGCAAACTTGTCTTTTCACCCAACTTGTTTTTGCTCTCTATAAATATATCTTTATCTCTTGTTCTTTGATTTAAGCTCTTGAACATTAAGGACTCTAAAGAGATATTGAGAGAGACTTGAGAGAAAAAGCATCAAGATTGCTTCTTTAATTCTCTAAACTCATTTCCATGTGTATAAATCATCATCTAAGCATTATCTAGGATCATCTAGGGTGTGCTAATATATGGGTCTTCTTCAACACACATGACTTAGTAAGTTGAACACCATCCTTATTCATTTTGTGTTCTTACTTAGCAAGAAATCTCATTTATGTCTTGTTGGCATCTAGATTAAGATTTATCTACAAGTTGAGATTATGTGTTGATTGTTTGAGTTTTTGTTTTTTGTGATAGTTAGGATTTCAAGTTTATATAACATCGAGCTAAGTTATCTCATTGATTGATTCAGATTGTTTGTGATAGCTAGGATTCAAAGTTTATATAATATCTAGCTAAGTTATCTCATTGATTGACTGTGAAACAAATTACGGTGTGTTTAATATTAATCTAGAGGGGGGGTGAATAAATTTTATCTGAGTTTACCAAATTTTCATGTATGGTCAAGATTACGAAAATACCCCTAACTAGTCAATATAATATAGCAAGTGTAATATGGTGCAGAATATAAATAACACTTGATATTTACGTGGAAACCCTCACGGGAAAAACCACGGGCTAGTAAGTGCGCCACACTTGAACCTCGAATCCACTAAATGTGTTAACGATTACAATCTAATCCCGGTATATAATCACACACCTACCTAATCCCGGTATAAGTGGACTTAGTCCAATTGCTTGTGATTTACGCAACCTAATCCCGGAAGCAACACAAGTCTCAATTCTCAATGAATAGATAATAAATCCTATGTGAATATATGAAATACTCAAAATGCAATTAGAGCTAGGAAACCCATATGCTTATCTAGGATGACAATATTGCAATTAAAATAATCCTAGATATCAATAGCTAAATGACATGTCAAAAAGCTTAGCTAAACATAGATTATGAAAACCTAGATAGCTATCACAATACATCACTCAATCAATTCATCACAAACAATCTCTATCTTGTATCTAGCATATGATCTAAAAACATACAAGTGAATAAAGAGATGACTTGTTAAGAAATATACTAAAATTAGATGAAGTTAGTAAAAATCTTACCAAGCAAGATGTGATGATGCTAAACCATGCATGTATGAACTTTGATGCACAAAGAAAAAGTGTTTGAGTGATCAAAGATGAGTTATTGATTAAAAATCTCTCTTTGAAAATGCTCTCAATAAAAAATATGATTTTTGAGTCATTTTATTAACCTAAGAACAAAGAGGCCTATATATAGGAGGTCAAATTGAAGCTGTGTCATTTTGGCCAAAATCAGTTGTCGCCATTTGAGGTCGCCATTTGTCTCAGGGCGACCTCATGGCGACCTCATAGCGACCTCATACCTGATTGAATTTTAGGAATAAATGTCACTGTCGCCATGGTGACACCACCAAATGGCGACCCTAACAAAGGGAGAAAATGCCCTGTTTCCAAATGAGCACAATGTACAAGTGTGCAAAGTGGTGAAACCAAAGGAGAAGCCAAGGGCATTCTCCGAAGGCGATCTTCACGCTGAACCAAGCACAGATTCTTGCAAGCGCGGACGTTTCCGAACAATATCGGAAAGCGAATTACAAGACACATAAACACAAAATAATATACAACATCAAAGTGCAAGTGAAATGTGACATGTGAAGAGAATGCACACATATGCAAGTATGTTAAGTGTGTATGTGCAACTAAATCTCTTCAAAGAAAACTAAGCACTAGAGATTATACCTTTGGAGTGCTTGTCACCTTGAGGTCTTGAAAGGACCTTTGAGCTAAATCCTCAATCATCTAAACTACCCTTACAAATCAAACCCTAACATGTGGTTTGTCCATGAAATAAGCCAATCAATGAATGAGAATTCTTACAATCTCCCCCTTTGGCTATTTCGTGACAAAACCACCACTCACATTGATCCTCACAACAAAATTGAATCTACGGGATAACAAAGATATTCTACGTTACAAAGAGATATTAAGAAATTAAAATCTTCATGTCTTCAATATCTTGTAGAACTATCAACCTTTCAAAACAAAAAATTACACTTCCAAAGCAAGTGTATGTGAGATGATCAAGTGAAAATAAAACAAGCATTTGCATTTAAGAATTTTAAGCACAACATCATGCAATGTATGTGTATTTAATGCTCCCCCTCATTGGGTTACTCCCCCTCAATATGTATTCTCCCTAACATGTACATTTGCTACTTACAATTAGCAACTCCCCTTACCACTTCTACTCCCCCTTTTTGTCATGATATATGCAAAAGAGTAGTCCTCAACCGGGTAACTTCTAGGCAAAGAGAGATAGTAGCTGATCGGCGCGAACGCAATGCGATAGTTCTAAAAACTATCGTAAATGATCGGACATATGAGTGTTTTCACCCTTCGCAAGTATACGAGTCAAACGAGTCGTATAGCGGTTAAAAGCAAGGGTATCGTTCCCACAAAGGAGGTATGGTACCTTAAGCTAGTTCTTGGTCTTAGATAATATATATATATATACACACAATATATTTACACTATTAACATGCAATAAAAGTAAAGGGAGATGGTCACAAGCAAATTAACTAACTAATCTAAGATTACACTAAGAAAGCCTTAATCTAATTACCACTAAGTTAACTAAATCTAACTACAACTAAGGGATTGTCACTCCCTTAGGCAATTAACTAATCTAATCACTAAACTTAACAATAACAATTAACTAAATTAACTAACTTGCTAAACTAATTACCACTAATGCAAAGTTATGCAAGAGTGATAATGAGATATGTTAGGGAACTAATGAATCATGCAAAATACCTAATTACTAGTTGATAACAATTAAGCACTTCAATTTTCGGTTAACTAAATTAAGCAAGGTTTGCATTAATCAAGTAAATCCTATTTTGCAAGTTAACAATTGGATTAATCAATTAACAAGCATATATCAATTAAAGCTCAATTCAAATGATATGTCCAACTAGTCTCATAGATAATAATACATGAATACACCAAATCCTTAACATAAATGTTTAATTACACATTAACAACAAACTAAGGAAATAAGAGAGACAAAAGAGACAACCCAATGATGTTGGAGAAGTCTTCAAGCTAGCTCAACTCCTCTTGCTTTCCCTAACTCGGAATCAATGTGTGGATGCTTTGGATCGAGATTGGTGGCTGGAAAACCACCCTAAACACTAGTTACAAGCTAAGTGAAGTGGTGTGAGTTTATTCTAAGCTATTCTAGGTTGGTAGGGTAATTTGGGTGTAATTCTAAGGTATTTGTGTGTACTTGTGTGAGCTTTGGATATTAGGGATTGTGTTTAAGGTTAGGAAAGTGATATATTTATATGAGGGATGGTTTGGCAAGCTTTTGGATGAAATATCTCTTAAGTTGGTCGAGCTCTTGGGTTCGAAACCCCTACCTCACCGGTTTATTCCCGCCGTCGGAAGTCGCGGTGGATTTTGGACGTTTGGCTGTGAGTTTGGACCTTCTGGACTACGGGAATGTTCCAGCGGCATGAAACCGCTGAATCTTGGCGAGTTTGGATGTCATTGGGCGTGAAAGAACCCGCTAGAAGTGAGCTTGCGAGGTTGCATTTCCATGGAGTTTTGGAGACTTAGAGGAGAGGACAAATTTGTGCATGAAGGCTTGAAAGTGGATCCATCGTGGCCGGGAGGAGATGAGCTACCGATCTGGGCAGGAAAATGCTAGAAAAGTCACCGGAAAATGGTCGGAAGTGACCGGGTCAAAACTGGGTCTGGGTCTGGGTCTGGGTCTGGGTCCGGGTCCGGGTCCGGGTCCGGGTCCGGGTCCAGGTCCAGGTTCGGGTCGGGTCACGGGCAAACGGGTCCGGTCGGCCCGGTTATAGGTAGAAGACGACCTAACGTCAGCGTGACGTCAGGCTGACACGGTCCTTGGCCAAAATGACGTCGTTTGATGCTGACGTGGCGCTGACGCTGATCTTTGCTGGCAAATTACAATTTGCTCCCTTGATCTTCTCCTTATTCATAGAATATTCAATAAAGTCCCGAATTTTGCACTTTTGCCCCTGATTTGTCCAAAATGACAACAATGCCCCTGAACTTCCCTGTTTACCTAAAACACTTATTTAATCTATTAAATACCCGGTTTTACCTGAGAAACAAGCACAAAAAGATAGGAAAAGGGAGCGCTAAATGTGAACATTTAGAGCGCGATCAGTAGCATACAAGATATTTGCATAATCATATAAGTCACTTTATGCATCTCAATTAATTGGAGAGAAACAAGGAGATTTATTTAATGAAAATGTGTGAATCAAAAATGCTTTGCATACAAGACATGTAGTATTCAAGTCCAAAATACAATGGTATTTGGCAAAGCAAATGACAAAGGTTTCTAATAAGAATTCAAACCAATTTCACCATTGTCATAAGTAAAGCAAGGATATAGAGATTTCATTGATTTCAATTTAAGAGCAACTATATCCAACTTTATAAGCGAAACATGGCATGAGCGACTTTGCACCCTATTTGATTTTTCTGGGTGAGATACCCATATGATAGTAGCCATGTTCAACTAGTGAAGAAAGAGAGACATTTGGATTGTAAAATCCTTTGAATGGATACAAGATCCTTTATTCATTTAAGTCTCATAAGCTTTTCACACATTGTTTTGCATTTATAAATTGCAATCATTAATTCATGCTTTTTCATTTGAGAATGTCATTTGAATTTCATGCTTTTCATGTAACATTAGCATGTTATTAAAGAAACATCATATCATGGAGATAACTATAGGTCATTCAAAATGTACTTCCTATGTAGATCTCCTAGTCCAAAAATGCATGTTTGAACATAAATATGACATGGATTGTAGTCAAAGCAAGGTTCACACTTATAGAATTGAAAACATATATACATATGTGCAACCAAGTTTACTCAAGCATTAAAAAAAGAAGCATAAGATATTTCAAATTTTTGCATATGACAAGTATGCAAAATAGCTCTCTTTGCTTGAGTTCCCTGAAAAGAATACGGTGTGTATAATATAAAGCTAGAGGGGGGGGGGGGGGGGGGGGGGGGGGGTGGGGTGAATAGATTTTATCAAATATTACCCAATTTTCGCATGCAAGTCAATTTTACGAAAATGCCCCTAACTAGTCAAAATAATATATCAAGTGTAATATGTGCGGAATTTAAATAACACAAGATATATACGTGGAAACCCAACCACTGGGAAAAACCACGGGCTATATAGTGCGCCACACTCGGAACTCGAAATCACTAATTGAAATGAAGTTTACAACCTATGTAGACCTCGTCTAACACTCCGGTCTGTAACCCCTCACTTCTACCTAGCGGGCCTTTATTAGCAACCCTATTCCAATTTGCTTGAGGCCTAAGCACTCTTAGCCCCAAGACTTACTTCTCAATGAAGAGAAACAACCTAAGTGAATATGTATGAATATTCAAAATGCAAATTAGAGCTAGGTTACTCTATATGCTTATCTAGGATAATGATTTTGCAATTAAAACAATCCTAGATATAAATGGCTAGATGACATGTCAAATAGCTTAGCTAATCAAGATTATGCACAAAACCTAATTAGCTATCACAATACAACTTCTCAAACATACATCATACTAATCTCAAACTTGTATTCATGGTATATAAAATAACATACAAGTAATTAAATGAGATTGCTTGTTAAGAGAAACACAAAATATGTAAGATATTAGTGAAAAGCTTACCAAGCAAAGTATGATGAAGAATCCATGCAAGATGTCATCTATATGATCAAAGGTGATGCTAGATGATGATTGATGATCATGAAAAAGTGTTTGAGTGATTAAAAATGAGTTCTTGGAATTTTTCTTCTCTTTGAAAAATATCCTAAGTATGAAATCTGAATATGAACTCTTCTTATTAACCTAAAGTCAAAGTGGCATATATATAGGAGGCCAAAACAAGGTGTGGTCGTTTTGATAAGTTTGCCTCAATATTGCCTTGGGCGCTGTACGTAGAGCGCCTCTTGTACAGCGCCCCTACTCTGTTCTCACGGGAAAACAGAGTGGCGCTGTACGTAGAGCGCTTTGTACAGCGCTTTGTACAGCGCCTGTACAGCGACCCAACTGTTAGGATTATGCTCAATAGCAAGAGTGTAATGTTGTAATTAACAATCTTTTTCATATTAATAAAGTGATTTCTGGTTTAACAAATCTTATAGCATTTATAGTTTAATATTATAATTGTCAAAGTAAATAATCATAAGGTCTAAAGACTATAAGAAAAGAAGAATTGTTCGTACATCTGGATATGTATGTGGTAGACACAATTCTTTAGTTAGTCTTGAATATTGTTCACAACTTAAGTTAAAGGTTGGGCACCTTTATCTTGTTAAAGTTGTAGAATTCTTTTGCTAGCATTTGAGTAGGATCAAATGAGATATGATGAGTCTTAAATCATCGGAGTGTCTTCGAGCAAAAGAATCTAGTGCACTGGGTGCATTGAACTGGATCACAATGAAATACTTTATCTATAACCGTCAGTAGATAAAAGTCTTTTCATTATCAGGATAATCGGAGAGTCTATCTTAATCCTGAGATAAATGATGGACTTATGGTTGCAAGTGATATCATTTGAGTTATCAATGAGTACGATTATATCGCATAGTCTATCCTCGATAGTTTGGTGATATTCATTTGTTAATCGATAGAGGACTTCATTTATAGATATGGACATCGTGGCTCCATTTATTAAATGAGAGTATAATATCATCATATGGATGTTTTGAGGTAATTGGATATTAAATCTCAACGTTGAGTTTTCGATAGTGTCTATTGAAAACATGGCTTCTGGACAAGTCAAAATATCCAAATTCAAAACGTGGTCATATGAGTAAATATGGTAACTTGGAGAGTTATAGGCGGTCTATGAACTCTTGGCGATTACTGATATTAATCACGAGGATACACTATCTCCAACTTGATTGTCTAGGGTATGAATGAGGAACATCTTCCTTTTCTATCTTTATTTAAGAGTTCAATTTTAGCTCTTTAGTGGAATGAGTTAAAATTAATGGATCGGACCTAAGTGAATCATTTGTTGATTGTGATTAGGTTATGTCTATTGAAGCTTAAATTTAGATAGCCCGCCAAGATCCCCAATCCACACGGACTTGCATGGATCACTTGATATATTCTACCGGACCAATTTAAGGGTCCATCTAGAATTGCATTTAATATATTAAGAATATAATTTGCACATTATTTATGTAATGGGCTGCTCAATTATATTTATATATTAATGAATGGCATGTGGGCTTGTTTCTTTTAGTAAGAATGGGTCTGGTTCACATGTGGGCTTTTTATTTAAAGTCCAATGGATTAAATGAAATGAGAAAATAATATAAGGCCCTATTTTAGACAAGTGGGGCGGCAAGGGTTAATATATTAGCCTATATATTATTTTGTTTCATTGTTTAATTAAATAAGAATTAATTAATTGTTTAATTAAGAAACAAATCTTTTCTGATTAGGAAATATGATTCCTAGAGTTATACTATTGGTAGTAGTATACTAAAATTAAAAGACTTGTTTGGTAAGAAAATAAATAATTAATTTTATTTATTTAATCAAATAAGAAGTCTTTTTATTTAGTCAAATAAAAGAATAAAAGATCTATGAGTTGGATTGGGGTTTGAAGTCTTAAACTAAATAGGAATTAGGGTGCAATACAAACTCTTTTTGGCTTGAGTATTGCGGCAACCCTAGTCCCTTTTGGTGTATTATTTTCGGCAACCCTAATAGAAAGAAGGAAAGAAAAATTGGCCACCTATATATGTGTACTTATAGAATTCGGCCACTGCATGCATTGTGCTTGATACAATTTTCTTCTTCTTCTCAATTCATAGAAAGGTTTTTATTCTACTAAAACATAAAAGAGTGAATAGATTATTCTTTGATGGTACACTAATTGCTTGTTCATCAATAAGCTTGTGTGTACAACATCGATTGAGGTTCACACGAGTTTCGATCATAAGATTGAGAACTCAAAAGTGACCGGAATAATCTTAGTCTTCTTTTGATTGTTTTTGTGACTAACAAAGAAAAAGAAAAGTTTGTTTGTCCATTCTCAGGTTTGCAATTCAAAGAAAAGGGAGACCACGCTCTTAGGTGATCCACGTTCGTGCTAGGATTGAAGATCTTGCGGATTACCATCGACATAAGTCAATCGGATCACGCGACAAAAGGTATTCTTCTTTTGTTAGATAATATATATGTTTAATTGTTTAAAGGGTTTAAGGTTCATAAAAAGGAAAAATTTTAAAAGTTACTAAATCTATTTTTAGTCTCGCTTCCGCTGCGTGTACTACGGTATTTTTCCCTACAATTGGTATCAGATCTTAGGTTGAACCCTCTTAATTAATTAACGTATATATACGTGGATCTATTTCTTTTTATTGTGATTATGCATGTTTAGAAAGAGATGGCACTCTAGGTATTCGCATATATAATTACATGTGATGTATGGATTTATATATATTTTATGTGGATTGTTGTTGCTCGATTTTGGTCCTAGATTTTCAATGTAATTATTGTTTCGGAGTTGTAACAAGAAGGGTGGTCTATCATTGCCATAATTCCTTCTTGGTAGTTGCTAGG
Source organism: Acer yangbiense (assembly GCA_008009225.1). Lineage (NCBI taxonomy): Eukaryota > Viridiplantae > Streptophyta > Magnoliopsida > Sapindales > Sapindaceae > Acer > Acer yangbiense. The sequence continues at coordinate 30,036,661 of CM017764.1, forward strand.
TTTTATTTTTATTTTTTTATTTTAAGTGCAGTTTTTACTGCAGTTTTTTTTATTTATTATATGCAGTTTTTTGTTTGTAAATATACTGCAGTGATTAAAAAAAATAATAATAATAATACTGCAGTATTTTATTATTTATATTGCTGTAAAGTATTCGGGTATTGAAGATTCGAAGACACGAAGAAAAACGAAGCAACCGGAACCAAGTACGAGCACCGTGCACCCTAGGAGTGGATTAGGCTGCGCATGGCTGGCCCAAACTTTGTGGGCTGCGCACGGCAGCCTTGTGTGGCCTTATGGGCTGCGCATGGCAGCCCCTTTGTGGGGTTGTGGGCTGTGCACGCCCATGGGTGGAGGCCGAAGGATGAGCGTATGGTTGATGGGCCACTTGAAGATCTTGTATTCCTAAACAATTGTAATTTACTTGTTTTTCTAGGATGGGCCAAAATTGTTGCTATTTAATTTATGCTTAAATATTACAATATTTGTTATTGTATGATAACATGACATATAGAATAGGAGTGCCACTCATATATCTCTTTTGGTATGAACATGCATTGAATGATTTAGGTATCTAAATTGGCATCTAGATAACTTGCTAAATCATTCTATGGGATTTAATCACACGCCTTAAATAATTGAGTGGGAGAAGGTGTTTTTGTAACACCTATGGCCTCTAAGGTTAGTTGAGCTTTATTATTTATTGGTAATCCCCCCAAGGGGCGTCCATGAATGGAATTTAGCAATAAACATCCTTACAAGGATAGATTAGACAATGGACTCAAACGAGATCTACTCCCCAAGGAGGGATTTTCGTGAGAGAAAATTGAGGGTCGATATCTTGGTAACACACTCAATGTAATTTTATTGATATCCTCCCAAGAGTTCTTGTCAGTAAAATTGCAAGGCTAAAATTGAAAACGTTGGTTGTTATGTTAACAATTAGGTGGGACCTAGTCTAACTAGTAAATGGTGCGAACTCCCAAAGGAGGCGTAACATTTATGGGTGTTGGATCACCGTTGAATTTTTATGATTGAGTTATTTTTTAATTCAAGATAAATATTTAAAAGTGCTTTATCATGATTATTTACTTATATATGTTTTGTTTTATTCAGAAATCATGACCCCATCACTTATGAACATCCTGAAAGATAACACTTTAACTAGAGATAATTATGTCACATGGAAAAGGAAAATTGGGTTGTTGCTGCAAAGTGAAAAACATAAGTTTGTTCTAACTACTCCTAAACCACCTGCTCCTAATAATGAATCTAGCATAATGTATAGAGATGAGTATGAGCAGTGGAAGACTTCAGATGATATGGCCAAATGTTATATTATGGCCACTATTTCCGACGTGTTGCAACAGCAGCATGAAGGAATGGAGTCCGCTGCTGATATAATGATGTCTCTAGAGGAGATGTTTGCTATGAAGTCCAGGACGACTAAGAGAGAGGTAGTGACTGCTTTTATGAATCTTAGAATGAAACCTGGACAGGCTGTGAAAGATCACATGATGAAAGTCATAGCACATCTCAACATTGCTGAACTACATGGCGCTGAGATAGATGGTGAGACAAAAATTGATATGGTTGTCAATTCATTGTCAGATTCCTTTGATCAGTTCAAATTGGACTACACTTTGAACAAAAAAGAATACACCTTACAAGGCCTGATGCAAGATGTTCAAAGTGCTGAAAAGATCCTTGTGAAAGGCAAGGGTTAGGAGATTCATATGGTTGGTAAAGTTGCTACTGTTAAGGCCCGTCAAAAGGTCAAGAAACAACAGAAGAAAAAGCAATTTGGGCCTACCAAGAAGGAGACCAAGAAAGTAACCAAGATCAAAGGGAAATGCTTCTTTTGTGGTGAAAAGGGACATTGGAAAAGAAATTGCCCAAAGTCCCAGAATAAGAAGGAAGAAGGTAATGTTAATTATCTTGAAACATGTTTTCTGGCAGATTCTAATGATTCTTGGATCATAGACTCTGGAGCCACTAATCATGTTTGTTATTCCTTGCAGGGGTTCCAAGAAAGGAGAAAGCTGAGTAAGAATGAAATCAATTTGCGCTTGGGCAACGGAACGTTAGTGTCTGCAAGTGCAGTGGGAGATATTAGAGTTTATTTGGATTCTAGAAGGCATTTAGATTTAATAGACGTTTATTATATACCTCAATTCAAGAGGAATTTAATTTCAGTTTCTTGTTTGAATAAATTTGGATATTTGGTTACTTTTAATAAAGTTTTTATTATTAGTAAGAATGACAAAATTATTTGCCAAGGTACATTGGAAAACGGTCTATACTTTTTGCATAGAAATATCTCTCACTCGTTAGACACAGAATTAACGGAACCTAATCATAAAAGAGTAAAATTATCAATAGATGAAACCTACCTATGGCATTTACGCCTAGGTCATATTAACCTTAATAGGATTAAAAGATTGGTATGTGACGGACTTTTAAGTGACTTGAAGGTTGATGATCTACCAACTTGTGAATCTTGTTTGGAAGGTAAAATGACCAAAAGGTCGTTCTCTGCCAAAGGTGCAAGAGCCACTGAATGTTTAGGATTGATACACACTGATGTATGTGGACCTATGAGCATTCAAGCTAGAGGTGGATATGAGTACTTTATCACCTTCACAGATGATTACTCGAGATTTGGCTATATGTATCTCATGCGACATAAGTCGGATGCTTTTGACATGTTCAAAGCATTCAAAGCTGAAGTAGAAAATCAGCTTGAGAAACACATAAAAATCTTGAGATCTGATCGTGGTGGAGAATATCTATCTGGTGAGTTTCAGCAATATCTTATTGATAATGGGATAGTTTCTCAGTTTTCTGCACCAGGTACACCTCAACAGAATGGGGTGGCAGAAAGGAGAAATAGAACTCTTTTGGATATGGTTAGGTCTATGTTGAGTTATTCAACACTTCCTATTCCTTTTTGGGGATATGCTTTACAAACTGCTATATACATTCTAAACGATGTACCGTCTAAATCTGTTCCTAAAACACCGCATGAGTTATGGACTGGGCGCAAGCCTAGTTTACAACACTTAAGGATATTTGGTTGTCCTGCGCATGTGTTAAAAGGAAAGACAGATAAGATGGAGTCCCGTTCAGAAACGTGTGAAACAAATACTCGGTGTGTATAAAACTATCTAGAGGGGGGGTGAATAGATTTTAACGATTATTACCCAATTTTCGCATGCAAGTCAATTTTACGAAAATGCCCTTACTAGTCAAAAAAACATACAAGTGTAATAAGATGCGGAAATAATAAATGACACTTGATGTTTACGTGGAAACCCTCAACAGGGAAAAACCACGGGGCTGGTAAGTGCGCCACACTCGAACCTCGAAATCCACTATATGAAAAGACGGTTACACCCTCAAGTGATTCTCGGACCCTCACCCTAGATAACCTCAGGCTATGGACACTACCAATCGCCACTCTTGGTTCAATCCCTAGTGATATCCCCTGATACACTACTCTTGGCGTGAGCACCCTCTAATCTACCACGCGGTTGTAAGGATTCCCATTAATTGATTGGCTTATTTCGTGGTCAAACCACATGTTGGGGTTTGGTTGTAAGGGTAGTCTAGGTGATTTGTTGAAGATCAAGACCCTTTCCAAGACCTCAAGAGGACAAGCACCAAAGGTATATCTTGTGCTTACATTGGCTTGAAGAGATATAGTTGCACACACACACAACATGCATAACTCTTATTCATGAATGTTGTGTTTATATTTTGTGTGCATTGTGCTTTATTGTTTATTCAATGTCTCTTCTTGCATAAGATTGTTTGCATCTTTTTATATGAAATGCCATGACATGATAGGCATTAGGATGCATTCAATACCCACACTTGCACTTCATGTATGTTAGCTTTTAGTGTGGAGTAATTCGTTTCCCTAAGGATGTTCGGAAACGTCCACGCGTGCACGGTAATGTGCTTTGTTTTGCGCGATGATCACCGGTGGAGATGCCTTTGGCTTCTCCTTGGTTTCACCATTTTTGGTGAATCGGCGGTTACGTTCGGCGGCCTGGCCGCCGTTCGAAACCGCCGAATGTGACCTGATTGAAATATATCTCTCGGGTCCAAAACGGCGGTTGGGATCGGCGGTTTCTAAACCGCCGAATGAAGTCGCCGAAGTTCCCCTGTTCCACTCGGGAGCCATTCGGCGGTTCAATTCGGCGGCCTAGCCGCCGAATGAAACCGTCGATCGGTGCGTTTCAAGGGCAAAATTGTATTTTCACCTGCCCTGTTTTTGGTCTCTATAAATACATCCTTATCTCTGGTTCAGAATACAAGTCTTTGATCATAAGAACCCTAGAGAGATATTTAGAGAGACTTGAGAGAGAAAGCTTAAAGATCAAATCTTTATCTCTCTAAACCCATTCCCACATGCATAAATCTTCATCTAAGCATCATCTAGGATCATCTAGCATATGCTAATGCATGGGACTTCTTCAACACACATGGTATGATTTGTTGAACACTTTTATCTTACATAATTAGTGTTTCTGCTTATCAATTTTATCTCATATTTTACTTATATGTGTTTAGATTAATTTCTACATATAAGATTGAGATTATGTGTTGATTGGGTTATTATTTATTAGCTAGGCTTTAATGTTCATATGCCATCTAGCTAATTGATCTCATTTGTTAATTGAGATTATTTTTCATAGCTTATTTGATTAGGTCATTATTGCCTAAAAGCTATGCCATGAACATTCTTGTGTGATGTATTGATAACTAGGTTGATAGATTGTTTTTTTAATCAACTAGTTAATCCTTTGAATGTTTGTGGGTTTTATATGATAGCTTTGTATCTAGGATTGGTTATCCTTTACTTAGCTAAAGTTATATGCCATGTCATATAGCTATATGTGGTATCTAGGATTGATTATATTGTCATCTTATAATCCTAGGTAAGCATTTAGAGTACCCTAGCTCTTATTGCATTAATTGAATATTCATACATATTCACATAGGGTTGTGCATCTCTTTTGAGAGATTGAAGTCTTGGGGCTAAGTGTGCTTAGGCCTCAAGCAAATTGGACTAGAGCCGCTATAAAAGGCCCGCGTGGTAGATTAGAGGGTGCTCACGCCAAGAGTAGTGTATCAGGGGATATCACTAGGGATTGAACCAAGAGTGGCGATTGGTAGTGTCCATAGCCTGAGGTTATCTAGGGTGAGGGTCCGAGAATCACTTGAGGGTGTAACCGTCTTTTCATTTAGTGGATTTCGAGGTCCGAGTGTGGCGCACTTAACAGCCCGTGGTTTTTCCCAGTGGTTGGGTTTTCCACGTATACATCAAGTGTCATTTACTATTTCCGCATCTTATTACACTTGTATGTATTTTTGACTTGCTAAGGGTATTTTCGTAAAATTGACTTGCATGCGAAAATTGGGTAATAATTAGATAAAATCTATTCACCCCCCCTCTAGCCTCATATTGATAAACACACCTCGAGTATTTAATTACTTTTAATTGGTATCAGAGCGGGTTCCTAGACATACATAGGTGATCCTTGCTCATTTTTGGTGTGTTGTGCATTTTGTATGATTATTGTTTTTGACATACATCTTGCATTCTTCTCATTTGCATTCATTCAACGCAAACACTATGAGTGATTTTGTGAGAGAAGAAAATGACTCCGATGAGGAGATGTCCCTCTAAGGTGAGAGAGGAGACGAAGATGAAAGGGCGTTGCTCACATCACCAAAGAGCTTCAAGCCCAAGCCTTCCTCAATCTTGGTCTAACCAACCAAGAAGGCTAACTTCCCTCAACCTACGATCCTAATAGGGAAGTGTTCAATCATGCAAGCTCAACCGAGCAAGCAACATTGTCTTGGTCATCATCAAAGGAGGAGAGATCCTATCCAACTACCAAGACAACCACAACGACAAGGGAAAGCACTTTTGCATGCTTAAGGGAATGGTATAATTCCTAACCTTATCTCCTCTTGTCATTTGTGTGGTATTGTTGGTCATGTTAGACCAAGTTGCTTGCATTACATTTAAATATGTAATCTTATATGCATGATTGAAAAGAAAAAGGCTAGAGCTAAGATGCATGTCCTTAAAAAGGAAGAAAATCATTTGCATGATTCTTTGCCATCTAGAACTCTAGAACCTATGACCACTAGGTATGTTATTGAGACACCTAAGTGGATTAGAAAAGACGAACCCGCTTGCTATGAGACAAACATGTCTCAAATAGGTTCAACTAGGTCCTATGGACTTGGTAAGTCTTTTTGTCCACATGCCCTTCATTGAAGTGGTGTGGATTTTGACCCCATATGGGGAACTTAAGCAAAGAGAGCTATTTTGCATTCTAGTCACGTGCAAAAAATTTGAAATATCTTATGCTTCTCTTTTTGTTGCTTGAGTAAGCTTGGTTGCACTGTATATATATTTTCTATTCAATAAGTGTGATCAATGCTTGTATTGCAATCCATGTCATATTTATATTCAAACATGCATTTTTGGACTAGGAGATATATACATAGGATTTAATTTGAATGACCTATAATGATCTCCATGACATGATGATTGCTAAATGACATGCTAAATGTTTATCTTAAAAAGCATGTTTTGATGATTGCAATTTTTAAATGCAAAAAATGTGTGAAAAAGCTTATGAGACTCAAATGAAAAAGGATCTTGTATCCATTCAAGGATTTTACAATCCAAATGTCTCTCTTTCTTTATTGGTTGAACATGTCTACTATCATACGGATATCTTATCCGGAAAAATCAAGTAGGGTGCAAAGTCGCTCATGACATGTTTGGCTTATAAAGTTGGATATAGTTGTTCTTAAATTGAAATCAATGAAAACCTATATCCTTGCTTCTCTCTTGACATTGGTGAAATTGGTTTGAATTCATATTGAAAACCTTTGTCATTTGCTTTGCCAAATACCATGATTTTTTGGACTTAAATGCTACATGTCTTGTATGCAAAGCAATTTTTTGATTCACACATTTTATTTAAATAAATCTCCTTGTTTCTCTCCAATAATTTGAGATTGCATAAAGTGACTTATATTGATTATGCATATACTAGAATGCTACTATCTCTCTTTGCCTTAAGTGACCCGGTTGGGGACTACTCCTTTGTCTATATCATGACAAAAAGGGGGAGTAGGTTGTGGTAAGGGGAGTTGCAAATTGTAGTAGCAATTGTGCATGTTGGGGAGAATACTTATTGAGGGGGAGTAACCCTTTGAGGGGGAGCATTTGCACATTCATACATTGCATGATGTTGTACTTAAATTCTTAAATGCAAATGCTTGTTTTATCTCACTTGATTCATCTCACCTTTTCTTGTATTGGAAAGTATAGAAACCGTGCTTTCAGGGATTGATTGTTCTACTTGAGATTGAAGACTTCAAGACTATTTATCTTATCTCTTTGTAAAGTAGAAAATCATTGTAGACCCGTAGTTTCTATTATGTTGTGAGGAATCAATGTGAGTGGTGGTTTTGTCACGAAATAGCCAAAGGGGGAGATTGTAAGGATTCCCATTAATTGATTGGCTTATTTCGTGGTCAAACCACATGTTGGGGTTTGGTTGTAAGGGTAGTCTAGGTGATTTGTTGAAGATCAAGACCCTTTCCAAGACCTCAAGAGGACAAGCACCAAAGGTATATCTTGTGCTTACATTGGCTTGAAGAGATATAGTTGCACACACACACAACATGCATAACTCTTATTCTTGAATGTTGTGTTTATATTTTGTGTGCATTGTGCTTTATTGTTTATTCAATATCTCTTCTTGCATAAGATTGTTTGCATCTTTTTATATGAAATGCCATGACATGATAGGCATTAGGATGCATTCAATACCCACACTTGCACTTCATGTATGTTAGCTTTTAGTGTTGAGTAATTCGTTTCCCTAAGGATGTTCGGAAACGTCCGCGCGTGCACGGTAATGTGCTTTGTTTTGCGCGATGATCGCCGGTGGAGATGCCTTTGGCTTCTCCTTGGTTTCACCATTTTTGGTGAATCGGCGGTTACGTTCGGCGGCCTGGCCGCCGTTCGAAACCGCCGAATGTGACCTGATTGAAATATATCTCTCGGGTCCAAAACGGCGGTTGGGATCGGCGGTTTCTAAACCGCCGAATGAAGTCGCCGAAGTTCCCCTGTTCCACTCGGGAGCCATTCGGCGGTTCAATTCGGCGGCCTGGCCGCCGAATGAAACCGTCGATCGGTGCGTTTCAAGGGCAAAATTGTATTTTCACCTGCCCTGTTTTTGGTCTCTATAAATACATCCTTATCTCTGGTTCAGAATACAAGTCTTTGATCATAAGAACCCTAGAGAGATATTTAGAGAGACTTGAGAGAGAAAGCTTAAAGATCAAATCTTTATCTCTCTAAACCCATTCCCACATGCATAAATCTTCATCTAAGCATCATCTAGGATCATCTAGCATATGCTAATGCATGGGACTTCTTCAACACACATGGTATGATTTGTTGAACACTTTTATCTTACATAATTAGTGTTTCTACTTATCAATTTTATCTCATATTTTACTTATATGTGTTTAGATTAATTTCTACATATAAGATTGAGATTATGTGTTGATTGGGTTATTATTTATTAGCTAGGCTTTAATGTTCATATGCCATCTAGCTAATTGATCTCATTTGTTAATTGAGATTATTTTTCATAGCTTATTTGATTAGGTCATTATTGCCTAAAAGCTATGCCATGAACATTCTTGTGTGATGTATTGATAACTAGGTTGATAGATTGTTTTTTTAATCAACTAGTTAATCCTTTGAATGTTTGTGGGTTTTATATGATAGCTTTGTATCTAGGATTGGTTATCCTTTACTTAGCTAAAGTTATATGCCATGTCATATAGCTATATGTGGTATCTAGGATTGATTATATTGTCATCTTATAATCCTAGGTAAGCATTTAGAGTACCCTAGCTCTTATTGCATTAATTGAATATTCATACATATTCACATAGGGTTGTGCATCTCTTTTGAGAGATTGAAGTCTTGGGGCTAACTGTGCTTAGGCCTCAAGCAAATTGGACTAGAGCCGCTATAAAAGGCCCGCGTGGTAGATTAGAGGGTGCTCACGCCAAGAGTAGTGTATCAGGGGATATCACTAGGGATTGAACCAAGAGTGGCGATTGGTAGTGTCCATTGTAGGGAAAAATACCGTAGTACACGCAGCGGAAGCGAGACTAAAAATAAGATTTAGTGACTTTTAAAATTTTTCCTTTATGAACCTTAAACCCTTTAATTAATTAAACATGCATATACAATAACCAAAAAGTAGAATACCTTTTGTCGCGTGATCCGATTGACTTACGTCGATGGTAATCCGCAAGATCTTCAATCCTAGCACGAACGTGGATCACCTAGGAGCGTGGTCTCCCTTTTTCTTTGAATTGCAAACCTGTGAATGGACAAAACAAACTTTCTTTTCTTTGTTAGTCACAAAAACAATCAAAAGAATGACTGAGATTATTCCGGTCACTTTTGAGTTCTCAATCTAATGATCGAAACTCGCGTGAACCTAGATCGATATCGTATACACAAGCTTATTGATTATTAAGCAAATAGTATACTATCAAAGAATAATCTTACACTCCTTTTTGTTTTAGTAGAATAAAAGCTTTCTATGAATTGAGAAGAAGAAGAAAAATTGTCTCTAGAACCACTTCTTAGGGTGGCCGAAATCTATATGTGGGAATATATAGGTGGCCTAAATTTTCCTCTCCTTGTCTTTTAGGGTTGCCGAAATCTCTCTTCTTTTTGCACTAGGGTTGCCGCAAATCACTACCTCCAAAGGTTTGTGTTGCACCCTAATTTCCATAAAAGAATAGACTTCTAACCCTAATCCAACTCATAGTTATTTTATTCTTTTTAATGACTAAATTAAAAGACTTCTTATTTGATTAAATAAATAAAATTAATTATTTATTTTCTTACCAAATAAGTCTTTTACTTTTAGTATACTACCAACAATAGTATAACATTAGGAATCATATTTCCTAATCAGAAAAGATTTGTTTCTTAATTAAACAATTAATTAATAAATTAATTAATTCTTATTTAATTAAAACAAATGAAACAAAATAATATATTAGGTTAAAACTTAACCTTGCCGCCCCACTTGAATAAATGGGCCAAAATATTATTTTCTTATTTCATTTAATCCATTGGACTTTAAATAAAAAGCCCACATGTGAACCAGACCCATTCTTACTAAAAGAAACAAGCCCACATGTCTTTCATTAATATATAAATATAATTGAGCAGCCCATTACTTAAATAATGTGCAAATTATATTCTTAATATATTAAATGCAATTCTTGATGGACCCTTAAATTGGTCCGGTAGAATATATCAAGTGATCCATGCAAGTCCGTGTGGATTGGGATCTTGGCGGGCCATCTAAATTTAAGCTTCAATAGACATAACCTAATCACAATCAACAAATGATTCACTTAGGTCCGATCCATTAATTTTAACTCATTCCACTAAAGAGCTAAAATTGAACTCTTAAATAAAGATAGAAAAGGAAGATGCTCCTCATTCATACCCTAGACAATCATATAGGAGATAGTGTATCCTCGTGATTAATATCAGTAATCGCCAAGAGTTCATAGACCGCCTATAACTCTCCAAGTTACCATATTTACTCATATGACCACGTTTTGAACTTGGATATTTTGACTTGTCCAGAAGCCATGTTTTCAATAGACACTATCGAAAACTCAACGTTGAGATTTAATATCCAATTACCTCAAAACATCCATATGATGATATTATACTCTCATTTAATTAAATGGAGCCACGATGTCCATATCTATAAATGAAGTCCTCTATCGATTAACAAATGAATATCACCAAATTATCGAGGATAGACTATGCGATATAATCATACTCATTGATAACTCAAATGATATCACTTGCAACCATAAGTCCATCATTTATCTCAGGATTAAGATAGACTCTCCGATTGTCCTGATAATGAAAAGACTATTATCTATTGACGGTTCTAGAAAAGCTTTTCATTGTGATCCTGTTGAATGCACCCAGTGCACTAGATCCTTTTGCTCGAAGACACTCCGATGATTTAGACTCATCATATCTCATTTGATCCCACTCAAATGCTAGCAAAAGAATTCTACAACTTTAACAAGATAAAGGTGCCCAACCTTTAACTTAAGTTGTGAACATTATTCAAGACTAACTAAAGAATTGTGTCTACCACATACATATCCAGATGTACGAACAATTCTTCTTTTCTCATAGTCTTTAGACCTTATGATTATTTACTTTGACAATTATAATATTAAACTATAAATGCTATACGATTTGTTAAACCAGAAATTACTTTATTAATATGAAAAAGATTGTTAATTACAACATTACACTCTTGCTATTGAGCATAATCCTAACATCCATAGCCTGAGGTTATCTAGGGTGAGGGTCCGAGAATCACTTGAGGGTGTAACCGTCTTTTCATATAGTGGATTTCGAGGTCCGAGTGTGGCGCACTTAACAGCCCGTGGTTTTTCCCAGTGGTTGGGTTTTCCACGTATACATCAAGTGTCATTTACTATTTCCGCATCTTATTACACTTGTATGTATTTTTGACTTGCTAAGGGTATTTTCGTAAAATTGACTTGCATGCGAAAATTGGGTAATAATTAGATAAAATCTATTCACCCCCCCTCTAGCCTCATATTGATAAACACACCTCGAGTATTTAATTACTTTCACCTTTTATAGCGGCTCTAGTCCAATTTGCTTGATCCTCGAAGTCACTACTTGTAATGATGTTTACAGCCAATCCCGGTCTGTAACCCACCACTACTACCCAGCGGGCCTGTAATAGCAACCCTAGACCAAGACTTCAATCTCTCAAAAGAGATGCACAACCCTATGTGAATATGTATGAATATTCAATTAATGCAATAAGAGCTAGGGTACTCTAAATGCTTATCTAGGATGATGATATATTCAATTTAAATCAACCCTAGATATCAATAGCTAAATGACATGTCAAATAGCTTAGCTAATCAAGATTAATTAAAAACCTAATTAGCTATCACAAACAACACTCAATCAATTCATCACAAATAATCTCTTTTCTTGTATTTAGCATATGATCTAAAACATACAAGTAATTTAAAAGAGATGGCTTGGTATTTAAAATACTACAATAAGATGAAATTAATCAAAATCTTACCAAGCAAGTTGTGATGATGCAAACCCATACATGGATGCACTCTATATAGACATAGGAGATGCAATATGAAATTTGATGCAAAAGGGGTTTGATTTGAGTGGTTAAAGTTGAGTTCTTGATTTGATTTTCTCTTAAAATCTATCTTTTAAGATTAGGGTTCTTAAGAGTCAAAGAACATGATCAGATAATGAGAAAGTGTGATATTTATAGACATCAAGAACAGGGCAAGTGAAAAGACAATTTTGCCCCTGAAATCGCACGATCGGCGGTTTCATTCGGCTGCCAGGCCGCCGAATTGAACCGCCGAATGGCTCCCGAGTGGAACAGGGGAACTTCGGCGACTTCGTTCGGTGGTTTCGAAACCGCCGATCCCAACCGCCGTTTTGGACCCGAGAGATATATTTCAATTAGGTCTCATTCGGCGGTTTCGAACGGCGGCCAGGCCGCCGAACGTAACCGCCGTTTCACCAAAAATGGTGAAACCAAGGAGAAGCCAAAGGCATCTCCACCGGCAATCATCGCGCAAAAACAAAGCACATCAACGTGCACGCGCGGACGTTTCCGAACATCCTTCGGGAAACGAATTACTCCACACTAAGAACTAACATACATGAAGTGCAAGTGTGGGTATTGAATGCATCCTAATTCCTATCATGTCATGGCATTTCATATAACAAGATGCAATCAATTTAATGCAAGAAGAGACATTGAATAAACAATAAAGCACAATGCACACACAATATAAACACAACATTCAAGAATAAGAGTTATGCATGTTGTGTGTGTGTGCAACTATATCTCTTCAAGCCAAAGTAAGCACAAGATATACCTTTGGTGCTTGTTCTCTTGAGGTCTTGGAAATGGTCTTTGATCTTCAACCTTAATGACCTAGACTACCCTTACAACCAAACCCCAACATGTGGTTTGACCACGAAATAAGCCAATCAACAAAAGGGAATCCTTACAATCTCCCCTTTGGCTATTTCGTGACAAAACCACCACTCACATTGATTCCTCACAACATAATAGAAACTACGGGTCTACTATGATTTTCTACTTTACAAAGAGATAAGATAAATAGTCTTGAAGTCTTCAATATCAAGTAGAACAATCAATCCCTGAAAGCACAGTTTCTATACTTTCCAATACAAGAAAATGTGAGATGAATCAAGTGAGATAAAACAAGCATTTGCATTTAAGAATTTAAGTACAACATCATGCAATGTAAGAATGTGCAAATGCTCCCCCTCAAAGGGTTACTCCCCCTCAATAAGTATTCTCCCCAACATGCACAATTGCTACTACAATTTGCAACTCCCCTTACCACAACAACGTGTATATTTGTAGGGTATCCAAAAGAAACTGAAGGATATTATTTCTATAGTCCTTCAGATCTTAAAGTATTTGTTTCAACAAATGCTAAATTTCTGGAAAAGGACTATATGAATGATTTTGTACCTAGAAGTAGAATTGTCCTGAATGAGATGTCAGGAGATACAATTCCATGAGAGGTTACACAACCTAACCCAATTGTAAGTTCCGATCCAACACAAGATCGACAACCTACCATTCCTCGTCGTAGTGGGAGGGTTAGAATGCAACCCGAAAGATACATCGGTCTGGGAGAATCAGTGGAGAATCTCCCGGACGACGATGATCCCTACACGTATAAGGAAGCAATGGAGGATGTTGATAGTCGCCATTGGCAAAAGGCAATGCAATCTAAGTTTGAATCTATGTTTGATAACAAAGTCTGGTCCCTTGTAGACTTGCCTAAAGGGATAAAACCCATTGGGTGCAAGTGGGTATACAAGAGGAAAAGAGGTATGGATGGAAAGGTGGAAACCTTTAAAGCTAGATTGGTAGCTAAAGGGTATACACAGAAAGAAGGTATCGATTACGAGGAAACCTTCTCTCCTGTGGCCATGCTTAAATCCATTAGGATACTATTGTCCATTGCAGCATCTTTAGATCTAGAGATTTGGCAAATGGACGTCAAGACAGCTTTCCTTAATGGAAGTCTTGACGAAAGCATCTACATGATGCAACCAGAAGGATTCATTGAAAAGGGCCAAATGGAAAAGGTATGCAAGTTGCAGAAATCCATATATGGATTAAAGCAAGCATCCAGATCCTGGAACATAAGGTTTGATCAAGCTGTCAAAGGTTTTGGATTTATTCAGAATCCTAACGAACCTTGTGTATACAAAAGGATTAAAGGTGACAAGTTGGTTTTCCTGATTCTTTATGTTGATGATATACTACTCATTAGAAACGATGTAGGTGTATTGACATCAGTAAAAGAATGGTTAGCAAAACAATTTGATATGAAGGACTTAGGAGAAGCAAGTTTTATTCTAGGTATCCAAGTAATAAGGGATAGAAAGAATAGAACGATTGCATTATCCCAAGCTTCATACATAGACAAGATCTTCTCTAGGTTTTCCATGCAGGACTCCAAGAAAGGTATGTTACCTTTCAGACATGGAATCAAGCTTTCTAAGGAACAAATTCCTAAGAATGAGCATGAAGAGCAATTCATGAGTAGAGTTCCATATGCCTCGGTAGTTGGAAGTCTCATGTATGGAATGCTCTGTACTAGACCAGATATTTGTTTTGCTGTTGGCATAGTTAGTAGGTTTCAATCGAAACCTGGTCCTGATCACTGGACGGCAGTCAAGCATATTTTCAAGTATCTCAAGAGAACGAGAGATAATATGCTTGTATACTCTGGAGGGGATTTAATTCCTGTTAGGTATACAGATTCTAATTTCCAATCAGATTCTGACTCTAGAAAATCCACATCAGGAGCTGTGTTTACTATTGGAGGAGGAGCAGTCATATGGAGGAGTATCGAGCAATCTTGTATTGCTGATTCCACCATGGAAGCTGAGTATGTTGCTGCATGCGAGGCTGCCAAAGAGGCTGTTTGGCTCCGCCAATTCTTGATTGACTTGGAAGTGGTTCCTAGTGCGAATAAGCAGATCACTATCTACTGTGACAACAGTGGAGCAGTGGCTAATTCGAAAGAACCAAGAAGTCACAAGAGAGGAAAACACATTGAAAGAAAGTATCATCTTTTAAGGGAGATTGTTCAAAGAGGTGACGTGAATATTACCAAAATCGCGTCAACAGAAAATCTAGCGGATCCCTTCACAAAGGCTCTACCTCAGAAGAGTTTCGATGGGCATCTAGAGAATATGGGCTTAAGAGATATGACACATTTGCTATAGTGCAAGTGGGAGATTGTTAGGATTGTGCTCAATAGTAAGAGTGTAATGTTGTAATTCACAATCTTTTTCATATTAATAAAGTGATTTCTGGTTTAACAAATCTTATAGCATTTATAGTTTAATATTATAATTGTCAAAGTAAATAATCATAAGGTCTAAAGACTATGAGAAAAGAAGAATTGTTCGTACATCTGGATATGTATGTGGTAGACACAATTCTTTAGTTAGTCTTGAATATTGTTCACAACTTAAGTTAAAGGTTGGGCACCTTTATCTTGTTAAAGTTGTAGAATTATTTTGCTAGCATTTGAGTGGGATCAAATGAGATATGATGAGTCTTAAATCATCGGAGTGTCTTCGAGCAAAAGAATCTAGTGCACTGGGTGCATTGAACTGGATCACAATGAAATACTTTATCTATAACCGTCAGTAGATAAAAGTCTTTTCATTATCAGGACAATCAGAGAGTCTATCTTAATCCTGAGATAAATGATAGACTTATGGTTGCAAGTGATATCATTTGAGTTATCAATGAGTACGATTATATCGCATAGTCTATCCTCGATAGTTTGGTGATATTTATTTGTTAATCGATAGAGGACTTCATTTATAGATATGGACATCGTGGCTCCATTTATTAAATGAGAGTATAATATCATCATATGGATGTTTTGAGGTAATTGGATATTAAATCTCAACGTTGAGTTTTCAATAGTGTCTATTGAAAACATGGCTTTTGGACAAGTCAAAATATCCAAGTTCAAAACGTGGTCATATGAGTAAATATGGTAACTTGGAGAGTTATTGGCGGTCTATGAACTCTTGGCGATTACTGATATTAATCACGAGGATACACTATCTCCAACTTGATTGTCTAGGGTATGAATGAGGAACATCTTCCTTTTCTATCTTTATTTAAGAGTTCAATTTTAGCTCTTTAGTGGAATGAGTTAAAATTAATGGATCGGACCTAAGTGAATCATTTGTTGATTGTGATTAGGTTATGTCTATTGAAGCTTAAATTTAGATAGCCCGCCAAGATCCCCAATCCACACGGACATGCATGGATCACTTGATATATTCTACCGGACCAATTTAAGGGTCCATCTAGAATTGCATTTAATATATTAAGAATATAATTTGCACATTATTTATGTAATGGGCTGCTCAATTATATTTATATATTAATGAATGGCATGTGAGCTTGTTTCTTTTAGTAAGAATGAGTCTGGTTCACATGTGGGCTTTTTATTTAAAGTCCAATGGATTAAATGAAATGAGAAAATAATATAAGGCCCTATTTTAGACAAGTGGGGCGGCAAGGGTTAATATATTAGCCTATATATTATTTTGTTTCATTGTTTAATTAAATAAGAATTAATTAATTGTTTAATTAAGAAACAAATCTTTTCTGATTAGGAAATATGATTCCTAGAGTTATACTATTGGTAGTAGTATACTAAAATTAAAAGACTTGTTTGGTAAGAAAATAAATAATTAATTTTATTTATTTAATCAAATAAGAAGCCTTTTTATTTAGTCAAATAAAAGAATAAAAGATCTATGAGTTGGATTAGGGTTTGAAGTCTTAAACTAAATAGGAATTAGGGTGCAATACAAACTCTTTTTGGCTTGAGTATTGCGGCAACCCTAGTCCCTTTTGGTGTATTATTTTCGGCAACCCTAATAGAAAGAAGGAAAGAAAAATTGGCCACCTATATATGTGTACTTATAGAATTCGGCCACTGCATGCATTGTGCTTGATACAATTTTCTTCTTCTTCTCAATTCATAGAAAGGTTTTTATTCTACTAAAACATAAAAGAGTGAATAGATTATTCTTTGATGGTACACTAATTGCTTATTCATCAATAAGCTTGTGTGTACAACATCGATTGAGGTTCACGCGAGTTTCGATCATAAGATTGAGAACTCAAAAGTGACCGGAATAATCTTAGTCTTCTTTTGATTGTTTTTGTGACTAACAAAGAAAAAGAAAAGTTTGTTTGTCCATTCTCAGGTTTGCAATTCAAAGAAAAGGGAGACCACGCTCCTAGGTGCTCCACGTTCGTGCTAGGATTGAAGATCTTGCGGATTACCATCGACGTAAGTCAATCGGATCACGCGACAAAAGCTATTCTTCTTTTGTTAGATAATATATATGTTTAATTGATTAAAGGGTTTAAGGTTCATAAAAAGGAAAAATTTTAAAAGTTACTAAATCTATTTTTAGTCTCGCTTCCGCTGCGTGTACTACGGTATTTTTCCCTACACCAACAGCGACCGAATTAAATCGATCAGGTCTGAACAGCGCTCAATGGGCGCTGGTCGTACAGCGCTTCTGTAGAGCGCTTTTGGGAGCGCCCAATGCAAAAATGCAATCCTAAGTCTAAGCATGACAAGGTAATTGGATATGCAAGATGCAATCAAACTAACATGCAAGAAGAGATGTTAATGATCATTAATGAGCACAATATGACAACACATACATAACATACAAGAAAATGAATTAAGCATGAGATGTGAGTGTGTGTGTGCTTCTAATCTCTTCAAAGCAAATTAAGCACATAGAATTTTACCTTTGGTGCTTATCAACCTTGAGGACATGAGAGGGTCTTGAACTTGAATATCTATCACTTAAGCTACCCTTACATACAATCCCCAACATGTGGTTTGTCCACGAAATAAGCCAATCAATAAAACGGGAATCCTTACAATCTCTCCCTTTGGCTATTTCGTGACAAAACCACCACTCACACTGATTCCTCACAACAAAATAAACCTATGGGTCAATGATGATTTTCTACAATACAAAGAGATATATAAAAATAAATCTTAAAGTCTTTAATCTCTTGTAGAACAATCATTCCCTGAAACAAGGTTTCTAAACTTTCCAAAACAAGAAAAGGTGAGATGAATCAAGTGAGATTAAAACAAGCATTTGCATATTTAAAAAATTAAGCACAACATCATGTTGTTTTGTGTATGCAATGCTCCCCCTCAAAGTATATTCTCCCCAATGTGCACCAATTGCTACAACAATTTGCACCTCCCCTTACCACATTCTACTCCCCCTTTTGTCATGATATAGGCAAAGGAGTAGTCCCCAACCGGGTCACTTAAGGCAAAGAGAGATAGTAGCATTCTAGTATATGCATAATCAATATAAGTCACTTTATGCAATCTCAATTAATCGGAGAGAAACGAGGAGATTTATTAGAATAAAAATGTGTGAATCAAAAATACTTTGCATACAAGACATATAGCATTCAAGTCCAAAATACCATGGTATTTGGCAAAGCAAATGACAAAGGTTTCTAATAGGAATTCAAACCAATTTCACCATTGTCATGAGAGAAGCAAGGATAAAGAAATTTCATTGATTTCAATTTAAGAACAACTATATCCAACTTTATAAGCTAAACATGTCATGAGCAACTTTGCACCCTATTTGATTTTTCCGGGAATGAAACCCGTATGATAGTAGACATGTTCAACCAACAAAGAAAGAGAGACATTTGGATTGTAAAATCCTTGAATGGATACAAGATCCTTTTTCATTTGAGTCTCATAAGCTTTTTCACACAAGTTTTTGCATTTAAGAACGCAATCATCAATTCATGCTTTTCATGTGAGCATGTTATTAAAGAATCATCATGTCATGGAGAAAATCATAGGTCATTCAAATCATACTTCCTACATACATCTCCTAGTCCAAAAATGCATGTTTGAACATAAATATGACATGGATTGTAAACAAGCAAGGTTCACACTTATTGAATTGAAAACATATATACATATGTGCAACCAAGCTTACTCAAACAATTAAAAGAAGAGGCATAAGTTATTTCAAATTTTTTGCAAGTGACAAGAATGCAAACTAGCTCTCTTTGCTTGAGTTCCCCATATGGGGTCATCTTCATCCTTCATTAATGAAGGGCATGAGGTCCTATGGACCTACCAAGTCCATTGGACTTAGTTGAACCTATTTGAGACTTGTTAGTCTCGTAGCAAGCGGGTTCATCTTTCCTTACCCACATAGATATAACTTTTTTCTTCCTAGTGGTCAAGGGTTGCATGTCATTCACTAACCTAGGATTATTGACAAAGGATTTCCTAGGCTCATGCAAGTGGGCTTTTCTTAGCCTCTTTTTCTCTATCATGTTATTAATCCTACAATGCTTAATGTACTTAAAGCACTTAGGCATAATATGCCCATAACCACCACAATAATGACAAGTTGGTACAAAGTAAGAATTCATACCATATCCGTGTGAAGTCATTGGAGACTCATCATGCATTTGATGTCTCCTTTGGTGTTGAGCCGATTCATGTCTTCTATGTGGTTGAACCGGAATGGGTTGCCTCCTTGGATGAGGTAGCATGTTTTGCCTCTTTTCATAGTGAGTCATTTGTTGAGGAGAGTTGACTCGAGAGGCTCTAATCCGTTGAGCTTGGGGTTGTCTTGCTTTCACCACCTTCACTTGTGCTTTTTTCGAACATTGTCCTAGTTCTAACTTCTTCCTAGGAGTTTGCACTGGTGACGCTTCTATCTTACCCAAACTCTTCACAAAGACGGTCTTCTTAGGAATAGAGCAATCCTTGCTCACTTCGAATCCAAGACCTCTTTTGTCACAAGGGCTTTTTCCTACACCAAGTATGTTGTCAAGCTTCTTGGTGCTTGTGGACATTCTAGTCAATGACTCTTTGGCTTCAACAAGCTCTCTCTTCAAACCCTCTTCATTCCTCTTAGACAAAGCTAGCTCATCTTTTAGCTTGTTTTCTTCCACCATGGATCTTACCACTTCATCATTCAAGTGATCAACTTGTGTTGAAAGCCTAAGTAGTTCTTCCTTTAACCTTTGAATCTCTTTTTCATTCTTTAACTTAGAGCTTTCAAAACTTTCAAAGTTGTCCTTAAGATCCATTTTCTCCATTTGCTTCCTTAAGAGGTCATTGTATGTTGAAAGCTCTAGATTTTCTTCCTCTAAAATCCTTAGAAATCTATCTTTCTTCTTCATGGAGCTTTCAACATTGACTATAAAGTCATGCACATCCATATTCTCTACATTTCCATTTGTAAAGTTAGATAAGGAGTCATCTCCACTAGTGTCATCTTCTAGACTCTCCTCCTCTCCTATGGATCCAATATCCTCATCAAGACCTTCACCTTGATCTCTTGAGTCAATAAGTGCCATATCCCAATGTGAAGCAACAACTGTCTCCTCTATAGCTACTTCTTTGACTTTCTCTTCTATGGGATCACTAGCAACTGAATTCTTATCAACAACTTCATTATCTTCATTAGTGGCACCTAATGCCTTGAAGTTATTGATAAGCTCATCATCACTTGATGACTTATCTCCCTCTCCAGAGTCATCACTTTCACTCCAAGTGGCGACCATCATTTTTTCTTTCTTGTTCTTCAAATTCCCACAATCGGGTGAGATATGACCTATGCCGCCACACTCATAGCAATGGACCCCTTTCTCTTGCCTAGGCTCATGCTTCTTGAAGGGAGCCTTTTTCTTCAAGTCTTGGCCTTTGGATCCAAAGCCACGCTTCTCGAACTTGACAAATTTCTTGAATCTTTGAAGCATCAAAATCATGTCTTCGTCCAAGTCACCTTTCTCCTCCTTCCCTACCTTAGAAGCACTCAAAGCAATTCCTTTTTGCTTCTTTGAAGGAGTGGAGCTAGGACCCTTCCTAGACTCGTAGGCGAGAAGTCTACCTATTACTTCACTCGGCTTCATGTCCTTAAAATCACTGTTTTCTTCTAAAGCCGTCACTTTAGACTCAAACCTCTCGGGAAGCGATCTCATTATCTTTTGCTTGATCCTTCTATCCAAGTAAGGGTCACTAAGTTGATGACTTTGGTTGACAATGTCCATCAACCTAATCTCGAAGTCGTTGAAGCACTCATTCTCCTCCATCCTAAGTGTCTCAAATTATGTTTAGAGGACTTGAAGTTTGGAGTCCTTCACTACTTCGGTTCCCTCGTGTGCAACCTCTAAGATGTCCCATGCCTCCTTGGCTATCTTAGTGTTCTGAATCAGTTTGTACTGATTTTCATCCACTGCACATATAAGGGCGTGCCAAGCCTTTTGATTCCACTTGGACAACTCAAACTCGGGTTGTGTCCACTGTGCCTTAGGCTTGAGCACTTCTTCTCCTCCACCCGTGGGAGTCATCATAGGAGGCGAATATCCATCTTCAATGGCCATCCATGCCCTATCATGGATTTGACACACATATGCCTCCATCTTCCCTTTCCATTGGGAGTAATTTATGCCGGTGAGGAGGGGTGGCCTTACGCTCGAAGCACCCTCATTTGAACCACCACTTCCACTCATAGTGTATAATGAATGGATGAAATGAATGCAAAATGTATGAATGATCAAAGAATCACACAAATGCAAAACACACCAAAAATGAGCTAGGATCACCTATGTATGTCTAGGATGCTCTGATACCAATTGAAAAGAATACGGTGTGTATAATATAAAGCTAGAGGGGGGGGGGGGGGGGTGAATAGATTTTATCAAATATTACCCAATTTTCGCATGCAAGTCAATTTTACGAAAATGCCCCTAACTAGTCAAAATAATATATCAAGTGTAATATGTGCGGTAAACAACACAAAATATATACGTGGAAACCTAACCACTGGGAAAAACCACGGGCTATATAGTGCGCCACACTCGGAACTCGAAATCACTAATTGAAATGAAGTTTACAACCTATGTAGACCTCGTCTAACACTCCGGTCTGTAACCCCTCACTTCTACCCAGCGGGCCTTTATTAGCAACCCTATTCCAATTTGCTTGAGGCCTAAGCACTCTTAGCCCCAAGACTTACTTCTCAATGAAGAGAAACAACCTAAGTGAATATGTATGAATATTCAAAATGCAAATTAGAGCTAGGTTACTCTATATGCTTATCTAGGATAATGATTTTGCAATTAAAACAATCCTAGATATAAATGGCTAGATGACATGTCAAATAGCTTAGCTAATCAAGATTATGCACAAAACCTAATTAGCTATCACAATACAACTTCTCAAACATACATCATACTAATCTCAAACTTGTATTCATGGTATATAAAATAACATACAAGTAATTAAATGAGATTGCTTGTTAAGAGAAACACAAAATATGTAAGATATTAGTGAAAAGCTTACCAAGCAAAGTATGATGAAGAATCCATGCAAGATGTCATCTATATGATCAAAGGTGATGCTAGATGATGATTGATGATCATGAAAAAGTGTTTGAGTGATTAAAAATGAGTTCTTGGAATTTTTCTTCTCTTTGAAAAATATCCTAAGTATGAAATATGAATATGAACTCTTCTTATTGACCTAAAGTCAAAGTGGCATATATATAGGAGGCCAAAACAAGGTGTGGTCGTTTTGATAAGTTTGCCTCAATATTGCCTTCAGCGCTGTACGTAGAGCGCCTCTTGTACAGTGCTTGTACAGTGCCCCTACTCTGTTCTCACGGGAAAACAGAGTGGCGCTGTACGTAGAGCGCTTTGTACAGCGCCTGTACAGCGACCCAACAGCGATCGAATTAAATCGATCAGGTCTGAACAGTGCTCAATGGGTGCTGTTCGTATAGCGCTTCTGTAGAGCGCTTTTGGGAGCGCCCAATGCAAAAATGCAATCCTAAGTCTAAGCATGACAAGGCAATTAGATATGCAAGATGCAATCAAACTAACATGCAAGAAGAGATGTTAATGAACATTAATGAGCACAATATGACAACACATACACAACATACAAGAAAATGAATTAAGCATGAGATGTGAGTGTGTGTGTGCTTCTAATCTCTTCAAAGCAAATTAAGCACATAGAATTTTACCTTTGGTGCTTATCAACCTTGAGGACATAAGAGGGTCTTGAACTTGAATATCTATCACTTAAGCTACCCTTACATACAATCCCTAACACGTGGTTTGTCCACGAAATAAGCCAATCAACAAAACGGGAATCCTTACATTCCCCATATGAGGTCAATAACCAAAACTCATCACTCCACGAGGCAAATCCCAATAGATCTACTAAGTGTTTTAAAACGAGTAGAATCTAAGGGTTTAGTAACAAATCCGCTAGTTGATCCTTAGTACCTACATGTTCAAGTACTATGCATTTATTTTCAACTAATTCTCTAATGAAATGATGGCGGATGTCAATATGCTTAGTTCTAGAATGTTGAACAGGATTCCTGGAAATATTAATAGCACTCATGTTATCATAAAAGAGAGTGAGTGTACCTTGGTTGAATCCATAGTCTACTAGCATTTGCTTCATCCATAGGAGTTGTGTGTATCCACTCCCCGCGGCTATGTACTCGGCCTCGGCCGTAGACAAGGAAATTGTGTTTTGCTTCTTGCAAAACCAAAAGACTAGGTTGTTCCCAAGGAAGAAGCAACCGCCCGATGTGCTTTTCCTATCATCGCAATTCCCTGCCCAATCCACATCACTAAAGCCAACTAAACTAGCATTAGTGTCAAAAGAGTACCAAATTCCATAGTTGGAAGTCCCATTCACATAGCGAATGATTCTTTTTATGGAAGAGAGATGGGACTCCTTAGGATCCGATTGGTACCTAGCACACACACTCACACTCACACACTAAAAGAGATGTCGGGCCTACTTGTGGTCAAATAAAGCAAGCTACCAATCATGCCCTGATATAACGTTTGTTCCACACTTTTTCCACTAGCATCCTTGCTTAGCTTCAAAGTGGTACTCATGGGTGTATCACAATGTTTGGCATTTTCAAGACCAAACTTCTTCACAAGGTTTTTGGCATATTTCGCATGGGTAATAAAAATCCCATCATCTAATTGCCTAATTTGCAAACCTAGGAATAATTAAGCTCACCAACAAGACTCATCTCAAATTCATGAGACATAACATCAACAAATTGTTAGACTTTGGTGTTGTTGGTGGAGCCAAATACAATGTCATCAACATATAACTCATCTTTGTTTCTCTTGATGAACAAGATCTTGTCAACACTACCCCTTGTATAGTCATTGTCAACAAGAAATTGAGTGATGCGCTCATACCAAGGCCTCGGTGCTTGTTTCAACCCATAAAGAGTCTTCTTAAGGCGATAGACATGGTTGGGGTGGTGAGCATCCACAAACCCCTTGGGTTGTTGATCGCACCAAATATGTTGTATATTTTGGCCCCTAAACTTGTAATCTTTGTATCATTTTCGTGCATTTTATCATCACTTATAGGCTTTATGTTCGTATTTGTAGACATTTCCCCATTTCGGGTGATTAGAGAACATTGCGGGACTTTCGGGCGAAAAGAGGACCAAGAATTACAAAATGAGTGAGAAAAGCATTAGAGGCTACAACAAGTGCGGGTTAGTGCGGTTCCTAACCGCACTCCACCCGCACTACTGCCCAGACCAGAGGACTTGATTGCTGAAAGAGGATAAAGTACGGGTGAGTGCGGGTCCCAACTGTACTCCACCCGTACTACTACCTAGACCAGTGGACCTAATTGATGAAAGATGATAAAGCACGGGTGAGTGCGGGTCCTAACCGCACTCCACACGCATTACTGCCCAGACCAGAGGACTTGATTGCTGAAAGATGATAAAGCGTGGGTGAGTACGGGTCCGAACCGCACTTTACCCGCACTACTGCCTAGACCAGAGGCCTTGATTGCTGGAGGATGATAAAGTGCGGGTGAGTGCAAGTCATCCAACCGCACTTCACCCGCACTTCTTCTCAGATCTGGGAGTCCAAATATCGAAGCCAATGATATAGTGCGGGTGAGTGTGGGTCACTAAACCGCACTCCACTCGTACTCCATCGCGTCATATGATGTTTTAAAGCTGATTTTGTAACCTATTTTGGGGGACTATAAATAGAATGTGTATATAATGTTCTTAGTACGCTTTTACACTTAGAAATTTAGAAAGTTGTAACTAGACTAAGCAATCCATTTCTTCTCATTTCATAAGCTTCCTACCCTACATCTAAGGGATATTCAAGGTGGAGATGATCTTCAAGAGTTATTCCTCATCTTTTCTCTTCTTTTCATTATTGTTAATGAGTAGCCAAACCCCACTAAGGGGGTCTATGGATTAGTTTGTGAATGATTGGGCTTTTGTATATAAGCTTTATTTCTTTTATATATCTATCTTCTATTTGATTTATTGATGAGTATGTATGGATTTCATTAGATTTACTTGTTTTAGATACACCTTCTTTACAAGCCTCCATTGGATTCTATCTTTTTAGGCAACTAGATATACATCCTATATAGTTGTTTATTGCTCTTATGAATCGATGGGATTCTCATAATCCGGGCTTGACAACCAAGTTTTTCATCTAGCCTCAAATGGGTGTACGTGTCTATAGACCCTAGGACGGTTCTCGTGAGAAGCTAGAAGCCATTCTATACACCCTAGGTGGCTATCCTATAAGGTTTAGCCCGAGATAGGTATACGAGCTTCATTGCTAGGGTCCTAACCGAACAACCGATGCTATACATCCTAGGTTGGTTGTTTAGGAGGGACAAATCCCTATTAGGAGGCCTCCTATACACCCTAGTTGGCCCCTTGGTAGGGATGAATAGCCAACCTATACACTCTATGTAAGGATTCCCGTTGTTTTTAATTGGCTTATTTCGTGATCAAACCATATATGGGGGTTCTTTGTAAGGGTAGCCTAAGTATCGGTCTTAATGTTCGAAGCCCTTTGAAGACCTCGTGTTGATAAGCACCGAAGGTAAATTTCTATGTGCTTACTTTTCTTTGAAGAGATTAGTTGCACACACACACTTAACATTCATTGCATATGTGTGCATTCTCTTCATTTGTCACATTTCACACTTGCACTTATTTATTATATTTTGTTGTGTGTAATTGTGTCATGTTGTTGTGTAATTCGTTTCCCGATAACTTTCGGAAACGTCCGCGCATGCACGAGAATGTGCTTGATTTAGCGCGAGGACCGCCTATGGAGAATGCCCTTGGCTTCTCCTTGGTTTTCACCTATCTAGGTGATCGGCGGTTATGATCGGCGGCCTGGCCGCCGAATGAAACCGCCGTTTCAGTCCAGATTGGTCTGAAGCATTTCTGCGGTTAAGATCGGCGGTCACGACCGCCGTTTCAAGACCTGATTGATTTATCTCTCAGTCTAATTCGGCGGTTGAAACGGCGGGCATGAAACCGCCGTTCGAAACCGCCGTTCATACCTGGTTGATTTTGATCTCTCTGTTCTGTTTCGGCGGTTGGAATCGGCGGTCACGAAACCGCCGAATGAACCGCCGTTTATGCTCTGTTCTTCACGAGCTCATTTCGGCGGTCATGAACGGCGGCCTGGCCGCCGATTGAAACCGCCGATTGGCGCGTTTCTTTGAAACTTACTTAAACGACCTCACTTTATTTTGGCCCCCTATATATGCCACTTTGACTTAGGTCATTAAGAGAGTTCATATTCAGAATTCATACTTAGGATATTTTTCAAAGAGAAGAAAAATTCCAAGAACTCCATTCTTTGTCTCAAACACTTTTTCATGATCATCAATCATCATCTAGCATCATCTTAGATCATCTAGATGTTCATCTAGCATGGAATCTTCATCATACTTGCTGGTAAGCTTTTCACTAATATCTTACATGTTTTGTGTTTCTCTTATCTAGCAATCTCAATTAATTACTTGTTTGTTATTTGTATGCTTTAGATACAATATTGAGATGAGTATGATGTATGTTTTTAAGATTTTATATTGTGCTTGCATATTAGGTTTGTGCTTAATATGATTAGCTAAACTAATTGACATGTCATTAGTTTTGATATCTAGGATTGCTCTTAATTGCATATTAATCATCTTAGATAAGCATATAGGGTTTCCCTTGCTCTATGTTGCATTTTGGATATTCACATATATTCACTTAGGGTTGTATTCTCTTCATAGAGAAAGTAAGTCTTGTGTGTAGCATCCGGGATTAGGTTGCTTAGAACGCAAGCAAATTGGACTAGGGTCACTCATACCGGGATTAGGTAGGTGTGTGATTACTTCGGGATTAGGTTGTAATCGTTTGCACATTTGTGGATTCGAGGTTCGAGTGTGGCTTACTTACATAGCCCGTGGTTTTTCCCGTGAGGGTTTCCACGTAAAAACCAAGTGTTGTTTTAATTTCCGCACCATATTACACTTGCTTGTTTATATTATCTTGAGGGCATTTTCGTAATTTTGACTAACACGCAAAATTGGGTAAAAAGCGTAAAATCTCTATTCACCCCCTCTAGATAGCTTTATACACACCGTGCTATAATTTGTTTCAATTGGTATCAGAGCGGGTTCCTAGACATCATAGGTGATCCTTGCTTATTTTGGTGTGTTTGCATTTTGTGTGATTTTTTGATCATTCATAAATTGGCAGTCCATTTCATTCATTCATTCATAAACACTATGAGTGGAAACGGTGGAAATGGTGGTGGCCACGAAGGAGCTTCTAGCACAAGGCCTCCACTTCTTACCGGATTGAACTATTCCCAATGGAAAGGGAAGATGGAATCCTACATATGCCAAATTCATGACCGTGCATGGATGGCGGTGGAAGACGGATATGATCTCCCTATGATGACTCCCGAGGGTGGAGGACAAGATTTTGAAGCCTAAGGCGCAATGGAACGCGCAAGAGTTTGAGGCTTCTAAGTGGAATAGGAAGGCTATGCATGCCATTATGTGTGCTATGGATGAGAATCAGTACAAACTTATTCAGAATACTCAGATTGCCAAAGTGGCATGGGACATCCTTCTAGTTGCACATGAGGGAACCGAGGTGGTGAAGGAGTCCAAGCTTCAAGTCCTCAAAACTCAGTTTGAGCTACTAAGGATGGGAGAGGATGAATGCTTCAATGACTTCGAAATCAAATTGATGGACATTGTAAATCAAAGCCATCAACTCGGAGACCCGTATTCGGATAGGAGAGTCAAGCAAAAAATTATGAGATCTCTCCCCGATAGGTTTGAATCCAAGGTGACGGCCATAGAAGAAAATAGTAAAGCCTATAGAGTTTTCAACTTGAAGACTCGAACCGTCATGGAATCATCAAATGTGGTCATTGATGATACTAGGCTCAAGTCTAATGACCATGAGGAGGAGGAGGATGTTCTAGAGGATGACTCTCCTTTGGAGAGGGTTGTGGTGACTCCCAATGTTGGGACATCTAATGAAGTCACACAACCCATTACTAGAGTTCCTCTCTTGGACTCTAAAGAACCCGCTCCATGGGTTAGGAAACTCCATGATAAAGAAGATATCATTGGAGAGGTAAATGAGGGTGTTAGGACTAGACGTCAACTTGCTAATCTTATTAGCTATACTTGCTACACCTCTCAAATTGAACCCAAAAAGGTTGAAGAAGCCTTACATGATGAATTTGGGTTCTTGCCATGCAAGAAGAAGCTAAACCAATTCGAAAGGAATGAGGTTTGGACTCTAGTTCCTAGGCCTAAGACCACAATGTCATAGGCTAAATGGATATTTAGGAACAAATCCGATGAGGATGCAAACATAGTGCGGAACAAGGCTGACTTGTAGCACAAAGGTACTCTCAAATTGAGGGTATCGACTTTGAGGAGACATTTGCTCCCGTTGCCCGTCTAGAGTCTATTAGGCTTCTCTTGTCCATTTCTTGTGTGCACAAGTTCAAATTGCACCAAATGATGTCAAGAGTACCTTCCTCAATGGCTTCTTGCAAGAGGAAGTGTTTGTGAACAACCAAGGGGTTTGTGGATGCCTCACCACCCCAACCATGTCTATCGCCTCAAGAAGGCACTATATGGGTTTGAAACAAGCACCGAGGGCTTGGTTATGAGCGCCTCACTCAATTTCTGTTGACAATAACCACACAAGAGGTAGTGTTGACAAGACACTATCATCCAAGAGAGACAATAATGAGCTTTTCATAGCTCAAATATATGTCGCTGACATAGTGTTTGGCTCCACCACAACACCAAGGTCCAACAATTTGTTGATGTTATGTCTCATGAATTTGAGATGAGTCTTGTTGGTGAGCTTAATTATTCCTAGGTTTGCAAATTAGGCAACTTGATAATGGGATCTTCATAACCCAAGCCAAATATGCCAAAAACCTTGTGAAGAAGTTTGGTCTTGAAAAAGCCAAACATTGTGACACTCCTATGAGCACCACTTTGAAGCTAAGCAAGGATGCTAGCGGTAAAAGTGTGGACCAAACCTATATCGTGGCATGATAGGGAGCTTGCTCTATTTGACCGCAAGTAGGCCCGATATATCTTTTAGTGTAGGAGTTTGTGCTAGGTACCAATCCGATCCCAAGGAGTCCCATCTCTCTTCGGTTAAGAGAGTCATTCGCTTGTGAATGGGACTTCCAACTATGGGATTTGGTACTCATTTGACACTAATCCTAGTCTTGTAGGATATAGTGATGCGGATTGGGCAGGAAATTGTGATGATAGGAAGAGCACATCGGGCGGTTGCTTCTTTCTAGGCAACAACTTGGTGTCTTGGTTTTGCAAGAAGCAAAACTCGATTTCCTTGTCCACGGGGCGGAGGCTGACATATAGGCGGGGAGTGGATGCACTCAACTTTATGGATGAAGCAAATGCTAGTAGATTACGGATTCAACCAAGGTACTCTCACTCTCTTTTGTGATAACATGAGTGCCATTAATATTTCCAAGAATCCGGTGCAACATTCTAGAACTAAGCATATTGACATCCGCCATCACTTCATTAGAGAGCTTGTTGAAAATAAATGCATAGTACTTGAACATGTAGGTACAAATGATCAACTTGCGGACCTATTTACTAAACCCTTAGATGCTACTCGATTTAAAACTCTTAGTAGATCTATTGGGGTATGTCTTGTGGAGTGATGTTCTATGATTGACCCATATGGGGAACTCAAGCAAAGAGAGCTATTTTGCATTCTTGTATCTTGCAAAAAATTTGAAATATCTTATGCCTCTTCTTTTAATTGCTTGAGTAAGCTTGGTTGTACATATGTATATTGTTTTAAAATTCCATAAGTGTGAACCTGCTTGTCTAAATCCATGTCATATTTATGTTCAAACATGCATTTTTGGACTAGGAGATTTACATTGGAAGTATGATTTGAATGACCTATGATTATCTCCTTGACATGATGATTCTTTATAACATGCCAATGACAAATGAAAAAGCATGAAATTCATTTAACATGCACAATGAAAAGCATGAATTGATGATTGCATATTCTTAAAATGC
This sequence comes from Acer yangbiense, assembly GCA_008009225.1. NCBI lineage: Eukaryota > Viridiplantae > Streptophyta > Magnoliopsida > Sapindales > Sapindaceae > Acer > Acer yangbiense. Next base: position 30,067,420 of record CM017764.1, read on the forward strand.
AAAACTTGTGTGAAAAACTTATGAGACTCAAAATGAATAAAGGATCTTGTATCCATTCAAAGGAATTTACATTCCAAATGTCTCTCTTTCTTTATTAGTTGAACATGGTTACTATCATACGGATAATTTTATCCGGAAAAATCAAATAGGGTGCAAAGTCGCTCATGCCATGTTTCGCTTATAAAGTTGGATATAGTTGCTCTTAAATTGAAATCAATAATCTCTATATCCTTGCTTTTCCCATGACATTGGTGAAATTGGTTTGAATTCTTATTAGAAACCTTTGTCATTTGCTTTGCCAAATACCATTGTATTTTGGACTTGAATGCTATATGTCTTGCATGCAAAGCATGTTGGATTCACACATTTCTCAAAATAAATCTCCGTGTTTCTCTCAAATTGATTGAAGTGCATAAGTGACTTATATGTATATGCAAATCTTGCATGCTTCTATCTCTCGTTGCTATGAGTGACCCGGTTGGGGACTACTCCTGCCTATATCATGACAAAAAGGGGAGTAGGATATGGTAAGGGGAGGTGCAAAATATAGAAGCTATTGTACACTTTGGGGAGAACATACATTGAGGGGGAGTAACCGTTGAGGGGGAGCATTGCATTTATCATACATTGCATACATTTGGTAATGTTGTGCCTAAATTCTAAAAATGCAAATGCTGGTATTGTTCTCACATGATTAATCTCCACAGTTCTTGTATTAGAAATGTTAGAAACTCTTTTCAGGGATTGATTATTCTACAAGAGGAGTGAAGACTTCAAGTTGCATTCTCTTATCTCTTTGTAATGTAGAATCTTTTATAGTCCCGTAGTTCTATTTTTTTGTGAGGAATCAATGTGAGTGATGGTTTTGTCACGAAATAGCCAAAGGGGGAGATTGTAAGGATCCCGTTGTTTTTAATTGGCTTATTTCGTGATCAAACCATATGTGGGGGTTCTTTGTAAGGGTAGCCTAAGTATCGGTCTTAATGTTCGAAGCCCTTTGAAGACCTCGTGTTGATAAGCACCGAAGGTAAATCTATGTGCTTACTTTTCTTTGAAGAGATTAGTTGCACACACACACTTAACATTCATTGCATATGTGTGCATTCTCTTCATTGTCACATTTCACACTTGCACTTATTTATTATATTTTGTTGTGTGTAATTGTGTCATGTGGTTGTGTAATTCGTTTCCCGATAACTTTCGGAAACGTCCGCGCATGCACGAGAATGGGCTTTGATTTAGCGCGAGGACCGCCTATGGAGAATGCCCTTGGCTTCTCCTTGGTTTCACCTATCTAGGTGGGATGCCGGCGTTTGGTATGACGGTGGCCTGGCCGTCGAATGAAACCGCCGTTTCAGTCCAGATTGGTCTGAAGCATTTCTGCGGTTAAGATCGGCGGTCACGACCGCCGTTTAAGACCTGATGATTTATCTCTCAGTCTAATCGGCGTGGTTGAAACGGCGGGCATGAAACCGCCGTTCGAAACCGCCGTTCATACCTGGTTGATTTTGATCTCTCTGTTCTGTTTCGGCGGTTGGAATCGGCGGTCACGAAACCGCCGAATGAACCGCCGTTTATGCTCTGTTCTTCACGAGCTCATTTCGGCGGTCATGAACGGCGGCCTGGCCGCCGATTGAAACCGCCGATTGGCGCGTTTCTTTGAAACTTACTTAAATGACCTCACTTTGTTTTGGCCCCCTATATATATGCCACTTTGACTTTAGGTCAATTAAGAGAGTTCATATTCAGAATTCATACTTAGGATATTTTTCAAAGAGAAGAAAAATTCCAAGAACTCCATTCTTGATTCTCAAACACTTTTTCATGATCATCAATCATCATCTAGCATCATCTTAGATCATCTAGATGTCATCTAGCATGGAATCTTCATCATACTTTGCTTGGTAAGCTTTTCACTAATATCTTACATGTTTGTGTTTCTCTTATCTAGCAATCTCCATTAATTACTTGTTTGTTATTTTGTATGCTTTAGATACAATATTGAGATGAGTATGATGTATGTTTGAGATTTTATATTGTGCTTGCATATTAGGTTTTGTGCTTATATTGATTAGCTAAACTAATTGACATGTCATTTAGTTTTGATATCTAGGATTGCTCTTAATTGCATATTAATCATCTTAGATAAGCATATAGGGTTTCCCTTGCTCTATGTTGCATTTTGGATATTCACATATATCCACTTAGGGTTGTATTCTCTTCATAGAGAAAGTAAGTCTTGTGTGTAGCATCCGGGATTAGGTTGCTTAGAACGCAAGCAAATTGGACTAGGTTCACTCATACCGGGATTAGGTAGGTATGTGATTACTTCCGGGATTAGGTTGTAATCGTTTGCACATTTAGTGGATTCGAGGTTCGAGTGTGGCTTACTTACATAGCCCGTGGTTTTTCCCGTGAGGGTTTCCACGTAAAAACCAAGTGTTGTTTTAATTTCCGCACCATATTACACTTGCTTGTTTATATTATCTTGAGGGCATTTTCGTAATTTTGACTAACACGAAAAATTGGGTAAAAAGCGTAAAATCTATTCACCCCCCCCCCTCTAGATAGCTTTATACACACCGTGCTATAATTTGTTTCACTCTAGGTTGGCTACCATCATCAAAACATGCTTATTTTACTAGTTTATTACATTTGCCCAAATGTTTGCTCTCTAATCCGTTAACTCCCTAGTCTCCATCATACATATCTTTTGTTTCATTCATATTCCATCTTTAGTTACATTTCTAATTTTGTAGTAAGTATTTGCTAGTTTACATTTTCAACATCATCAACTATTCATCTTTATTGCACTAATATCACTTAAGTTTAGATTAGTTTTAGCTAAATTCCAATCTCTGTGGACGACCCTTGCTTGCCAATATATATGCATTTTCATAACCTTTATAGGCATTGATAGGTTTACAAATTGTGTTTGACAAGTGCTTTTAAATACACACAAAACAACTTTGTCAAAATGGCGCCATTGCCGGGGATCAACGTGTTTAGCTTTGATTAGTTTTATTTGAGTAGTATTGGTTTATAGTTATATTTTTGTTTTACTTTGTAGTGTCTTTTTACGTCGTGCGGTATTCTTTTTGTGACATTTCAGGATTATAGATTTATGCACGGACGAATATTGCTAAAAAGAGTAGTTCTACTGGTCAACGATAACATACATCAAGTGAGAAGGATAGTAGATCAGTTTGAGGGGAACATGGAAGAAGAAGTTCCTCAAAATCCTCAGGAGCAAAAAGCTTATTGAAAGATCTCACGGTGTGTAGTATATTAATCTAGAGGGGGAGTGAATAGATTTTAATCGATTTTACCAAATTTTTGTGAAAAGACAAGATTACGAAAAAACCCCTAATAGATAATATAAAATAGCAAGTGTAATATGGTGCGGAAATATAAACAACACTTGATATTTACGTGGAAATCCTCACGGGAAAAACCATGGGCTGTTGAGTGAGCCACACCCGAACCTCGAATCCACTAAATGTGATAAAATTACAACCTAATCCCGGAAGTAATCGCACACCTACCTAATCTCAGTATGAGTGAACCTAGTTCGAATGCTTGCGATCTAAGCAACCTAATCCCGGAAGCTACACACAAGACTTTGATTTTCAAAGAAGAGATTAACAACCCTAAGATATATAATCTCCAAACATGCAATATAGAGCAAGGGAACCCTATATGCGTATCTAATATGATGTTTTGCAATTACAGTAATCCTAGATCTTATACCTACATTACCTGTCAAATTGCTTAGCTAATCAAGATTAAGCAAAGACTTAATTGCTACACATACAACACTCATCAGATTCATCAAAATATTCTAACTTATATTTAACATATATCTAAAACATACAGTAATATAACGAGATTTTTCTTATATGAAAAACACTAAAATTAGATGAAAGTTAGTGAAGAACTTGTTTTTGAGTTTGAGGGAAGATAGGTGGTGAGGAGCCCTTTGGGTGTGATCTTGCTTGATTGAGCTTGAGCTTGCCTTTTGGTTGCCTTTGGTGGCTTACCTCAACCACTTGGGCACTTCTTGACACTCTCCTAGTCACTCTTCTTCCTAGGTGTGAGAGGAGGGGACATATTGAGTCCATGTTCATGGCACAGGATGTCTTGCTTGTGGAGGAGGCATCCATGTCATCAATGTAGCCCAAGACCTCTCTTGTCACTTGGCTTTCTTCTAACACTCTCCAACATGTGGTCAAGCTTCTTGGTGCTTGAAGTCATCTTACCCATTAAGACCTTAACTTCTTCAAGCTCTCTTTCTAGCGCTTCTTCTCTCTCTCTTTAGATAATGCTAAGTCTTCTTTTAGCTTATCTTCAATCCGCCATGGATCTCACCACTTTCTTTCACACAGGTGTGGTCTACTAGTGTTTCTAAGCTCTAGATTCTCTTCTTTAATCTTCTAATTTCTTCCTTGTTCCTCATCATCGCGCTCTTAACTTTGACTTTTGTAGTCATTAAGATCCAACACTTCCGCACTTCCACTTGTGGAGTTAGATGACAAATATTCAACACTTGTGTCATCTCCTCTAATAATTCCATTTCACCCAATGAAGTCTCTCTCCTTCATCAAGATCATCAATTTTTTTTCTTGATGAGAATGCCCAAATCCCTATGAGTAGCTGCACCAACTACTTCTATAACCTAGTTCTTCTTTGGGGATCACAAGGAAAGCAAAACTTACTTTGCCATCTCTTCACTTCTACATTCTGGCTCCAAATTCCGTGTAGATGATGGCAATTTCTTCATTACTTGAAGAATTTTCGTCTCTCATATTTATTCTCCCATAAAGTGGCCTTCGCCTTCCCTTTTCTTCTATTCTTCAAGTTTCCACACTCCGGGAGAATGCCCGAATCCTCCACATTCGTAGCACTGATCCCCTCTCTTGAAGACACTCCATGGTTTAGCTTGTCATTGAGTCCCATGTCTTCAATTGAGATAGCCTCCTTCTTGTCATGCTTCGAAGTTTCCAAAGCAATTGTCTTCCTCTTCTCTTAGGAGGTGAGGTGGTTAATTTCACAAATCTCCTAAATCTCTCTATAAGAGAGCCATCTCCTCAACGGAGTCAATTTCTTTCTCTCACAAAATCACTCATAGTGTTTGCGTTGAATGACGCAAATGAAAGAATGCAAAATGTATGAAGAAATCAAACAAACATACAAACTGCAAAAACACACCAAATGACTAGGATCACCTAATTATATCAGGAACCGCTCTGATACCAATTGAAAGTAATTAAATACCTCAAGGTGTTTTAATATATAAAGCTAGAGGGGGGGTGAATAGATTTTTATCTATTATTACCCAATTTTCGTATGCAAGTCAATTTTACGAAATACCCCTATAGCAAGTCAACAAAACATACAAGTGTAATAAGATGCGGAAATAGAAAATACACTTATGTTTTACCGTGGAAAACCAACACTGGGAAAAAACACGGGCTGTTAAGTGCGCCACACTCGAACTCGAAATCCACTATATGAAAAGACGTTACACCCTCAAGTGATTCTCGGACCCTCACCCTAGATAACCTCAGGCTATGGACATTACCAATCGCCACTCTTGTTCAATCCCTAGTGATATCCCCTGATACACTACTCTTGGCGTGAGCACCCTCTAATCTACCACGCGGGCCTTTTATAGCGGCTCTAGTCCAATTTGCTTGAGGCCTAAGCACACTTAGCCCCAAGACTTCAATCTCTCAAAAGAGATGCACAACCCTATGTGAATATGTATGAATATTCAATTAATGCAATAAGAGCTAGGGTACTCTAAATGCTTACCTAGGATTATAAGATGACAATATAATCATCCAGATATCACATATAGCTATATGACATGGCATATAACTTTAGCTAAGTAAAGGATAACCAATCCTAATACAAAGCTATCATATAAAACCCACAAACATTCAAATTAACTAGTTGATTAAAAAACAATCTATCAACTAGTTATCAATACATCACACAAGAATGTTCATGGCATAGCTTTTAGGCAATAATGACCTAATCAAATAAGCTATGAAAAATAATCTCAATCAATAAATGAGATCAATTAGCTAGATGTTATATAAACATGAAAATCCTAGCTATCATAATAACCCAATCAACACATAATCTCATTCATGTATGTAGAAATAATCTAATGACATACAAGTAATAAATGAGATAACATTGATAAGTAGAAACACTAATTATGTAGATAAAGTGTTCAACAAATCATACCATGTGTGTTGAAGAAGTCCCATGCATTAGCATATGCTAGATGATCCTAGATGATGCTTAGATGAAGATTTATGCATGTGGGAATGGGTTTAGAGAGATAAAGATATGATCTTTAAGCTTTCTCTCTCAAGTCTCTCTAAATATCTCTCTAGGGTTCTTATGATCAAAGACTTGTGTTCTGAACCAGAGATAAAGATGTATTTATAGAGACCAAAAACAGGGCAGGTGAAAATACAATTTTGCCCTTGAAACGCACCGATCGGCGGTTTCATTCGGCGGCCAGGCCGCTGAATGGCTCCCGAGTGGAACAGGGGAACTTCGGCGACTTCATTCGAACCGCCGTTTTGGACCCGAGAGATATATTTCAATCAGGTCTCATTCGGCGGTTTCGAACGGCGGCCAGGCCGCCGAACGTAACCGCCGTTTCACCAAAAATGGTGAAACCAAGGAGAAGCCAAAGGCATCTCCACCGGTGATCATCGTGCAAAACAAAGCACGTCAACGTGCACGCGCGGACGTTTCCGAACATCCTTAGGGAAACGAATTACACCACACTAAAAGCTAACATACATGAAGTGCAAGTGTGGGTATTGAATGCATCCTAATGCCTAACATGTCATGGCATTATCATATAACAAGATGCAATCAATTCAACATGCAAGAAGAGATATTGAATAAATCAATAAAGCACAATGCACACAAAATATAAACACACCATACAAGAATAAGAGTTATGCATGTTGTGTGTGTGTGCAACTATATCTCTTCAAGCCAAAGTAAGCACAAGATATACCTTTGATGCTTGTCCTCTTGAGGTCTTGGAAAGGGTCTTGATCTTCAACAAATCACCTAGACTACCCTTACAACCAAACCCTAACATGTGGTTTGACCACGAAATAAACCAATCAACAAAAGGGAATCCTTACAATCTCCCCCTTTGGCTATTTCGTGACAAAACCACCACTCACATTGATTCCTCACAACATAATAGAAACTACGGGTCTACAATGATTTTCTACTTTACAAAGAGATAAGATAAATAGTCTTGAAGTCTTCAATCTCAAGTAGAACAATCAATCCCTGAAAGCACAGTTTCTATACTTTCCAATACAAGAAAAGGTGAGATGAATCAAGTGAGATAAAACAAACATTTGCATTTAAGAATTTAAGTACAACATCATGCAATGTATGAATGTGCAAATGCTCCCCCTCAAAGGGTTACTCCCCCTCAATTAGTATTCTCCCCAACATGCACAATTGCTACTTCAATTTGCAACTCCCTCTTACCACAACCACTCCTCCCCCTTTTTGTCATGTATAGACAAAGGAGAGTCCCCCCAACCGGGTCACTCAAGGCAAAGAGAGATAGTAGCATTCTAGTATATGCATAATCAATATAAGTCACTTTATGCAATCTCAATTTATTGGAGAGAAACAAGGAGATTTATAAAGAAAATGTGTTGAATCAAAAAATTGCTTTGCTACAAGACATGTAGCATTTAAGTCCAAATATCATGGTATTTGGCAAAGCAAATGACAAAGGTTTTCAATATGAATACAAACCAATTTCACCAATGTCAAGAGAGAAGCAAGGATATAGGTTTTCATTGATTTCAATTTAAGAACAACTATATCCAACTTTATAAGCCAAACATGTCATGAGCGACTTTGCACCCTATTTGATTTTTCCGGATAAGATATCCGTATGATAGTAGACATGTTCAACCAATAAAGAAAGAGAGACATTTGGATTGTAAAATCCTTGAATGGATACAAGATCCTTTTTCATTTGAGTCTCATAAGCTTTTTCACACATTTTTTGCATTTAAAAAAATTGCAATCATCAAAACATGCTTTTTGAGACAAACATTTAGCATGTCATTTAGCAATCATCATGTCATGGAGATCATTATAGGTCATTCAAATTAAATCCTATGTATATATCTCCTAGTCCAAAAATGCATGTTTGAACATAAATATGACATGGATTGCAATACAAGCATTGATCACACTTATTGAATAGAAAATATATATACATAGTGTAACCAAGCTAACTCAAGCAACAAAAAGAGAAGCATAAGATATTTCAAATTTTTTGCAAGTGACAAGATGCAAAATAGCTCTCTTTGCTTAAGTTCCCCATATGGGGTCAAATTTCCATACCACTTCAAAGAAAGGTATGAGGTCCTATGGACCTACCAAGTCCTTTGAACTTGGTTGAACCTATTTGAGACTTGTTAGTCTCGTAGCAAGCGGGTTCGTCTTTTCTAATCCACTTAGGTGTCTCAATAACATACCTAGTGGTCATAGGTTCTAGAGTTCTAGATGGCAAAGGATCATGCAAATGATTTTCTTCCTTTTTAAGGACATGCATCTTAGCTCTAGCCTTTTTCTTTTCAATCATGCATATAAGATTACATATTTAAATGTAATGCAAGCAACTTGGTCTAACATGACCAACAATACCACACAATGACAAGAGGAGATAAGGTTAGGAATTTTACCATTCCTTTGAGCATGCAAAAGTGCTTTCCCTTGTCGTTGTGGTTGTCTTGGTAGTTAGATAGGATCTCTCCTCCTTTGATGATGACCAAGACAATGTTGCTTGCTCGGTTGAGCTTGCATGATTGATCACTTCCCTATTAGGATCGTAGGTTGAGGGAAGTTAGCCTTCTTGGTTGGTTAGACCAAGATTGAGGAAGGCTTGGGCTTGAAGCTCTTTGGTGATGTGAGCAACGCCCTTTCATCTTCGTCTCCTCTCTCACCTTAGAGGGACATCTCCTCATCGGAGTCATTTTCTTCTCTCACAAAATCACTCATAGTGTTTGCGTTGAATGAATGCAAATGAGAAGAATGCAAGATGTATGTCAAAAACAATAATCATACAAAATGCACAACACACCAAAAATGAGCTTGGATCACCTAAGTATATCTAGGAACCCGCTCTGATACCAATTGAAAGTTCTCATGGTGTGTTTTTCAATATATAAAGCTAGAGGGGGGGTGAATAGATTTTATCTAATTATTACCCAATTTTCGCATGCAAGTCAATTTTACGAAAATGCCCCTAGCAAATCAACAAAACATACAAGTGTAATAAGATGCGAAAATAATAAATGACACTTGATGTTTACGTGGAAACCCTCAACAGGGAAAAACCACGGGCTGGTAAGTTCGCCTTCCCTTTTCTTCTATTCTTCAAGTTTCCACACTCCGGGGAGAAATGCCCGAATCCTCCACATTCGTAGCACTGAATCCCCTCTCTTGAAGACACTCCTTGGTTTGGCTTGTTAATGAGTCCCATGTCTTCAATTGAGATACCCTCCTTCTTGTCATGCTTCGAAGTCTTCAAAGCAATTGTCTTCTTCTTCTTAGGAGGTGCGGTGGTCAACTTCTTCTTAGGAGGTGAGGTGGTTAATTTCACAAATCTCCTAAATCTCTCTAGTAAGAGAGGCATCTCCTCAACGGAGTCAATTTCTTCTCTCACAAATTCACTCATAGTGTTTGCGTTGAATGAATGCAAATGAGAAGAATGCAAAATGTATGAAGAAATCAAACAACCATACAAAATGCAAAAACACACCAACAATGAGCAAAGGATCACCTAAGTATATCTAGGAACCCGCTCTGATACCAATTGAAAGTTCTCATGGTGTGTTCAATATAAAGCTAGAGGGGGGGTGAATAGATTTTATCTAATTATTACCCAATTTTTGCATGCAAGTCAATTTTATGAAAATACCCCTAGCAAGTCAACAAAACATACAAGTGTAATAAGTTGCGGAAATAATAAATGACACTTGATGTTTACGTGGAAACCCTCAACAGGGAAAAACCACGGGCTGGTAAGTGCGCCACACTCGAACCTCGAAATCCACTATATGAAAAGACGGTTACACCCTCAAGTGATTCTCGGACCCTCACCCTAGATAACCTCAGGCTATGGACACTACCAATCGCCACTCTTGGTTCAATCCCTAGTGATATCCCCTGATACACTACTCTTGGCGTGAGCACCCTCTAATCTACCACGCGGGCCTTTTATAGCGGCTCTAGTCCAATTTGCTTGATCCTCGAAGTCACTACTTGTAATGATGTTTACAGCCTAATCCCGGTCTGTAACCCACCACTACTACCCAGCGGGCTTGTAATAGCAACCCTAGACCAAGACTTCAATCTCTCAAAAGAGATGCACAACCCTATGTGAATATGTATGAATATTCAATTATTGCAATAAGAGCTAGGGTACTCTAAATGCTTATCTAGGATGATGATATATTCAATTTAAATCAACCCTAGATTGTAGGGAAAAATACTGTAGTACACGCAGCGGAAGCGAGACTAAAAATAAGATTTAGTGACTTTTAAAATTTTTCCTTTATGAACCTTAAACCCTTTAATTAATTAAACATGCATATACAATAACCAAAAAGTAGAATACCTTTTGTCGCGTGATCCGATTGACTTACGTCGATGGTAATCCGCAAGATCTTCAATCCTAGCACGAACGTGGATCACCTAGGAGCGTGGTCTCCCTTTTTCTCTGAATTGCAAACCTGTGAATGGACAAAACAAACTTTCTTTTCTTTGTTAGTCACAAAAACAATCAAAAGAATGACTGAGATTATTCCGGTCACTTTTGAGTTCTCAATCTAATGATCGAAACTCGCGTGAACCTAGATCGATATCGTATACACAAGCTTATTGATGATTAAGCAAATAGTATACTATCAAAGAATAATCTAACACTCCTATTTGTTTTTAGTAGAATAAAAGCTTTCTATGAATTGAGAAGAAGAAGAAAATTGTCTCCAGAACAACTTGTGGTGGCCGAAATCTATAAGAGCACTTATATAGGTGGCCAAATTTTCTTCTCTTCTTTTACTTAGGGTGGCCGAAAATCACAACCTAAAAGGACTAGGGTTGCCGCAATTCTCAAGCACAAAAGAGTTTGTATTGCACCCTATTTCCTATTAGTTTAAGACTTTAAACCCTAATTGAATTCATAAATCTTTTATTCCTTATTTGACTAAATATAAAAGACTTCTTATTTGATTAAATAAATAAAATTAATTATTTATTTTCTTACCAAATAAGTCTTTTACTTTTAGTATACTACCAACAATAGTATAACACTAGGAATCATATTTCCTAATCAGAAAAGATTTGTTTCTTAATTAAACAATTAATTAATAAATTAATTAATTCTTATTTAATTAAACAAATGAAACAAAATAATATATTAGGTTAAAACTTAACCTTGCCGCCCCACTTGAATAAATGGGCCAAAATATTATTTTCTTATTTCATTTAATCCATTGGACTTTAAATAAAAGCCCACATGTGAACCAGACCCATTCTTACTAAAAGAAACAAGCCCACATGTCTTTCATTAATATATAAATATAATTGAGCAGCCCATTACTTAAATAATGTGCAAATTATATTCTTAATATATTAAATGCAATTCTAGAGGACCCTTAAATTGGTCCGGTAGAATATATCAAGTGATCCATGCAAGTCCGTGTGGATTGGGATCTTGGCGGGCCATCTAAATTTAAGCTTCAATAGACATAACCTAATCACAATCAACAAATGATTCACTTAGGTCCGATCCATTAATTTTAACTCATTCCACTAAAGAGCTAAAATTGAACTCTTAAATAAAGATAGAAAGGAAGATGCTCCTCATTCATACCCTAGACAATCATATAGGAGATAGTGTATCCTCGTGATTAATATCAGTAATCGCCAAGAGTTCATAGACCGCCTATAACTCTCCAAGTTACCATATTTACTCATATGACCACGTTTTGAACTTGGATATTTTGACTTGTCCAGAAGCCATGTTTTCAATAGACACTATCGAAAACTCAACGTTGAGATTTAATATCCAATTACCTCAAAACATCCATATGATGATATTATACTCTCATTTAATTAAATGGAGCCACGATGTCCATATCTATAAATGAAGTCCTCTATCGATTACAAATGAATATCACCAAACTATCGAGGATAGACTATGCGATATAATCGTACTCATTGATAACTCAAATGATATCACTTGCAACCATAAGTCCATCATTTATCTCAGGATTAAGATAAACTCTCCGATTGTCCTGATAATGAAAAGACTATTATCTATTGACGGTTCTAGATAAAAGCTTTTCATTGTGATCCTGTTCAATGCACCCAGTGCACTAGATCCTTTTGCTCGAAGACACTCCGATGATTTAGACTCATCATATCTCATTTGATCCCACTCAAATGCTAGCAAAAGAATTCTACAACTTTAACAAGATAAAGGTGCCCAACCTTTAACTTAAGTTGTGAACATTATTCAAGACTAACTAAAGAATTGTGTCTACCACATACATATCCAGATGTACGAACAATTCTTCTTTTCTCATAGTCTTTAGACCTTATGATTATTTACTTTGACAATTATAATATTAAACTATAAATGCTATACGATTTGTTAAACCAGAAATCACTTTATTAATATGAAAAAGATTGTTAATTACAACATTACACTCTTGCTATTGAACATAATCCTAACATAGATATCAATTGCTAAATGACATGTCAAATAGCATAGATAATCATAGATTATAAAAACCTAGATATCTATCAAAAACAACACTCAATCAATTCATCACAAATAATCTCTTTTCTTGTATTTAGCATATGATCTAAAACATACAAGTAATTTAAAAGAGATGGCTTGGTATTTAAAATACTACAATAAGATGAAATTAATCAAAATCTTACCAAGCAAGTTGTGATGATGCAAACCCATACATGGATGCACTCTGTATAGACATAGGAGATGCAATATGAAATTTGATGCAAAAGGGGTTTGATTTGAGTGATGAAAGGTGGGTTCTTGATTTGATTTTCTCTCAAAATCTATCTTTGAAGATTAGGGTTCTTAAGAGTCAAAGAACATCATCAGATAATGAGAAAGTGTGATATTTATAGACATCAAGAACAGGGCAAGTGAAAAGACAATTTTGCCCCTGAAATCGCACGATCGGCTGTTTCATTCGGCGGCCAGGCCACCGAATTGAACCGCCGAATTGCTCCGGAGAAGAACAGGGGAACTTCGGCGACTTCGTTCGGCGGTTTCATAACCGCCGATCAGAACCGCCGTTTTGGACCCGAGAGGAATTTCAATTAGGTCTGATTCGGCGGTTTTGAACGGCGGCCAGGCCGCCGAACGGAACCGCCGTTTCACCAAAAATGGTGAAACCAAGGAGAAGCCAAAGGCATCTCCACCGGCGATCATCGCGCAAAACAAAGCACATCAACGTGCACGCGCGGACGTTTCCTAACATCCTTCTGGAAACGAATTACACCACACATAAAAGCTAATCATGCATGAAGTGCAAGTGTGGGTATTGAATGCATCCTAATGCCTAACATGTCATGGCATTATCATATAACAAGATGCAATCAATTCAACATGCAAGAAGAGATATTGAATAAGTCAATAAAGCACAATGCACACAAAATATGAACACACCATACAAGAATAAGAGTTATGCATGTTGTGTGTGTGTGTGCACCTATAACTCTTCAAGCCAAAGTAAGCACAAGATATACCTTTGGTGCTTGTCCTCTTGAGGTCTTGAAAAGGGTCTTTGATCTTCAACCTTAATGACCTAGACTACCCTTACAACCAAACCCCAACATGTGGTTTGACCACGAAATAAGCCAATCAACAAAAGGGAATCCTTACAATCTCCCCCTTTGGCTATTTCGTGACAAAACCACCACTCACATTGATTCCTCACAACATAATAGAAACTACGGGTCTACTATGATTTTCTACTTTACAAAGAGATAAGATAAATAGTCTTGAAGTCTTCAATCTCAAGTAGAACAATCAATCCCTGAAAGCACGGTTTCTATACTTTCCAATACAAGAAAAGGTGAGATGAATCAAGTGAGATAAAACAAACATTTGCATTTAAGAATTTAGGTACAACATCATGCAATGTATGAATGTGCAAATGCTCCCCCTCAAAGGGTTACTCCCCCTCAATTAGTATTCTCCCCAACATGCACAATTGCTACTACAATTTGCAACTCCCCTTACCACAACATACTCCCCCTTTTTGTCATGATATAGACAAGGGAGTAGTCCCCAACCGGGTCACTCAAGGCAAAGAGAGATAGTAGCATTCTAGTATATGCATAATCAATATAAGTCACTTTATGCAATATCAATTTATTGGAGAGAAACAAGGAGATTTATTTAAAGAAAATGTGTGAATCAAAAAATTGCTTTGCATACAAGACATGTAGCATTTAAGTTCAAAATATCATGGTATTTGGCAAAGCAAATGACAAAGGTTTTCAATATGAATTCAAACCAATTTCACCAATGTCATGAGAGAAGCAAGGATATAGGTTTTCATTGATTTCAATTTAAGAACAACTATATCCAACTTTATAAACCAAACATGTCATGAGCGACTTTGCACCATACTTGATTTTTCCGGATAAGATATCCGTATGATAGTAGACATGTTCAACCAATAAAGAAAGAGAGACATTTGGATTGTAAAATCCTTGAATGGATACAAGATCCTTTTTCATTTGAGTCTCATAAGCTTTTTCACACATTTTTTGCATTTAAAAAAAAATTGCAATCATCAAAACATGCTTTTTAAGATAAACATTTAGCATGTCATTTAGCAATCATCATGTCATGGAGATCATTATAGGTCATTCAAATTAAATCCTATGTATATATCTCCTAGTCCAAAAATGCATGTTTGAACATAAATATGACATGGATTGCAATACAAGCATTGATCACACTTATTGAATAGAAAATATATATAGATAGTGTAACCAAGCTAACTCAAGCAACAAAAAGAGAAGCACAAGATATTTCAAATTTTTTGCAAGTGACTAGATGCAAAATAGCTCTCTTTGCTTAAGTTCCCCATATGGGGTCAAAATCCACACCACTTCAATGAAGGGCATGTGGTCTAAAAGACTTACCAAGTCCATAGGACCTAGTTGAACCTATTTGAGACATGTTTGTCTCATAGCAAGCGGGTTCTTCTTTTCTAATCCACTTAGGTGTCTCAATAACATACCTAGTGGTCATAGGTTCTAGAGTCCTTGATGGCAAAGGATCATGCAAATGATTTTCTTCCTTTTTAAGGACATGCATCTTAGCTCTAGCCTTTTTCTTTTCAATCATGCATATAAGATTACATATTTAAATGTAATGCAAGCAACTTGGTCTAACCTGACCAACAATACCACACAAATGACAAGAGGAGATAAGGTTAGGAATTATACCATTCCCTTGAGCATGCAAACGTGCTTTCCCTTGTCGTTGTGGTTGTCTTGGTAGTTGGATAGGATCTCTCCTCTTTTTATGATGACCAAGACAATGTTGCTTGCTCGGTTGAGCTTGCATGATTGATCACTTCCCTATTAGGATCGTAGGTTGAGGGAAGTTAGCCTTCTTGGTTGGTTAGACCAAGATTGAGGAAGGCTTGGGCTTGAAGCTCTTTGGTGATGTGAGCAACGCCCTTTCATCTTCGTCTCCTCTCTTACCTTAGAGGGACATCTCCTCATCGGAGTCATTTTCTTCTCTCTCAAATTCACTCGTAGTGTTTGCGTTGAATGAATGCAAATGAGAAGAATGCAAGATGTATGTCAAAAACAATAATCATACAAAATGCACAACACACCAAAAATGAGCTTGGATCACCTAAGTATATCTAGGAACCCGCTCTGATACCAATTGAAAGTTCTCAAAGTGTGTTTATCAATATAAAGCTAGAGGGGGGGGTGAATAGATTTTATCTAATTATTACCCAATTTTCGCATGCAAGTCAATTTTACGAAAATACCCCTAGCAAGTCAATAATACATACAAGTGTAATAAGATGCGGAAATAGTAAATGACACTCGATGTTTACGTGGAAACCCTCAACAGGGAAAAACCACGGGCTGGTAAGTGCGCCACACTCGAACCTCGAAATCCACTATATGAAAAGACGGTTACACCCTCAAGTGATTCTCGGACCCTCACCCTAGATAACCTCAGGCTATGGACACTACCAATCGCCACTCTTGGTTCAATCCCTAGTGATATCCCCTGATACACTACTCTTGGCGTGAGCACCCTCTAATCTACCACGCGGGCCTTTTATAGCAGTTCTAGTCCAATTTGCTTGATCCTCGAAGTCACTACTTGTAATGATGTTTACAGCCAATCCCGGTCTGTAACCCACCACTACTACCCAGCGGGCCTGTAATAGCAACCCTAGACCAAGACTTTAATCTCTCAAAAGAGATGCACAACCCTATGTGAATATGTATGAATATTCAATTAATGCAATAAGAGCTAGGGTACTCTAAATGCTTACCTAGGATTATAAGATGACAATATAATCAATCCTAGATATCACATATAGCTATATGACATGGCATATAACTTTAGCTAAGTAAAGGATAACCAATCCTAGATAAAAAGCTATCATATAAAACCCACAAACATTCAAAGGATTAACTAGTTGATTAAAAAAACAATCTATCAACCTAGTTATCAATACATCACACAAGAATGTTCATGGCATAGCTTTTAGGCAATAATGACCTAATCAAATAAGCTATGAAAAATAATCTCAATCAATAAATGAGATCAATTAGCTAGATGGCATATGAACATTAAAGCCTAGCTAACAAATACTAACCCAATCAACACATAATCTCAATCTTATATGTAGAAATTAATCTAAACACATATAAGTAAAATATGAGATAAAATTGATAAGTAGAAACACTAATTATGTAAGATAAAAGTGTTCAACAAATCATACCATGTGTGTTGAAGAAGACCCATGCATTGGCATATGCTAGATGAACCTAGATGATGCCTAAATGATGATTTGTGCATGTGGGAATGGGTTTAGAGAATTAAAGATGTGATCTTTAAGGATTTTTCTCTCAAGTCTCTCTAAATATCTCTCTAGGGTTCTTGGGATGCAAGACTTGTATTCTGAACCAAAGATAAGGATGTATTTATAGAGACCAAAAACAGGGCAGGTGAAAATACAATTTTACCCTTGAAACGCACCGATCGGCGGTTTCAATCGGCGGCCAGGCCGCCGAATTGAACCGCCGAATGGCTCCCGAGTGGAACAGGGGAACTTCAGCGACTTCGTTCGGCGGTTTGAAAACCGCCGATTCCAACCGCCGTTTTGGACCCGAGAGATATATTTCAATCAGGTCTCATTCGGCGGTTTCGAACGGCGGCCAGGCCGCCGAACGTAACCGCCGATGCAACAAAAATGGTGAAACCAAGGAGAAGCCAAAGGCATCTCCACCAGCGATCATCGCGTAAAACAAAGCACATTACCTTGCACGCGCAGACGTTTCCGAACATCTTTAGGGAAACGAATTACTCCACACTAAAAGCTAACATACATGAAGAGCAAGTGTGGGTATTGAATGCATCCTAATGCCTATCATGTCATGGCATTTCATGTAAAAAGATGCAAACAATCTTATGCAAGAAGAGACATTGAATAAACAATAAAGCACAATGCACACAAAATATAAACACAACATTCAAGAATAAGAGTTATGCATGTTGTGTGTGTGTGCAACTATATCTCTTCAAGCCAAAGTAAGCACAAGATATACCTTTGGTGCTTGTCCTCTTGAGGTCTTGGAAAGGGTCTTTGATCTTCAACCTTAATGACCTAGACTACCCTTACAACCAAACCCCAACATGTGGTTTGACCACGAAATAAGCCAATCAATTTAATGGGAATCCTTACAATCTCCCCCTTTGGCTATTTCGTGACAAAACCACCACTCACATTGATTCCTCACAACATAATAGAAACTACAGGTCTACTTATGATTTTCTACTTTACAAAGAGATAAGATAAATGGTCTTGAAGTCTTCAATCTCAAGTAGAACAATCAATCCCTGAAAGCACAGTTTCTATACTTTCCAATATAAGAAAAGGTGAGATGAATCAAGTGAGATAAAACAAGCATTTGCATTTAAGAATTTAAGTACAACATCATGCAATGTATGAATGTGCAAATGCTCCCCCTCAAAGGGTTACTCCCCCTCAATTAGTATTCTCCCCAACATGCACAATTGCTACTACAATTTGCAACTCCCCTTACCACAACATACTCCCCCTGGCCGCCGAATGAAACCGCCGATCGTGCGATTTCAGGGGCAAAATTGTCTTTTCACTTGCCCTGTTCTTGATGTCTATAAATATCACACTTTCTCATTATCTGATGATGTTCTTTGACTCTTAAGAACCCTAATCTTCAAAGATAGATTTTGAGAGAAAATCAAATCAAGAACCCACCTTTAATCACTCAAATCAAACCCCTTTTGCATCAAATTTCATATTGCATCTCCTATGTCTATATAGAGTGCATCCATGTATGGGTTTGCATCATCACAACTTGCTTGGTAAGATTTTGATTAATTTCATCTTATTGTAGTATTTTAAATACCAAGCCATCTCTTTTAAATTACTTGTATGTTTTAGATCATATGCTAAATACAAGAAAAGAGATTATTTGTGATGAATTGATTGGGTGTTGTTTTTGATAGATATCTAGGTTTTTATAATCTATGATTATCTATGCTATTTGACATGTCATTTAGCAATTGATATCTAGGGTTGATTTAAATTGAATATATCATCATCCTAGATAAGCATTTAGAGTACCCTAGCTCTTATTGCAATAATTGAATATTCATACATATTCACATAGGGTTGTGCATCTCTTTTGAGAGATTGAAGTCTTGGTCTAGGGTTGCTATTACAGGCCCGCTAGGTAGTAGTGGTGGGTTACAGACCGGGATTGGCTGTAAACATCATTACAAGTAGTGACTTCGAGGATCAAGCAAATTGGAATAGGGTTGCTAATAAAGGCCCGCTGGGTAGAAGTGAGGGGTTACAGACCGGAGTGTTAGACGAGGTCTACATAGGTTGTAAACATCATTTCAATTAGTGATTTCGTAGGTTGAGGGAAGTTAGCCTTCTTGGTTGGTTAGACCAAGATTGAGGAAGGCTTGGGCTTGAAGCTCTTTGGTGATGTGAGCAACGCCCTTTCATCTTCGTCTCCTCTCTCACCTTAGAGGGACATCTCCTCATCGGAGTCATTTTCTTCTCTCACAAAATCACTCATAGTGTTTGCGTTGAATGAATGCAAATGAGAAGAATGCAAGATGTACGTCAAAAACAATAATCATACAAAATGCACAACACACCAAAAATGAGCTTGGATCACCTAAGTATATCTAGGAACCCGCTCTGATACCAATTGAAAAGAATACGAGGCATGTTCTATATAAAGCTAGAGGGGGGGTGAATAGATTTTATCTAATTATTACCCAATTTTCGCATGCAAGTCAATTTTACGAAAATACCCCTAGCAAGTCAAAAATACATACAAGTGTAATAAGATGCGGAAATAGTAAATGACACTTGATGTTTACGTGGAAAACCCAACCACTGGGAAAAAACCACGGGCTGTTAAGTGCGCCACACACGGACCTCGAAATCCACTATATGAAAAGACGGTTACACCCTCAAGTGATTCTCGGACCCTCACCCTAGATAACCTCAGGCTATGGACACTACCAATCGCCACTCTTGGTTCAATCCCTAGTGATATCCCCTGATACACTACTCTTGGCGTGAGCACCCTCTAATCTACCACGCGGGCCTTTTATAGCGGCTCTAGTCCAATTTGCTTGAGGCCTAAGCACACTTAGCCCCAAGACTTCAATCTCTCAAAAGAGATGCACAACCCTATATGAATATGTATGAATATTCAATTAATGCAATAAGAGCTAGGGTACTCTAAATGCTTACCTAGGATTATAAGATGACAATATAATCAATCCTAGATATCACATATAGCTATATGACATGGCATATAACTTTAGCTAAGTAAAGGATAACCAATCCTAGATACAAAGCTATCATATCAAACCCACAAACATTCAAAGGATTAACTAGTTGATTAAAAAAACAATCTATCAACCTAGTTATCAATACATCACACAAGAATGTTCATGGCATAGCTTTTAGGCAATAATGACCTAATCAAATAAGCTATGAAAAATAATCTCAATCAATAAATGAGATCAATTAGCTAGATGTTATATAAACATGAAAATCCTAGCTATCATAAATAACCCAATCAACACATAATCTCAATCATGTATGTAGAAATTAATCTAATGACATACAAGTAATAAATGAGAAAACATTGATAAGTAGAAACACTAATTATGTAAGATAAAAGTGTTCAACAAATCATACCATGTGTGTTGAAGAAGTCCCATGCATTAGCATATGCTAGATGATCCTAGATGATGCTTAGATGAAGATTTATGCATGTGGGAATGGGTTTAGAGAGATAAAGATATGATCTTTAAGCTTTCTCTCTCAAGTCTCTCTAAATATCTCTCTAGGGTTCTTATGATCAAAGACTTGTGTTCTGAACCAGAGATAAGGATGTATTTATAGAGACCAAAAACAGGGCAGGTGAAAATACAATTTTGCCCTTGAAACACACCGATCGGCGGTTTCATTCGGCGGTCAGGCCGCCGAATTGAACCGCCGAATGGCTCCCAAGTGGAACAAGGGAACTTCGACGACTTCATTCGGCGGTTTGGAAACCGCCGATCCCAACCGCCGTTTTGGACCCGAGAGATATATTTCAATCAGGTCTCATTCGGCGGTTTCGAACGGCGGACAGGCCGCCGTACGTAACCGCCGTTTCTCCAAAAATGGTGAAACCAAGGAGAAGCCAAAGGCATCTCCACCGGTGATCATCGCGCAAAACAAAGCACATCAACGTGCACGCGCGGACGTTTCCGAACATCCTTAGGGAAACGAATTACACCACACTAAAAGCTAACATACATGAAGTGCAAGTGTGGGTATTGAATGCATCCTAATGCCTAACATGTCATGGCATTATCATATAACAAGATGCAATCAATTCAACATGCAAGAAGAGATATTGAATAAATTAATAAAGCACAATGCACACAAAATATAAACACACCATACAAGAATAAGAGTTATGCATGTTGTGTGTGTGTGCAACTATATCTCTTCAAGCCAAAGTAAGCACAAGATATACCTTTGGTGCTTGTCCTCTTGAGGTCTTGGAAAGGGTCTTGATCTTCAACAAATCACCTAGACTACCCTTACAACCAAACCCCAACATGTGGTTTGACCACGAAATAAGCCAATCAACAAAAGGGAATCCTTACAATCTCCCCCTTCGGCTATTTCGTGACAAAACCACCACTCACATTGATTCCTCACAACATAATAGAAACTACGGGTCTACTATGATTTTCTACTTTACAAAGAGATAAGATAAATAGTCTTGAAGTCTTCAATCTCAAGTAGAACAATCAATCCCTGAAAGCACGGTTTCTATACTTTCCAATACAAGAAAAGGTGAGATGAATCAAGTGAGATAAAACAAGCATTTGCATTTAAGAATTTAAGAACAACATCATGCAATGTATGAATGTGCAAATGCTCCCCCTCAAAGGGTTACTCCCCCTCAATAAGTATTCTCCCCAACATGCACAATTGCTACTACAATTTGCAACTCCCCTTACCACAACCTACTCCCCCTTTTTGTCATGATATAGACAAAGGAGTAGTCTCCAACCGGGTCACTCAAGGCAAAGAGAGATAGTAGCATTCTAGTATATGCATAATCAATATAAGTCACTTTATGCAATCTCAATTTATTGGAGAGAAACAAGGAGATTTGTTTAAAGAAAATGTGTGAATCAAAAAAATTGCTTTGCATACAAGACATGTAGCATTTAAGTCCAAAATACCATGGTATTTGGCAAAGCAAATGACAAAGGTTTTCAATATGAATTCAAACCAATTTCACCAACGTCATGAGAGAAGCAAGGATATAGGTTTTCATTGATTTCAATTTAAGAACAACTATATCCAACTTTATAAGCCAAACATGTCATGAGCGACTTTGCACCCTACTTGATTTTTTCGGATAAGATATCCGTATGATAGTAGACATGATCAACCAATAAAGAAAGAGAGACATTTGGATTGTAAAATCCTTGAATGGATACAAGATCCTTTTTCATTTGAGTCTCATAAGCTTTTTCACACATTTTTTGCAGTTAAAAAATTGCAATCATCAAAACATGCTTTTTAAGATTAGCATTTAGCATGTCATTTTAGCAATCATCATGTCATGGAGATCATTATAGGTCATTCAAATTTTATCCTATGTATATATCTCCTAGTCCAAAAATGCATGTTTGAACATAAATATGACATGGATTGCAATACAAGCATTGATCACACTTATTGAATAGAAAATATATATACAGTGCAACCAAGCTTACTCAAGCAACAAAAAGAGAAGCATAAGATATTTCAAATTTTTTGCACGTGACTAGAATGCAAAATAGCTCTCTTTGCTTAAGTTCCCCATATGGGGTCAAAATCCACACCACTTCAATGAAGGGCATGAGGTCCTATGGACCTATCAAGTCCTTTGGACTTGGTTGAACCTATTTGAGACATGTTTGTCTCATAGCATGCGGGTTCGTCTTTTCTAATCCACTTAGGTGTCTCAATAACATACCTAGTGGTCATAGGTTCTAGAGTTCTAGATGGCAAAGAATCATGCAAATGATTTTCTTCCTTTTTAAGGACATGCATCTTAGCTCTAGCCTTTTTCTTTTCAATCATGCATATAAGATTACATATTTAAATGTAATGCAAGCAACTTGGTCTAACATGACCAACAATACCACACAAATGACAAGAGGAGATAAGGTTAGGAATTATACCATTCCCTTGAGCATGCAAAAGTGCTTTCCCTTGTCGTTGTGGTTGTCTTGGTAGTTGGTGAAAGTCCTAGAGGCGTGTTCAATATAAAGCTAGAGGGGGGGTGAATAGATTTTATCTAATTATTACCCAATTTTCGCATGCAAGTCAATTTTATGAAAATACCCCTAGCAAGTCAACAAAACATACAAGTGTAATAAGATGCGGAAATAGTAAATGACACTTGATGTATACGTGGAAAACCCAACCACTGGGAAAAACCACGGGCTGTTAAGTGCGCGACACTCGGACCTCGAAATCCACTATATGAAAAGACGGTTACACCCTCAAGTGATTCTCGGACTCTCACCCTAGATAACCTCAGGCTATGGACACTACCAATCGCCACTCTTGGTTCAATCCCTAGTGATATCCCCTGATACACTACTCTTGGCGTGAGCACCCTCTAATCTACCACGCGGGCCTTTTACAGCGGCTCTAGTCCAATTTGCTTGCGTTCTAAGCAACCTAATCCCGGATGCTCCATAAATGCAATAAGAGCTAGGGTACTCTAAATGCTTATCTAAGATGATATACAATTTAAATCAACCCTAGATATCAATTGCTAAATGACATGTCAAATAGATAGATGATCATAGATTATTAGATATCTATCAAAAACAACACTCAATTAATTCATCACAAATAATCTCTTTTCTTGTATTTAACATATGATCTAAAACATACAAGTAATTTAAAAGAGATGGCTTGGTATTTAAAATACTATAATAAGATGAAATTAATCAAAATCTTACCAAGCAAGTTGTGATGATGCAAACCCATACATGGATGCACTCTATATAG
Organism: Acer yangbiense; assembly: GCA_008009225.1. NCBI lineage: Eukaryota > Viridiplantae > Streptophyta > Magnoliopsida > Sapindales > Sapindaceae > Acer > Acer yangbiense. The sequence goes on from CM017764.1 coordinate 30,091,404, forward strand.
ACATAGGAGATGCAATATGAAATTTGATTTTCTTCTCTCAATCTTTGAAGATTATGTCAAAGAACTGATTCAGATAATGAGAAGTGTGATATTATAGACATTGAAAGACGGTTTTGCCCCTAGGTTAAATTAGCTCTGAAGAACAGCCTTTTTCTTTTCAATCATCGGCGGGTTTCGTATAAGGCTTCAGACCAAATGAAACTTTCTCACCAACATGAAAACCAAGGAGACCAACAATAGGCAAGCGCGGACGTTTCCCACACAAATACACACAACAAGACTAGTGTGTAAAGTGAAGAGGAGCACATAAAAATAAGGTTAGGAAGTGTGTGCTTATCAAAGAAAAAAACACATTCCCTTGAGCATGCAAAGTGCTTTCCCTTGTCGTCAAAACCCCAACATGTGGTTGTCTTGGTAGTTGGATAGGATCTCTCCTCCTTTGATGATGACCAAGACAATGTTGCTTGCTCGGTTGAGCTTGCATGATTGATCACTTCCCTATTAGGATCGTAGGTTGAGGGAAGTTAGCCTTCTTGGTTGGTTAGACCAAGATTGAGGAAGGCTTGGGCTTGAAGCTCTTTGGTGATGTGAGCAACGCCCTTTCATCTTCGTCTCCTCTCTCACCTTAGAGGGACATCTCCTCATCGGAGTCATTTTCTTCTCTCACAAAATCACTCATAGTGTTTGCGTTGAATGAATGCAAATGAGAAGAATGCAAGATGTATGTCAAAAACAATAATCATACAAAATGCACAACACACCAAAAATGAGCTTGGATCACCTAAGTATATCTAGGAACCCGCTCTGATACCAATTGAAAAGAATACGAGGCGTGTTCTATATAAAGCTAGAGGGGGGGTGAATAGATTTTAACTATTATTACCCAATTTTCGCATGCAAGTCAATTTTACGAAAATGCCCCTACTAGTCAAAAATACATACAAGTGTAATATAGTGCGGAATTTAAATAACACTTGATGTATACGTGGAAACCCAACCACTGGGAAAAACCACGGGCTGTGGACACTACCAATCGCCACTCTTGGTTCAATCCTTAGTGATATCCCCTGATACACTACTCTTGGCGTGAGCACCCTCTAATCTACCACGCGGGCCTTTTATAGCGGCTCTAGTCCAATTTGCTTGAGGCCTAAGCACACTTAGCCCCAAGACTTCAATCTCTCAAAAGAGATGCACAACCCTATGTGAATATGTATGAATATTCTACGTTACATAATCTCTTCTTAGAGAATTAAGTCTTGAGGCTAAGGTTGCTTAGGCCTCAAGCAATTGGACTAGAGCCACTTTTAAAGGCCCGAGTGGTAGAAGTGGGGGGTTATTGACCGGAGTGTTAGACGAGGTCTACATAGGTTGTAAACTCCATTTCGATTAGTGGATTTTGAGGTCTGAGTGTGGCGCACTAAACAGCCCGTGGTTTTTCCCAGTGGTTGGGTTTCCACGTATACATCAAGTGTTATTTAAATTCCGCACTATATTACACTTGCTTGTATTTTTGACTAGTAGGGGCATTTTCGTAAAATTGACTTGCATGCGAAAATTGGGTAATATTTGATAAAATCTATTCACCCCCCCTCTAGCTTTATATAGAACACACCTCTAATTTGTTTCAATTGGTATCAGAGTGGGTTCCTAGATATACTTAGGTGATCCTAGCTCATTTTGGTGTGTTTTTGCATTTTGTATGTTTGTTTGATTTCTTCATACATTTTGCATTCTTCTCATTTGCATGCATTCAACGCAAACACTATGAGTGATTTTGTGAGAGAAGAAATTGACTCCATTGAGGAGATGCCTCTCTTACTAGAGAGATTTAGGAGATTTGTGAATTTAACCACCTCACCTCCTAAGAAGAAGTTGACCACCGCACCTCCTAAGAAGAAGAAGAAGAAAATTGCTTTGGAGACTTCGAAGCATGACAAGAAGGAGGGTATCTCAATTGAAGACATGGGACTCATTAACAAGCCAAACCAAGGAGTGTCTTCAAGAGAGGGGATTCAGTGCTACGAATGTGGAGGATTCGGGCATTTCTCCCCAGAGTGTGGAAACTTGAAGGATAGAAGAAAAGGGAAGGCAAAGGCCACCTTATGGGATAAATATGAAGATGACGAAAATCCTTCAAGTGATGAAGAACTTGCCATCATCTACACGGAATTTGGAGCCAAGAGTGTAGAAGTTGAAGAAGATGGCAAAGTTGTTTTTCCTTGTGATCCCCAAGAAGAACTAGGTATAGAAGTAGTTGGTGTAGCTACTCATAGGGATTTGGCTCTTTCCTCATCAAGAGAAAAATTTGATGATCTTGATGAAGGAGATGACTTCATTGGTGAAATGGAGATTAGAGGAGATGACACAAGTGTTGAATATTTGTCATCTAACTCCACAAATGGAAGTGTGGAGTGTATGGATCTTAATGACTACAAAGTCAAAGTTAAGAGCTCGATGATGAGGAACAAGGAAGTAATTAGAAGATTAAAAAAAGAGAATCTAGAGCTTTCAACACTAGTAGACCACTTGTGTGAAGAAGTGGTGAGATCCATGGCGGATGAAGATAAGCTAAAAGAAGACCTAGTCTTATCTAAGAGGAGAGAAGAAGAGCTAACAAGAGAGCTTGAAGAAGTTAAGGTCTTAATGGCCAAGATGACTTCAAGCACCAAGAAGCTTGACCACATGTTGGGAGTTGGAAGAAAGCCAAGTGACAAGAGAGGTCTTTGCTACATTGATGACACGGATGCCTCCTCCACAAGCAAGACATCCTATGCCATGGACATGGACTTCAATATGTCCCCTCCTCCTCAACAACCTAGGAAGAAAAGTGACCTAGGAGAGTGTTCAAGAAGTGCCCAAGTGGTTGAGGCACCAAAAGGTCAAGCTCAAGCTCACACCCAAAGGGCTCCTCACACTATCTTCCCTCAAACTCAAAAACAAAATGGGAAGAGTTCAATCATGCAAGCTCAGACAAGCAAGCAACCCCGTCTTGGTTATCAACAAAGGAGGAGAGATCCTATCCAACAACCGAGACAACCACAACGACAAGGGAAAGCTCCTATCCATGCTAAAGGGAATGGTATGATTCCTAACTTTATTCCCACTTGTCATTTTTGCGGTATTGTTGGTCATATTAGACCAAGTTGCTTGAATTACATTGAAATGTGTAGAGCTAAAAGCATGTTTGACAAGAAAAAGGCTAGAGCTAAGATACTTCATAAAAAGGAAGAAAATAATTTACATAATCCTTTTTTATCTTGTTCTTTAGAACCTTCGACCACTAGGATAGACTTAGTGTCACCTAAGTGGAATAAAAATGATGAACCCGCTTGCTACGAGACTAACAAGTCTCAAATAGGTTCAACCATGTCCAAAGGACTTGGTAGGTCCATAGGACCTCATACCCTTCTTTGAAGTGGTATGGAAATTTGACCCCATATGGGGAACTTAAGCAAAGAGAGCTATTTTGCATCTTGTCACTTGCAAAATATTTGAAATATCTTATGCTTCTCTTTTTGTTGCTTGAGTTAGCTTGGTTACACTATGTATATATATTTTCTATTCAATAAGTGTGATCAATGCTTGTATTGCAATCCATGTCATATTTATGTTCAAACATGCATTTTTGGACTAGGAGATATATACATAGGATTTAATTTGAATGACCTATGATTATCTCCATGACATGATGATTCTTTAATAACATGCTAATGTCTTATGAAAAGCATGAAATTCATGTACATGCTCAAATGAAAAAACATGAATTGATAATTGCGTTCTTAAATGCAAAAACTTGTGTGAAAAAAGGCTTATGAGACTCAAATGAAAAAGGATCTTGTATCCATTCAAGGATTTTACAATCCAAATGTCTCTCTTTCTTTATTGGTTGAACATGTCTACTATCATATGGATATCTTATCCGGAAAAATCAAGTAGGGTGCAAAGTCGCTCATGACATGTTTGGTTTATAAAGTTGGATATAGTTGTTCTTAAATTGAAATCAATGAAAACCTATATCCTTGCTTCTCTCTTGACATTGGTGAAATTGGTTTGAATTCATATTGAAAACCTTTGTCATTTGCTTTGCCAAATACCATGATATTTTGAACTTAAATGCTACATGTCTTGTATGCAAAGCAATTTTTTGATTCACACATTTTCTTTAAATAAATCTCCTTGTTTCTCTCCAATAAATTGAGATTGCATAAAGTGACTTATATTGATTATGCATATACTAGAATGCTATATCTCTCTTTGCCTTGAGTGACCCGGTTGGGGACTACTCCTTTGTCTATATCATGACAAAAAGGGGGAGTATGTTGTGGTAAGGGGAGTTGCAAATTGTAGTAGCAATTGTGCACGTTGGGGATAATACTTATTGAGGGGGAGTAACCCTTTGAGGGGGAGCATTTGCACATTCATACATTGCATGATGTTGTTCTTAAATTCTTAAATGCAAATGCTTGTTTTATCTCACTTGATTCATCTCACCTTTTCTTGTATTGGAAAGTATAGAAACTGTGCTTTCAGGGATTGATTGTTCTACTTGAGATTGAAGACTTCAAGACTATTTATCTTATCTCTTTGTAAAGTAGAAAATCATAGTAGACCCGTAGTTTCTATTATGTTGTGAGGAATCAATGTGAGTGGTGGTTTTGTCACGAAATAGCCAAAGGGGGAGATTGTAAGGATTCCCTTTTGTTGATTGGCTTATTTCGTGGGCAAACCACATGTTGGGGTTTGGTTGTAAGGGTAGTCTAGGTGATTTGTTGAAGATCAAGACCCTTTCCAAGACCTCAAGAGGACAAGCACCAAAGGTATATCTTGTGCTTACTTTGGCTTGAAGAGATATAGTTGCACACACACACAGCATGCATAACTCTTATTCTTGAATGTTGTGTTTATATTTTGTGTGCATTGTGCTTTATTGTTTATTCAATGTCTCTTCTTGCATTTAATTGATTGCATCTTGTTATATGAAATGCCATGAAATGATAGGCATTAGGATGCATTCAATACCCACACTTACACTTCATGTATGTTAGCTTTTAGTGTGGTGTAATTCGTTTCCCGAAGGATGTTCGGAAACGTCCGCGCGTGCACGTTGATGTGCTTTGTTTTGCGCGATGATCGCCGGTGGAGATGCCTTTGGCTTCTCCTTGGTTTCACCATTTTTGGTGAAACGGCGGTTACTTTCGGCGGCCTGGCCGCCGTTAGAAACCGCCGAATGAGACCTGATTGAAATATATCTCTCGGGTCCAAAACGGCGGTTGGGATCGGCGGTTTCCAAACCGCCGAATGAAGTCGCCGAAGTTCCCCTGTTCCACTCGGGAGCCATTCGACGGTTCAATTCGGTGGCCTGGCCGCCGATTGAAACCGCCGATCGGTGCGTTTCAAGGGCAAAATTGTATTTTCACCTGCCCTGTTTTTGGTCTCTATAAATACATCCTTATCTCTGGTTTAGAATACAAGTCTTTGATCATAAGAACCCTAGAGAGATATTTAGAAAGACTTGAGAGAAAAAGCTTAAAGATCACATCTTTAATTCTCTAAACCCATTCCCACATGCACAAATCATCATCTAGGCATCATCTAGGTTCATCTAGCATATGCCAATGCATGGGTTTTCTTCAACACACATGGTATGATTTGTTGAACACTTTTATCTTACATAATTAGTGTTTCTACTTATCAATTTTATCTCATATTTTACTTATATGTGTTTAGATTAATTTCTACATATAAGATTGAGATTATGTGTTGATTGGGTTATTATTTATTAGCTAGGCTTTAATGTTCATATGCCATCTAGCTAATTGATCTCATTTATTGATTGAGATTATTTTTCATAGCTTATTTGATTAGGTCATTATTGCCTAAAAGCTATGCCATGAACATTCTTGTGTGATGTATTGATAACTAGGTTGATAGATTGTTTTTTTAATCAACTAGTTAATCCTTTGAATGTTTGTGGGTTTTATATTGTAAGGATTCCCATTATTGATTGGCTTATTTCGTGGTCAAACCACATGTTGGGGTTTGGTTGTAAGGGTAGTCTAGGTGTTTGTTGAAGATCAAGACCCTTTCCAAGACCTCAAGAGGACAAGCACCAAAGGTATATATCTAGTGCTTACATTGGCTTGAAGAGATATAGTTGCACACACACACAACATGCATAACTCTTATTCTTGTATGGTGTGTTTATATTTTGTGTGCATTGTGCTTTATTGATTTATTCAATATCTCTTCTTGCATGTTGAATTGATTGCATCTTGTTATATGATAATGCCATGACATGTTAGGCATTAGGATGCATTCAATACCCACACTTGCACTTCATGTATGTTAGCTTTTAGTGTGGTGCAATTCGTTTCCCTAAGGATGTTCGGAAACGTCCGCGCGTGCACGGTAATGTGCTTTGTTTTGCGCGATGATCGCCGGTGGAGATGCCTTTGGCTTCTCCTTGATTTCACCATTTTTGGTGACTCGGCGGTTACGTTCGGCGGCCTGGCCGCCGTTCGAAACCGCCGAATGAGACCTGATTGAAATATATCTCTCGGGTCCAAAACGGCGGTTGGGATCGGCGGTTTCCAAACCGCCGAATGAAGTCGCCGAAGTTCCCCTGTTCCACACGGGAGCCATTCGGCGGTTCATTTCGGCGGCCTGGCCGCCGAATGAAACCGCCGATCGGTGCGTTTCAAGGGCAAAATTGTATTTTCACCTGCCCTGTTTTTGGTCTCTATAAATACATCCTTATCTCTGGTTCAGAACACAAGTCTTTGATCATAAGAACCCTAGAGAGATATTTAGAGAGACTTGAGAGAGAAAGCTTAAAGATCATATCTTTATCTCTCTAAACCCATTCCCACATGCATAAATCTTCATCTAAGCATCATCTAGGATCATCTAGCATATGCTAATGCATGGGACTTCTTCAACACACATGGTATGATTTGTTGAACACTTTTATCTTACATAATTAGTGTTTCTACTTATCAATTTTATCTCATATTTTACTTATATGTGTTTAGATTAATTTCTACATATAAGATTGAGATTATGTGTTGATTGGGTTTTTATTTGTTAGATAGGCTTTAATGTTCATATGCCATCTAGCTAATTGATCTCATTTATTGATTGAGATTATTGTTCATAGCTTATTTGATTAGGTCATTATTGCCTAAAAGCTATGCCATGAACATTCTTGTGTGATGTATTGATAACTAGGTTGATAGATTATTTTTTAATCAACTAGTTAATCCTTTGAATGTTTGTGGGTTTTATATGATAGCTTTGTATCTAGGATTGGTGATCCTTTAATTAGCTAAAGTTATATGCCATGTCATATAGCTATATGTGATATCTAGGATTGATTATATTGTCATCTTATAATCCTAGGTAAGCATTTAGAGTACCCTAGCTCTTATTGCATTAATTGAATATTCATACATATTCACATAGGGTTGTGCATCTCTTTTGAGAGATTGAAGTCTTGGGGCTAAGTGTGCTTAGGCCTCAAGCAAATTGGACTAGAGCCGCTATAAAAGGCCCGCGTGGTAGATTAGAGGGTGCTCACGCCAAGAGTAGTGTATCAGGGGATATCACTAGGGATTGAACCAAGAGTGGCGATTGGTAGTGTCCATAGCCTGAGGTTATCTAGGGTGAGGGTCCGAGAATCACTTGAGGGTGTAACCGTCTTTTCATATAGTGGATTTCGAGGTCCGAGTGTGGCGCACTTAACAGCCCGTGGTTTTTCCCAGTGGTTGGGTTTTCCACGTAAACATCAAGTGTCATTTACTATTTCCGCATCTTATTACACTTGTATGTTTTGTTGACTTGCTAGGGGTATTTTCGTAAAATTGACTTGCATGCGAAAATTGGGTAATAATTAGATAAAATCTATTCACCCCCCCTCTAGCTTTATATTGATAAACACACCTCGAGCATTTTTTAATTACTTTCAGATATGATAGCTTTGTATCTAGGATTGGTTATCCTTTACTTAGCTAAAGTTATATGCCATGTCATATAGCTATATGTGATATCTAGGATTGATTATATTGTCATCTTATAATCCTAGGTAAGCATTTAGAGTACCCTAGCTCTTATTGCATTAATTGAATATTCATACATATTCACATAGGGTTGTGCATCTCTTTTGAGAGATTGAAGTCTTGGGGCTAAGTGTGCTTAGGCCTCAAGCAAATTGGACTAGAGCCGCTATAAAAGGCCCGCGTGGTAGATTAGAGGGTGCTCACGCCAAGAGTAGTGTATCAGGGGATATCACTAGGGATTGAACCAAGAGTGGCGATTGGTAGTGTCCATAGCCTGAGGTTATCTAGGGTGAGAGTCTGAGAATCACTTGAGGGTGTAACCGTCTTTTCATATAGTGGATTTCGAGGTTCGAGTGTGGCGCACTTACCAGCCCGTGGTTTTTCCCTGTTGAGGGTTTCCACGTAAACATCAAGTGTCATTTACTATTTCCGCATCATATTACACTTGTATGTATTGTTGACTTGCTAGGGGTATTTTCGTAAAATTGACATGCATGCGAAAATTGGGTAATAATTAGATAAAATCTATTCACCCCCCCTCTAGCTTTATATAGAACACACTTTGAGAACTTTCAATTGGTATCAGAGCGGGTTCCTAGATATACTTAGGTGATCCTTTGCTCATTGTTGGTGTGTTTTTGCATTTTGTATGATTATTGTTTTTGACATACATCTTGCATTCTTCTCATTTGCATTCATTCAACGCAAACACTATGAGTGATTTTGTGAGAGAAGAAAATGACTCCAATGAGGAGATGTCCTTCTAAGGTGAGAGAGGAGACAAAGATGAAAGGGCGTTGCTCACATCACCAAAGAGCTTCAAGCCCAAGCCTTCCTCAATCTTGGTCTAACCAACCAAGAAGGCTAACTTCCCTCAACCTACGATCCTAATAGGGAAGTGATCAATCATGCAAGCTCAACCGAGCAAGCAACATTGTCTTGGTCATCATCAAAGGAGGAGAGATCCTATCCAACTACCAAGACAACCACAACGACAAGGGAAAGCACTTTTGCATGCTCAAGGGAATGGTATAATTCCTAACCTTATCTCCTCTTGTCATTTGTGTGGTATTGTTGGTCATGTTAGACCAAGTTGCTTGCATTACATTTAAATATGTAATCTTATATGCATGATTGAAAAGAAAAAGGCTAGAGCTAAGATGCATGTCCTTAAAAAGGAAGAAAATCATTTGCATGATTCTTTGCCATCTAGAACTCTAGAACCTATGACCACTAGGTAAGTTATTGAGACACCTAAGTGGATTAGAAAAGACGAACCCGCTTGCTATGAGACAAACATGTCTCAAATAGGTTCAACCAAGTCCAAAGGACTTGATAGGTCCATAGGACCTCATGCCCTTCATTGAAGTGGTGTGGATTTTGACCCCATATGGGGAACTTAAGCAAAGAGAGCTATTTTGCATTCTAGTCACGTGCAAAAAATTTGAAATATCTTATGCTTCTCTTTTTGTTGCTTGAGTAAGCTTGGTTGCACTGTATATATATTTTCTATTCAATAAGTGTGATCAATGCTTGTATTGCAATCCATGTCATATTTATGTTCAAACATGCATTTTTGGACTAGGAGATATATACATAGGATAAAATTTGAATGACCTATAATGATCTCCATGACTTGATGATTGCTAAAATAACATGCTAAATGCTAATCTTAAAAAGCATGTTTTGATGATTGCATTTCTTAACTGCAAAAAATGTGTGAAAAAGCTTATGAGACTCAAATGAAAAAGGATCTTGTATCCATTCAAGGATTTTACAATCCAAATGTCTCTCTTTCTTTATTGGTTGATCATGTCTACTATCATACGGATATCTTATCCGGAAAAATCAAGTAGGGTGCAAAGTCGCTCATGACATGTTTGGCTTATAAAGTTGGATATAGTTGTTCTTAAATTGAAATCAATGAAAACCTATATCCTTGCTTCTCTCATGACATTGGTGAAATTGGTTTGAATTCATATTGAAAACCTTTGTCATTTGCTTTGCCAAATACCATGGTATTTTGGACTTAAATGCTACATGTCTTGTATGCAAAGCAATTTTTTTGATTCACACATTTTCTTTAAATAAATCTCCTTGTTTCTCTCCAATAAATTGAGATTGCATAAAGTGACTTATATTGATTATGCATATACTAGAATGCTACTATCTCTCTTTGCCTTGAGTGACCCGGTTGGGGACTACTCCTTTGTCTATATCATGACAAAAAGGGGGAGTAGGTTGTGGTAAGGGGAGTTGCAAATTGTAGTAGCAATTGTGCATGTTGGGGAGAATACTTATTGAGGGGGAGTAACCCTTTGAGGGGGAGCATTTGCACATTCATACATTGCATGATGTTGTTCTAAAATTCTTAAATGCAAATGCTTGTTTTATCTCACTTGATTCATCTCACCTTTTCTTGTATTGGAAAGTATAGAAACCGTGCTTTCAGGGATTGATTGTTCTACTTGAGATTGAAGACTTCAAGACTATTTATCTTATCTCTTTGTAAAGCAGAAAATCATAGTAGACCCGTATTTTCTATTATGTTGTGAGGAATCAATGTGAGTGGTGGTTTTGTCACGAAATAGCCAAAGGGGGAGATTGGTATCAATTGAAAGTTCTCAAAGTGTGTTTTTCAATATAAAGCTAGAGGGGGGGGGGGGGGGGGGGGGGGGGGGGGGGGGGGGGGGGGGGGGTGAATAGATTTTATCTAATTATTACCCAATTTTCGCATGCATGTCAATTTTACGAAAATACCCCTAGCAAGTCAACAATACATACAAGTGTAATATGATGCGGAAATAGTAAATGACACTTGATGTTTACGTGGAAACCCTCAACAGGGAAAAACCATGGGCTGGTAAGTGCGCCACACTCGGACCTCGAAATCCACTATATGAAAAGACGGTTACACCCTCAAGTGATTCTCGGACCCTCACCCTAGATAACCTCAGGCTATGGACACTACCAATCGCCACTCTTGGTTCAATCCCTAGTGATATCCCCTGATACACTACTCTTGGCGTGAGCACCCTCTAATCTACCACGCGGGCCTTTTACAGCGGCTCTAGTCCAATTTGCTTGAGGCCTAAGCACACTTAGCCCCAAGACTTCAATCTCTCAAAAGAGATGCACAACCCTATGTGAATATGTATGAATATTCAATTAATGCAATAAGAGCTAGGGTACTCTAAATGCTTACCTAGGATTATAAGATGATAATATAATCAATCCTAGATATCACATATAGCTATATGACATGGCATATAACTTTAGCTAAGTAAAGGATAACCAATCCTAGATACAAAGCTATCATATAAAACCCACAAACATTCAAAGGATTAACTAGTTGATTAAAAAAACAATCTATCAACCTAGTTATCAATACATCACACAAGAATGTTCATGGCATAGCTTTTAGGCAATAACGACCTAATCAAATAAGCTATGAAAAATAATCTCAATCAATAAATGAGATCAATTAGCTAGATGTTATATAAACATGAAAATCCTAGCTATCATAAATAACCCAATCAACACATAATCTCAATCATGTATGTAGAAATTAATCTAATGACATACAAGTAATAAATGAGATAACATTGATAAGTAGAAACACTAATTATGTAAGATAAAAGTGTTCAACAAATCATACCATGTGTGTTGAAGAAGTCCCATGCATTAGCATATGCTAGATGATCCTAGATGATGCTTAGATGAAGATTTATGCATGTGGGAATGGGTTTAGAGAGATAAAGATATGATCTTTAAGCTTTCTCTCTCAAGTCTCTCTAAATATCTCTTTAGGGTTCTTATGATCAAAGACTTGTATTCTGAACCAGAGATAAGGATGTATTTATAGATACCAAAAACAGGGCAGGTGAAAATACAATTTTGCCCTTGAAACGCACCAATCGGCGGTTTCAATCGGCGGCCTGGCCGCCGAATTGAACCGCCGAATGGCTCCCGAGAGGAACAGGGGAACTTCGGCGACTTCGTTCGGCGGTTTGGAAACCGCCGATTCCAACCGCCGTTTTGGACCCGAGAGATATATTTCAATCAGGTCTCATTCGGCGGTTTCGAACGGTGGCCAGGACGCCGAACGTAACCGCCGATTCACCAAAAATGGTGAAACCAAGGAGAAGCCAAAGGCATCTCCACCGGCGATCATCGCGCAAAACAAAGCACATCAACGTGCATGCGCGGACGTTTCCGAACATCCTTAGGGAAACGAATTACACCACACTAAAAGCTAACATACATGAAGTGCAAGTGTGGGTATTGAATGCATCCTAATGCCTATCATGTCATGGCATTTCATAAAACAAGATGCAATCAATTTAATGCAAGAAGAGACATTGAATAAACAATAAAGCACAATGCACACAAAATATAAACACAACATTCAAGAATAAGAGTTATGCATGTTGTGTGTGTGTGCAACTATATCTCTTCAAGCCAAAGTAAGCACAAGATATACCTTTGGTGCTTGTCCTCTTGAGGTCTTAGAAAGGGTCTTTGATCTTCAACCTTAATGACCTAGACTACCCTTACAACCAAACCCCAACATGTGGTTTGACCACGAAATAAGCCAATCAACAAAAGGGAATCCTTACATGCTCAAAATATCCAAATCTAAATATGATGCATGTGATAGTCCAAATGATATCTAAATGATGGTGGTAACTACTCCGACTCCTCCTCGAAATTCTCTAACTCTGCTGTACCTTTCCCTCTAGGGTCCGTCAGCTCTGCCTCTCTAGCTGCAGCCTCTCTCCGAGCCTACGACTCTACTAATCTCCTACGGGCAGCTGCCTCATTCACTCGGGGTCCTCCTCTGGTACGAACGCCCTGATCTGTGAGAGAATGGGCTAAGGCCAGCTTATATTGCTCTACCTCTTCAATGGTAGACCATGCGGTCTGTAGGATTAGGTTTGCTGTAATCATTGGTGCAACTGAAGAACTGGGTCCTGTTACTATGGCTGGGATAGGTGGAGTCTCTGTGGCGGTAGTGGTACTGGAGAAGGGTGCTGGTCCAGTAGTCCTCCTCGGTGTCCTCATGTATGGAGTGAGTCTCAACTCCTTACGGAGGTCTGTGAAATCTGTAATCATGGACTCTAACATCTCCCTAATTAGATCCTCCAAAGATGACTGCCTATTACTAATCTCTGTCTGTTTCTTCTCCAAAGTTGTCTGCCTAATCGCCAAAACCAACCCATCCGCCTGTAAAATATCAAAGTCAGCAGTCTGAGTGTCTATAATATGCTCTATACCATCTGGAATCCGAAGACCTATAGGCTGACTAGGATCATTCATAACAGCTGGGGACTCCACATCCTCATCATCATTATTACCAAAATGCTCCTCATCTAGGATCACTCTATCAAACTTTGCCTCGGCACTCATGCCGGCCTCTAATCCGCGTGCTCTCTTCCATCTCCCAGCGGTCGGTCTCACCGGGTCTCCGGGCATTCTAACTCCACACATGCTCAACAAATGATGCCATATAGACAAACCCATATCGGATGTAGGGGGCTTCAGAGTATCCCCAGATAAGTCCACGCCTACCAACCTACATATCTCTGTGATAATGCATAGGAAAGGTAGAATGTCTAAATCTGACTTATTCCGACCTATCCTCTGAATCTCCAACTTTACTATAACTCCTACATCAATGGGCTGCCCCTCCATAATAAAATGCAATATCCGGGCAGCCTCAAATGGTATTGTGGACCTGTGGGAAACCGACCTAAGTGAATATGCCATGAAAATGTTCCAAAATGCCGGTTCAACCTTCCAGTTGGAATGCTTGAGAGGGTATCCTCTAGCAATCCAGTGCATCATAGGAGTGATAGTCATGGTGTTGGCAAAGTCCACTGAACCTTTTTCATACAACGGGTTCGAGGTGATCCCCTCTATCATGCGCTCACGCAATTCCTTATAATCCAAAAGTGTGGTTCCAAAATAAATATTAATGTTTGCCGCATTCATGAAAATGGGAACCCTTCTCACTAAAATTGGACCACCTCTCATGAACTTCCCGGGGTTCATCCTCGCATAGAATTCCCTCACCAGTGTCTCACGGTACATGGGTGGCGTGGCCACTAATCCTCCCCATCTTCTATCTCTTACCATCGCCACCACTGGGGTGTGCATCAACTTATCTAACCTAATCCCTCTTTCCGGCCAAATCTTCTTCTTCCTAAATATCTCCATTCGGTCATCAAAGTCTCTATTTAGGGTACATTTTGGCCCCTTTTTCTTTGAGTTGTAGAGGCTTTACTACCCTTGCCTCCCTTATTTGGCAATTTCATCTTTGGTGCCATCTTCAACACAAATTCGGATATTAAACTTCAGACGAAAATCCGGCAGCACAACAGCGCTTCAGTAGCATTGTCACCACAAGAAAACACTCCTCTATCACCCACAATTACTTCACCACAGGTCCAATAGTCTAATATACACAATATATCCACAAAATCTAATCCTAAGCACTAATCTTATTCAAATCAAACTTAAAACCACCCTTAGGATCTCTAGATGCAATGTAGAGAGAATGTGAATGGAAAAATCGAAGAACTAGAGTGTTTACTTACCAATTTCAATGGTTTCGTGCGTGCCACGGCTTGAGAAATTGAGAGAATTTGAGAAGAGGTGTTTTATGTTGGTGTGCGACTGATGTTAGATGGAGTGAGAGGTTATATTCTATCCGCCCTAGGTCGCCACTTCCATTGTCACCACTTCAAAGTGGCGACACACATAACGACAGTTCAATTTTGCTGCAGATTGCATGGTGTCGCCACTTCTCCTTTGGCGACAACGAGTGACTTATGGTGATAATCATCAGGTGCTAGTGTCGCCACTTCTGTCGCCACTTCATATGGCGATAATTTTAAAAGTTTGAAAGTGGATGTTGCCATTTGGCCAAGTAACCCAAGTGGCGACATTCACTTGTTTGAACATGCTTGACCACATTTTCCTATAAATTTGATCCTGCAAAAATCCACCATACTCAACATAACAATGAAATGCACTAGACAAGGACAATGAAACACTTATTAGGAAACTAAAACAAACAAGAAAACACACACAACACAAAAATTTAAAACAAAACACATTTTATTTAAAGCAAAAAAAAGGTAAAAGTGCAAATCCGCACTATCGCATCTCAACATGCAAATTGGGACCATGATGTTCATCATAAGGGTTAACCAAACATTCATTCATGCTTCTCTTAACTACCCAAATTGGTCCCCTAGAATCAATCCGGACTTGGTCCACCAAATCCTTTCTAACCCAAATTTTCTTAACATGGTTTGATGACACCATAGGTCTATTTTGCTCATGATTAATATGCTTCAAAAATTCAAAACGCCTAGATTTAATATGACCCTTCCTATGACAAAAATAACAAGATATAGAAGAGAAATGAATCCTCCCTTTTTGTTTTGGAGCTTGAGGTTTGGGGTGACCATTCTTGGTGAGTGTCTTAATGGCTTGTTTCATTCTTGGAGAGCTATAGGCGGTCTATGAGCTCTTGTCGATTACTGATATTCTTCACGAGGATTCACCATCTCCTATAAGATTGTCTAGGGTATGAATGAGAAACATTTACTTGTTCTATCTTTATTTAAGAGTGCAATTTTAGTTCTTTAGTGGAATGAACTAAAATTAATATATCAAACCTAAGTGAATCATTTGTTGATTGTGATTAGGTTATGTCTATTGAAGCTTAAATTAGATAGCCGCCAAGATCCCCAATCCACACGGACTTGCATGAATCACTTGATATATTCTACCGGACTAATTTATAGGTCCATCTAGAATTGTATTAAGGCATGTGGACTTGTTTCTGTTAACCGCCAAAAATGGTAGGGATTAAAGAAGAATTTTCCATCGGCCCCATAAATCAAGTCGGGATAAAAAAGCTACCAGGGAAAAGACATCCAGGCACCCCGCCATCCTACAAAAGACCAGGATAGGGACTTCTACCAACCCCGATCAGGTCTAAAACCTCCAAGACCCCAAAAGTACTAGGAAACCCCGAAGACAAAGCTCCAGGGATTCCACTGTTACAAGATTCTAATACCCGTCTGACTCCGAGTACCCGGTATCCTGATACCCCGGTACCCTAGTACCTTGATACGGCTGAGCATAATTTAAGAAAAAAAACGTGAAGAAGGCGAGGTACTTGAGTATCCCAATCCACTAAAAGCTAATGGTAGGCACCAGGTGAATAAATCGCGTAGTAAGTACAAGAATCCTAGTATTCCGATCTGCCTAAAGCAAGAAGCAGGTACCCCAAACAACAAACCGAGAAGAAAGACAAGCATTAAATGCCATCGTTTGAGATAGAAAGTCACATGCATTCCCACCATTCAAGAGTCCCATTCAAAAGGGGAGTCATCTCTTTCAGTTCTAAAAGGAATCATTTGATTTAAGGATCAACTCCCCGACGAATTCGTGGATCGCCAAGGAAAGACCCGCAAATTGCTAAAACCCTAGACCAAAGTTCTAGGAGTGCATGGCAAGAAACGGACCTATTTATTCATCGTATGATCACAGGGAGAAAAAAAAAACCCTACGAGACACTTTTCCACTTATCGACTCAGACGAGAGTTTCCATCTCCATTGCCCATTGAGTTTATTTTTCATAACCGCAGTTAGGATAGATCTTCATTGTAACCTCATCAAGTACTTGTTATTAATAAAAATGAGTTTTATATCCAACCTATTGTTTACATGAAACTTTTACTTACTACTATCGATACATCATTCTTATTGAATTTCTAGGAAGCTAAGGGTATCGAACTACCTGATACCCCTCTGACCAAGATCTACCACGATCCTAGTCCCCTTTGAATTGTTAATTGGAAAAATCACCCCAGTGATAATTTTCGGTTAACACTTTTGGCGCCGTCTATAGGAACTAACTCCCCACCCTTAATAAGCTACCAAGCTCTATGCAGAAGAAGTAGAAGATGAGGCTTCAATCCTCTCAGGGGTAGCCCACCAACTTAGGGACCCATTCTCTCGTTTCCACCCAGAGAAATGAGGGGAAAATGAAGGGAACAAGAAGCCAGATCCCGGCACCGATTCCACCACCTAACGCCAGCTCCGCACCGTAGGACCCCATGGTCCTAGAGGTAAACCAGGAAGCCATGGAACAACATGCTGCCGCTTATGTGGAAAGCATCCGTCTCCGGATGATTACCCTAGGAATACCTTTTGAAGCACCCAAACTTGCAGAAGGGGCTGGACCAAGTACCCGGGTACCGGTCTTTGACAGACTCAGGCTGCCTCTACCAGTACCAGAATATCCTAGAGATCTTAGACCTCGACAGGTGAAATCAGCGTTCGACATCCCGCCTAGAAAGATCTAGTCAATAACTAGGTCGGTAGTAGAAAGGAAGAATCATCAGCCCGATGTAGGTGGCAGTACTGGACCGAGGAGGAACCAGTGAGGTACCCGGCCTCAGAAGGAGGAGCACAATGAACCAACTTTGAAGTCAGAGACTTCAGACAACGAAGGTTCAGTAGCCCGATCCAAGCGCGACGGACCCAAACAACTTGAGGATCAGATGGCCAATATTGTAAAGGAACTCGAGGAGCTAAGAAGGGGAAACACCGGGGTACCCGGAAGAACCCCCTGGGGAGATGAATGCACCATTTTCCAGAAGGATTAGAGAAGCAGAGTTACCCCCTAAATTCAAGATGCCCACCGAGAAGTATTCCGGATCAGAGGATCCCGTGAGTCATATAAAGAGTTTAGTCCACCAGATGGAAATCCAGAATGCTACCTGGTCAGCTATGTGCAAAATGTTCCCTTCCACTCTGACCGATTGCGTGAAGACTTGGTTTAGAAAGTTGCCTCCAGGTAGTGTGGACTCCTTTACAAAACTTACTACAGATTTTTTGGCTCAATTTTAAGGGATCAAGCCTCACCCAAAGGACCCCGTCCTACTGCAATATGTAATCCAGGAGCGAGGTGAAACATTGAGATCCTACGTAGAGAATTTCCACAAGGAAGTGATCCAGATAGGAGTGTTTACCGAGAATGAGACCCTAGCCAATTTTAGAAGGAACATGTGGGCTGGCAGATTATTCCGGTCATTTGCCAAACATCCACCTGAGACCTACCAGGAAGCCTATGACAGGGCGCTAGAGCAGGTTGACATTGACGAGCAACTCCGGGTCAAGGTTGAACATGATGAAGCCCAAACAGCTAAGCGGCTGATTGCGCTCCAAATGTTCACATTTAGGGCTCCCCGTTCCTATCTTTTGTGTTCGTTTTCGAGCACTTTTGTGTATATAATATGTGTTTTAGCTATGTGTAGGTAAATATCCCTCAGAGGGGGTGTTTGAACTTAAACGGGAGAAAATATGGAAATTCAGGGGCAATTATGTCATTATGGACAATCAGGGGTCAAAGTGCAATATTCGGGAAAATATTGAATATTCTATGAATAAAGAGAAGAGTAGGGGTACAAATGGTAAACTACCAGCCAAAGCACAGATCAGCCTGCCATGTCACGCGCTAAACAGCGTCGTTTTGGGAGGGTCCGCGTTAGCTTGACGTCAAGCTAACGTCAGGTAGTCTTAAAGCTTGTGCCGGGTCACCTCGACCCGCGACGACCCGTCCCGACCCGACCCGACCCGATACGTACCCGACTTCAACCCGACGTTTTCTGGCCTTTTTTAGATGATTTTTTCGGCCAATCCCCTCCTAGATCGGCAGCCGTTCTCCTTCCGGTCATGATGGACCCACTTTGAGCCTCCCATGGAAATGTTTTCTTCTCCATCAAATCCTCCAAACTCCATGGCCATTCAAGCTTGCAAGCTCGCCTCTGCGCCTTCTTTCCAGCGAACCATGATGTCTAAACCCGTGGATTCTTTATGGTTTCATGCAGTAGGAAGAAGCCAGCAAGGCAGAAGGTCTAAACTCGCGGCCAACTTCCATTTTTCCACCGCGACTTCGTGCTGCGGGAACAAACCCGCGAGGCAGGGTTCCTGAACATGCAAAGCTGGCCGACTTAAGAGGATTTGAGATATTTTGAGATATGTTCATCCCCATTCTTGCCCTATACACTTCCACACTATATATACATCACTTTGCCTCTCTTTCTAAGGGTGACCAACCAAAAACACCACCTAGAGCTTGGCTCTAACACACCGAAAGAGAGAGAGCAACTCCAAGCCTTCCATGGGGGATTTTCCTCCATGAAGAGCCTTCCATGGAGAGTAGATATGCAAAGATAGGAGAAGCTTGTGTGTCAAAACCGATCCAAATGAGTTTCATAGAAAGGAAGAGCTATTGGAGGCTTGTCTTCAAGGGTTATTTCTTACTTTGCTCATCTCTTGTATTTCTATTGATGTGTAACCCATTTGGGAGTATTTATAACCAACACTAATGCTAATATATGTATGTATTGTTCTTATGATTTGATTTGGTATTGATTCATTCCTTAGATGTATATTGATTAAGCTCTTTTTGTGATATTCATATGTATAGATGATTATGTGTTGATATGTATGGATGGATGAGATTAGGAGTAGATTAACTAATGATTAGGAGTAGTTGTAATCAAATATCTCATTTATGTATGTATGTTGGTGTATGATTTACTATGTATGTGTTTAGAGTGATTAGAGAGATTGAGAGTTGAGTTTATGCCTGGAATTCCATTCCTGGTATAATCTTGGCTAATTAGCTCTATGGAATGGAATTAGCTTGTGTGTGCATAATTATGCCACTTTAGCTTTTGTTCATAGTTCTTGTGCTTAATGGATCTAAACCCTAGACACAATCACTTTTCCGATTGTAGAGTGATGACATGATTTCGGTAATTCCCTAATCTAGAGAACGAACCCTTTACTGGATTAATTGGATTCACATGTTAAACAATCGACATAAATTGTATTGTGCGTTTGGTGAACCGAGTTCCCATATGTGTTTCATATCTTGCATATCTCCCAGCCATATTTATTTTCGTAGCTAGGGTGTCTTGCCTCTAGGAGTGGATTAACTTAATTAGGAGTAGATTAATTAGATAGCCAAGACACCCAGCTACATTTCTATCCTAGTTAGTTTGCATCTCCACACACACACACTACACCACATTCCATTTACATGCTTTAATAAACTCTAGAGCTAGATACAGTTAACGGATTAGAATAGAATATCTTTTCTGACAGGTACAACGACGCCCGGTAAGAAAATGGCGTCGCTGCTGGGGAAATGTTTATTCGTTAGCCGTATTTAGTTTTAGCAAATAATGTTGTTTGTCATGTTGTTTGTTTTATTTGTTTTTAGTTTCTTATCAAGCAAATGCTTTTGATTTTGTTTGAGTATTGGTGTTGTGCAGGATTCTTAGGTCCGGAATCAAGGAAGATGGCCAAAAATTAGAAAAACTACCTTCTGCGACCTTAGTCCGCGGGTTAATACGCGTAGCCAAAGCCATGAGTTCCACTTAGGAGCCTTGAGCGAGACAAGTCCGCGGGAAAGAACCCGCTGAGCAGAAGAAAAGAACCAGTGGGACTGTGATGGGAAATGTCAGCGACTTCTTATTCGCGGGAATAAGCCTGCTAGCCAGAAGAAACGAACTCGCTAGACCTTTCGCGACTTCATTCCGTGGGAAAGAGCCCACGGGAATGAACCCGCACTGAGCCCCAACAGTCAATGGACTGCACAATCCATGGAGCTACAAGAGGTATCCTCTACACTTTGCTTTCCCAACATTAAGTCTCTTCAATCGACTCATCCAGTTTTGGATTTGAAAGGATTGGATAGAGACTTAGTTTTGTGCTTTAATTCAAGTGGAATGCATGTGTTGAGTTTAATGCAGTTGTGGGTCGTTGTAGTATGGTGGTAAGTTTTCCATCGATGAGCTTCAAAGATAAATGCATTGCTTGTTTATTTTTGTAATTTTTATTTTTATTTTTTGTTTAGATCTAAGAGTGTGATTGTTTTGTGCTTAGATCTTATGATTTATTTTGTTTTATTGTTTTTAGTCTTTGTGATTTTTGTTGTTCTTATGTTCGAATCTTGCTAATCACGGTCCAAATTATGCACGGAAAAGGTTCCGTTGTGCTACATTGAGGATAGTGTTAAGTTTAGGTTTGGGGGTGTGGACAACTTTCGTGATGTTGTCTTTATTTATTTTTGTAGGTTTTGTCGTTAAAAATTTTCAAATCTCTACAAAATTGGTCAAAATTGAAAATTTTGGAATTAAAGTCCATTTTTGTTGAGATAATATCTTTGCGTGGCGGTAGAGACATGTCATGTGTGCTTTTAGGTCTATATCTTGACTATCATTCATGCCATGTATGATCTTTGCATCACTATTAATTTGCTTGTACAGTGCCAATCTTTTGATGTTACGGTGGATAGAACTCTATTCTTGTTTAGCTTAGGAGAATAGTGGAGACTACCCTTGTGAGAATTTGTGCCTATAAGCGTTTTTATTTGAGAGGGCATTTTGTTTCTACTCATTAAACACTCTTCGAATTTTGTTCTCTTAATCTTTAGTGATCTCATTGTACATCAATTTTGCATTGATTTCCATAGAACATATATGTGGACTACTTGTTGAAATTCGTATTCCCTTGTTAGATGGATTTTAGAAATGATTTTGGACTATAGTGTGTGATAAACTCCAAATCTAGCCTAAACACTTCCATGTCCCTATATGTGTACTTCATTGTTTAAATTGAGACCAAACACTAAACCTACATACATCACTCACAATCCAAACACCTAACCACTCCCTAGTTATTAATCATGTTCAGGTGCATAGCTTAATAGAATCATTTGATAAGCTCTAAAAAACTGTAAAAGCGTGTACTAAGGCGTATTTTTTGTTTGTGTTAAAGGAAAGGCTTTCAAAAATTAAGTGTTAAAAAAAAAAACACTTAAAGTCTATGTATTTCAATGCAATGTTACTCCAAAATTAGAGTAACCAAGTAGCACAAATTGAAATTCAAAGTTGTAGCCTAGACGCTTGTTTTACGAATGTATATATATTGAGCTTAGGATTTTAAAGTTTAATGTTTAAACACTTTGGCATGATTAATAGCTTTATCTATCCATTCCTACCAAAACATCCATACACCACAAATCACCCTTGGTCACAATACAAATTAGGGAAAGCCTAATTGATCTCTTAGGAAGTCTATATTGAGATTATGAGTTGATGCATGCTCTTTTCACGTTCATGGTATTTCAATTCCTTCCATGAGATCCATTTTTAGAAATTGAGCTTTATTTGAAAATATTCATATGTGTTATATTTGATTTCAATACATAAACTCCAATTCGCATATGTTTGATAAAGAGTGATAGCCTAGGTTTTGAGTGAACATATGACTGAAATCTGGTGAGGATTAGAGTCAAGGCGAATTCTAGCCCGAGCATTCGAGTTAGTTGTTTTGTAAACCGAAAACATCCTAAGTATTGGCATACTTGCATGACTGTGATGTATTGATTTGAATGGCATATTGTTAGTCTTTATGCAGAAATTCTAGCATGCTTGTAGTTTTTACTTGGTATGTACAGATTGCATCTCAACCTTTTGCTTTTTAGAGTTACGTTTGTGGGTACCGTAGCGATAAACCCTCAGGAGACTACACTCCTCCTACTAGGGACACCTAGGGGTTTAAAAGGCTTGTGGCACGTGCTAAGTGCCATCGTTTCTCCCACGACAGTGGACTAATTAGTTTCTATGTTTATTGCTTTAGTGTTTAGTTTGTTAATTTGTTTTGTTATTCGTTTTAGTTTTGCTCGAGGATGAGCAAAAGTTAGGTTTGGGGGTTTGATCGCGCTCCAAATGTTCACATTTAGCGCTCCCCGTTCCTATCTTTAGTGTTCGTTTCCGAGCACTTTTATGTATATAATATGTGTTTTAGCTATGTGTAGGTAAATATCCCTCAGAGGGGGTGTTTGAACCTAAACGGAAGAAAATATGGAAATTCAGGGGCAATTATGTCATTGTGGAGAATCAGGGGTCAAAGTGCAATATTCGGGAAAATATTGAATATTCTATGAATAAGGAGAAGAGCAGGGGTGCAAATGGTAAACTGCCAGCTAAAGCACAGATCAGCCTGCCACGTCATGCGCTAAACGGCGCCGTTTTGGGAGGGTCCGCGTCAGCCTGACATCACGCTGACGTCAGGTCGTCTTTAAGCTTGTGCCGAGTCACCTCGACCCGCGACGACCCGACCCGATCCGATACGTACCCGACGTGTTCTGGGCATTTTTCGATGGTTTTTCTACCAATCTCAGCCCAGATCGGCAGCCGGCCTCCTTCTGGTCACGATGGACCCACTTTGAGCCTCATATGCAAAGGTTTTCTTCTCCATCAAATCCTCCAAACTCCATGGCCATTCAAGCTTGCAAGCTCGCCTCCGCGCCTTCTTTCCAGCGAACCATGACATCTAAACCCGTGGATTCTTCGTGGTTTCATGCAGCGGGAAGAAGCCAGCAAGGCAGAAGGTCCAAACTCGCGGCCAACTTCCATTTTTCCACCGCGACTTCGTGCTGCTGGAACAAACCCGTGAGGCAGGGTTCCTGAACCTGCGAAGCTGGCCGACTTAAGAGGATTTGAGATATTTTGAGATATGTTCATCCCCATTCTTGCCCTATGCACTTCCAGACTATATATACATCACTTTGCCTCTCTTTCTAAGGGTGACCAACCAAAAACACCACCTAAAGCTTGGCTCTAACACACCGAAAGAGAGAGAGCAACTCCAAGCCTTCCATGGGGGATTTTCCTCCATGAAGAGCCTTCCATGGAGAGTAGATATGCAGAGATAGGAGAGGCTTGTGTGTCAAAACCGATCCAAATGAGTTTCATAGAAAGGAAGAGCTATTGAAGGCTTGTCTTCAAGGGTTATTTCTTACTTTGCTCATCTCTTGTATTTCTATTGATGTGTAACCCATTTGGGAGTATTTATAACCAACACTTATGCTAATATATATATGTATTGTTCTTATGATTTGATTTGGTATTGATTCATTCCTTAGATGTATATTGATTAAGCTCTTTTTGTGATATTCATATGTATAGATGATTATGTGTTGATATGTATGTATGGATGAGATTAGGAGTAGATTAACTAATGATTAGGAGTAGTTGTAATCAAATATCTCATTTATGTATGTATGTTGGTGTATGATTTACTATGTATGTGTTTAGAGTGATTAGAGAGATTGAGAGTTGAGTTTATGCCTGGAATTCCATTCCTAGTATAATCTTGGCTAATTAGCTCTATGTAATGGAATTAGCTTGTGTGTGCATAATTATGCCACTTTAGCTTTGATTCATAGTTCTTGTGCTTAATGGGTCCAAACCCTAAACACAATCACTTTTCCGATTGGAGAGTGATGACATGATTTCGGTAATTCCCTAATCAAGAGAACGAACCCTTTACTGGATTAATTGGATTCACATGTTAAACAATCGACATAAATTGCATTGTGTGTTTGGTGAACCGAGTTCCCATATGTGTTTCATATCTTGCTTATCTCCTAGCCACCTTTATTTTCGTAGCTAGGGTGTCTTGCCTCTAGGAGTGGATTAACTTAATTAGGAGTAGATTAATTACATAGCCAAGACACCTGACTACATTTCTATCCTAGTTAGTTTGCATCTCCACACACACACACACACACACACTACACCGCATTCCATTTACATGCTTTAATAAACTCTAGAGCTAGATACAGTTAACAGATTCCATCTCCCTGTGGAACGAGACCCTTACTTACTTGCTATACTTGTCCTTTGACTCGTTGCATTTGCGAGGTGATTAGAATAGAAATATCTTTTCTGACGGGTACAATGACGCCCGGTCAGCGGCCTAAGAAGGAGTCTCCGAGCGCTTGACGACCAGCGCACAGCCCACTTCTTTTAACCCCAATATAAAATTCAAGGGTAAAAA
This sequence comes from Acer yangbiense, assembly GCA_008009225.1. Taxonomy (NCBI): domain Eukaryota; kingdom Viridiplantae; phylum Streptophyta; class Magnoliopsida; order Sapindales; family Sapindaceae; genus Acer; species Acer yangbiense. Next base: position 30,116,405 of record CM017764.1, read on the forward strand.
GGTAAAGAAAATGCATCCTAAAAGCCTAACATGATATGTCATTTTAAACACAAGATGCAATCAATACTTATGCAAGAAGAGAGATTAAATAATGAATAATGCACATATAATACAAACACAACATTCAAGAATAAGAATTATGCAAGTGTTGTGTGTGTGTGCAACTACTTCTCTTCAAAGCAAAGTAAGCACTAGAAATTTACCTTTGGTGCTTCTTCTCTTGAGGTCTTGAGAGCCTAAACTACCCTTACAAGAACCCCAAATGTGGTTTGTCTACGAAATAAGCCAATCAATAAACTAAGACCTTACATCTTTATTGATTCCGAGCTTAGGAAAGCAAGAGGAGTTGAGCTAGCTTGAAAACTTCACCAAGATCATTGGGTTGTCTCTTTTATCTCTCTTATTTCCTTTAGTTTGTTGTTGATGTGTAACTAAACATTTATGTTAAGGATTTGGTGTATTCGTGTATTATTATCTATGAGACTAGTTAGATCTATTATTTGATTTGAGCTTTAATATACGTATGCTTGTTAATTGATTATCCAATTGTTAACTTGCAAAATAGGATTTACTTGATTAATGCAAACCTTGCTTAATTTGGTTTAACCTATAATTGAAGTGCATAATTGTTATCAACTAGTAATTGGGTATTTTGCATGATTCATCATTTCCCTAACATATCCATTCCACTCCCATACCAACTCACTCTCATTAACACTCTTGCATAAACCATTGCATTAGTTGGTAATTAGTTAAGCTAGTTAGTGTAATTTAGTAAATTATAGTTGGTAAGCTAAGTGATTAGTTAGTCAATTGCCTAAGGGAATGACAACCCTTAGTTATAGTTGCATTTAGTGTAACTTAGTTGTATTTGATTAATGCCATCTTAGTGTAATCCTAGTGCATTAGTTAGTTAATTGCTTGTAACCATCCTTGATTTACTTTTCATGCACTTGTAATTAGTGTATATATTGTATATACCATCTAAGACTAGAACCAATGTAAGGTACCACACCTCCTCGTGGGAACGATACGCTTACTTGTAACCATTATACGAGTCGAACGATTTGTACACTTGCAAAGGGTGAAAACACTCGCACGTCCTATCATTTACCATAGTTTATAGAACTATCACAGGCGTGTCAAAGGCATAACTTAAAGAGAGTGAAGATCATCATGCTCAAGTTGAGCGTGACTACCAGGAGAAAGTTAGGGTAATCCAAGACTTCTTGGACAAGTGCATGGCAGCCCAGATGGAGGCCGAGCAAAGGCCCTCTCTGGCTGACGAGGAGGCTAAATCTCTCAAGGACCTACTGTCTGCTACCCAAGAGTCCATGTTGCAAGCCAGGCAAAAAGCAGACCCAATTGTCTTATGAATGGAGAATTGAGAACTTAAACCACCAGGCGATCACTGTCGAGCAGCTATTGGAGGAAGTTAGGCTAGAGCTCGAAATCCAAGGAGTAGACCGTTTCAAAAGGTCTCCGGCTTATGATGCGCTGTTGCTTAGAGAGTTTCATTGTTTGATTGTCTTAGTTGGGGAGTTCTTCAAAGTGAAGAACAGGGTGACTGATAGAGCTAGAGCCAACTGGAATTTATTGATAAGGCGACATGTGGATAGGTCCTTGGAGGCTCTTCGAACCTAGATGAAGGAATGGCGGGCATATTGCCGCAGCATGGGTAAGGAACCTCATCATATGCATCTGGAGACCTCTACTGAGAATGCCTTTTCCACTTTGTAGAAACCTTGCCTAAGTACTGTTTATGCCAAGCTCTTACCCCCAGTGTGATTCCTGCACACGCTGCTATGGACGTCCTTCAAGATTTTTTCGGCCTCTTCACCCTCTACACATCTCTACACGCCGCTGTGGACGTCCTTTAAGATTTTTTCAGCCTTTTCACCCTCTACACATCTCTTCACGCCGCTGTGGACATCCTTCAAGATTTTTTCGGCCTTCGAGAATCCTATTCTGTATAATTCTTTACTGATAATGGTATATCAGACCGACTTGTATCTAATGCATTTTGCTTCCAGGAGGTCTTCTGGCATAACATCTTCCTCTAAGTACCTTTTATGGGCATTGTCCAGCCGCTCGACTCTTTTCGGATCTCTACTACAAGGGTTTCTTCTGATTCAATTATGCTTAGCCTGACCAGATACGCTACCGAGACAGGCTTAGATCTGTTACAAGTTGTTGCAGAAGCCAGCTAGATAGCGTCCGCTTTCTCATTTTCTTCCCTCAGGATTTGAGTGATCTTGTATTCCTAGAAACGTCTGAGCAGTATCTTTGCCAAGTCTAGATAGGCTATCATGCATCCATCTTTTGCTTGGTATTCCTCTAAGACTTGGTTAACTACAACCTGTGAGTCACTGAAGATCTCTACTTCATCCGCTCCTAATGCAATGCACACTCTCAAGCTAGCCAGTAGCACCTCATAATTGGCTTGATTGTTGGTGGCTTTCAAGTCAAACCTCATAGCACAGTTGATACTCACTTTTTCCGTCGTTAAGAAATTGCAAGGATCAAAAGATTATTTCATTTAAAAATGGGGTTTCCTACGCAATGTGCTCTAAACTAGCAAAATACTAGTAAAGCGGCAAGCGAGGGTATCGTTCCGCAGGGAGGTGTGATTCGTCAACCATATCAAGTTCTAGAGTTTATTGTAAGCATGTAAATAGAATGCGGAAAGGTAAGAATGATGTGTGTGAAATGTATGTACAATGCCGTGTGTGTGTGTGTGTGTAGAGAATAAAAATAAAAATAAATAAAAACAAAGAGAATATGGAAGGGTGAGAACGGTGTTTAAAGCGATAAATAAAATAGTGGATAAGAGAGATGCAAGAAAATGGTCACACAAGGTTCAACAAGTTCACCATACATAAGTGCACAAATAGTTGGTTGTTAGACATTAAGGACATCCAATTTTAGTTAAGGGTTCGTTCTTGCCTCAATCCGATTTATACCCATTCATAGAGCTAACGGTTGAAGAGTGTGCCGAGAACCTCTCAAACACGAAACCGCAACCAACATATGTGAACCGATTCTACAAACAAAACTACATTGAGCCCCAATAATAGATTCGTAATGTAAAATGGCAACGTGAAAGTCTAATGAATGTGGAAAGAGTGATTGTATCTCCAACCATAACTCACCTAGAGCCCCTAGAGTGAGAAATAGCCAAAGACCAATAATTGTAACTCTAGCCATGACTCATCTAGAGCCCCTAGAGTGAGAAATAGCTAAAGTCCAATTGTTTACAAGAACAATGAACCAAACCCTTCTAATATGACAATTTATAGGTTCACCCACTCTTCCTAGCTAATTAGCCAAAACTATGCCCGGAGAGCCCCTCCAAAAGCACAATCCTAACTCTAATTCACTCAAACCAATTCATGACATGCAATTTCGACCTTCCATCAACATACATACACAAATGGGATATTTGATTACAACTACTCCTACAATTAAGTTAATCTACTCCTAATCCCATCCATGAACACATATCAATTTCCAATCATCAATAAACATGCATTTCAAGATAAGAGATATATTCAACAACAATCAAGAATGAATCAAAACACAAATTGGATATAAAAACAACCATTATATATATTGAGCACAATATAAGTTTACAAATATTCCCAAATGGGGATTACACATTTAAGAAAACAAGAAATACATAGAGAGTGAGAAATAGATACAACCCTTGAAGAAAACCTCCTCCAAGAGCTCCTTCCTTTGCTAGCTCGAAATTGACCAAAGCCCACTCCTATCTCTATGCAATCTACTCCTAAATGTGGTGGAAGATGTGTAGAAGGTGAGATGGGAGCATCCATGGAGGAAAAACCTCCATGGATGCTCTTGAAAGCTTCTCTCTCTCTTATTAGGTGAAGAAGATGAAGATGAAGAAGAAGAGGAAGTGGTATGGGGTGTGGATTCTGATGGTTGAGAAGAGAATAATGTGTTTATATAGTGTTGGGAGGTTAGGGCACGAATTGGGGATGAAAGGACGAAACTGTCCCTGAAATTCGCCCAAAAAATGACTTTCTGGAGTGATTCGGCGGTTTAATTCAGCGGCCTGGCCGCCGTTTTAAGTAGCCGTTTAGACCTGACAGCCTTTCAGCGTTTTCAGCATCGCGCACTGTTACGGAAATGAGCATAACTTCCTGCAGAAAGCTCGGAATCGCAATCCGTAAAATGTTCTGGAAACTAAACTTCCGGGGCTTTCCGAATATATAAAGATATCCATGTGGTTCGATCTGAGAAGGAAGATATGATCTCTGCAAGTTGTACGTTCTGCACGCGTATATACAATTTCAGCTCATTTTGCTCCATTTTGCCTCCCAAACTAATCTTTAAGCTCAAAACCTTATTATAAGGAATATGTACCTACACAAAGCTCAAACAAAACATTATACACAAAAATACGCTCGAAAACGAGACAAACGATCGGAAATGGGGGACCTCAAATAGGTATAAAATAGTTCGATCAAATACCCCCAAACCTATCTTTTGCTCGTCCTCGAGCAAAACAAAGAGAACAAAAATATATACAACAAATAAAAACTTATAAAACAAATAAAATAAAATAAAATAAACTAAAAATTAAGCTAGTCCACTTCCGTAGGAAACACGGTGGCACTTAGCATGTGCCACAAGCCTTTAAACCACTAGGCGATCCCTAGAGGAGGAGTTATAGTCTCCTGAGGGTTTACAGCTACGAGACCCACAAACGTATACTCTGCAATAAAAGTTGAGATGCAAATCCGCACATACCAAGCAAAGACTACACATGCATGCTAGAATCTCAAATATACCAATTAATAACAATGCATCACACAATGCAAGTATGCCAATACTTAGGATGTTTTCGGTTTACAAAACAATTACGCTCGTATGCCCAAGATAAAATTCGCCTCAACTCTAATCCTCACCGGATTTCAGTCATATTTTCACTCAGAACTTAGGCACACTCTCTAGCAAACATATGTGATTTGGAGTTTAGGTATATGGAATCAAATATAATCACATATGAGTATTTTCCAATGACGCACATTTTCTGAAAATGGATCTCATGGAAGGAATTGAAATGCCACGAACGTGGAAAGACATGCATCGACTCGTATTCCCAAGATAGACTTCCTAAGAGATCAAATGGGCTTTCCCTCACTTTTGTTTGGGCCAAGGTGATTTGTGGTAGTGTTTGGGATGTAAGAGATGGTGGGAGTGAGAAGGATAAAGTTATTAATCATGCTAAGGTGTGTTTACACATTACACTTTATAACAAAATTAGCTCTATTACACATTACAATATAAGCGTCGAGGCTATAAAATTTACATTGAACTATTGTGCTACAATTGTACCCTTATTAGTGAGTAACTTTACCATTGAAGAACTAGGAGGCTTAAGTGTTTTATATTTCAACACTTATTCTTTTTTTTTCTTTTTCTTTTTCTTTTCTTTTTTTTTTTTCCTTTTTTTTTTTTTCTTTTTGTAAGCCTTTACCTAGCACAATTTACATATATTTGCCTACGTACACGCTTTTACAAAATTTAGAGCTAGCTTCTCCTAAGCTATATACCTCAACATGATCAATAACTAGGGAATGGATATGTGTTTGGCTTCAATTTGCAATGAATATAGAGGTATGAGAGTGTTTAGGCTATTTTAATAGTTATGCACACACTTAAGCTCAAAATCATTTCTAAAAGTCCATCTACCAAAGGAATACAAGTCTCAACAAGCAGTCCACAAGATAAAGTTCTATGGCAATCAATGCAAAATTGATGTACAATGAGATCACAATGAAGAAAAAAAATCGAAGAGTGTATAAGAGTAGAAACAAAACCCACAAACTTTCGTTATTTAGGCACAGTGTAGCTCACGGGTAGTCTCCACAATTTTCCTAGGCTACACAAACATAGAAGTCTCATCCACCTCAACATCAAAAGATTGGCACTGTACAAGCAAATTTAAGCGACGCACGGAGTTAAAAGCATGCAATGGATGTCTCTATCGGCACGCAAAGAAAAACAACTCAACAAAAATGGACTCATTTCCAAAAAATTTCAAAATTTATCGTTTTGTGCAGAGATTTGAAAATTTTCTAAACGTAACAAAAATAAAAATAAAAATAAACAACGAAGGTGTCCACACCCCCAAACCTAAACTCAACATTGTCCTCAATGTTGCTCAAATCATAAAATATGGACAACGTTTAGCAAAATTTGGAGATGAGAACAAAAATAAAAAGCTAACAACAATACACAACAAATCCTAAGATCTAAGCACAATACAAATCCACTCTTAGATCTAAACAAAAATAAAAGTTACAAACACTACAAGCATAGCATTTAAACATTAAGCTCATGGGCAATTTCCGCCTAAATCAACAACTAATCCACAAGTGCTCCATTTAAACTCAAAATTCAGAGGATACCTCTTATGGCTACAACCAACTAGGCCATTGTGGCGTTGCCGTTTCACTTGAGAGTTGTTGCGGTGCAATAAGCGCAAACTTACGGTTCTCTTGAGTTGTGTGGTCCATTCGACCTGAAAATATCATTTCCTTGCACAAGCACAACTCAAACAACATTAAACGCATATGCTGTAAAGAAAAATATAAAAAACAAGTGTTTATTTTCAACATATCTAAACATAATCCGCAAAGCAATTAAATCTAAACATTTACAGAACCTAAGCTAAAACAAGAAACAATCAACGAATACGCCTCCCCGGCAGCGGCGCCATTTTTGATACTCACTTTTTCCGTCGTTAAGAAATTGCAAGGATCAAAAGATTATTTCATTTAAAAATGGGGTTTCCTACGCAATGTGCTCTAAACTAGCAAAATACTAGTAAAGCGGCAAGCGAGGGTATCGTTCCGCAGGGAGGTGTGATTCGTCAACCATATCAAGTTCTAGAGTTTATTGTAAGCATGTAAATAGAATGCGGAAAGGTAAGAATGATGTGTGTGAAATGTATGTACAATGCCGTGTGTGTGTGTGTGTGTAGAGAATAAAAATAAAAATAAATAAAAACAAAGAGAATATGGAAGGGTGAGAACGGTGTTTAAAGCGATAAATAAAATAGTGGATAAGAGAGATGCAAGAAAATGGTCACACAAGGTTCAACAAGTTCACCATACATAAGTGCACAAATAGTTGGTTGTTAGACATTAAGGACATCCAATTTTAGTTAAGGGTTCGTTCTTGCCTCAATCCGATTTATACCCATTCATAGAGCTAACGGTTGAAGAGTGTGCCGAGAACCTCTCAAACACGAAACCGCAACCAACATATGTGAACCGATTCTACAAACAAAACTACATTGAGCCCCAATAATAGATTCGTAATGTAAAATGGCAACGTGAAAGTCTAATGAATGTGGAAAGAGTGATTGTATCTCCAACCATAACTCACCTAGAGCCCCTAGAGTGAGAAATAGCCAAAGACCAATAATTGTAACTCTAGCCATGACTCATCTAGAGCCCCTAGAGTGAGAAATAGCTAAAGTCCAATTGTTTACAAGAACAATGAACCAAACCCTTCTAATATGACAATTTATAGGTTCACCCACTCTTCCTAGCTAATTAGCCAAAACTATGCCCGGAGAGCCCCTCCAAAAGCACAATCCTAACTCTAATTCACTCAAACCAATTCATGACATGCAATTTCGACCTTCCATCAACATACATACACAAATGGGATATTTGATTACAACTACTCCTACAATTAAGTTAATCTACTCCTAATCCCATCCATGAACACATATCAATTTCCAATCATCAATAAACATGCATTTCAAGATAAGAGATATATTCAACAACAATCAAGAATGAATCAAAACACAAATTGGATATAAAAACAACCATTATATATATTGAGCACAAATATAGTTTACAAATATTCCCAAATGGGGATTACACATTTAAGAAAACAAGAAATACATAGAGAGTGAGAAATAGATACAACCCTTGAAGAAAACCTCCTCCAAGAGCTCCTTCCTTTGCTAGCTCGAAATTGACCAAAGCCCACTCCTATCTCTATGCAATCTACTCCTAAATGTGGTGGAAGATGTGTAGAAGGTGAGATGGGAGCATCCATGGAGGAAAAACCTCCATGGATGCTCTTGAAAGCTTCTCTCTCTCTTATTAGGTGAAGAAGATGAAGATGAAGAAGAAGAGGAAGTGGTATGGGGTGTGGATTCTGATGGTTGAGAAGAGAATAATGTGTTTATATAGTGTTGGGAGGTTAGGGCACGAATTGGGGATGAAAGGACGAAACTGTCCCTGAAATTCGCCCAAAAAATGACTTTCTGGAGTGATTCGGCGGTTTAATTCAGCGGCCTGGCCGCCGTTTTAAGTAGCCGTTTAGACCTGACAGCCTTTCAGCGTTTTCAGCATCGCGCACTGTTACGGAAATGAGCATAACTTCCTGCAGAAAGCTCGGAATCGCAATCCGTAAAATGTTCTGGAAACTAGACTTCCGGGGCTTTCCGAATATATAAAGATATCCATGTGGTTCGATCTGAGAAGGAAGATATGATCTCTGCAAGTTGTACGTTCTGCACGCGTATATACAATTTCAGCTCATTTTGCTCCATTTTGCCTCCCAAACTAATCTTTAAGCTCAAAACCTTATTATAAGGAATATGTACCTACACAAAGCTCAAACAAAACATTATACACAAAAATACGCTCGAAAACGAGACAAACGATCGGAAATGGGGACCTCAAATAGGTATAAAATAGTTCGATCAATAGTCCACGGCGTCTCTTTCTGGAATGGATATCACTAAACCCGGGCCGCTGCCATAGGTGTTTGACGAGCCATCTATATGAAGCCTCCACTGAAAAATATTCTCTTACCTTTTTTCCATCATTCTTCTTCTTCAATATCTAGTTCCGCGAATTCAACTACGAAGTTTGCCATAGCCTGTCCTTTGAGGGATGTCTTGGGTGTGTACTTGACGTTGAACTCACTTAGCTCTATTGCCCACTTGGTTAGTCTACCCAACAATTCTGGTTTCCGTAAGATTTGTTTCAGCAAGCAATCGGTGTAGACCTCTATAGTGTGCGCTTGGAAATATGGTTTGAGCTTCCTTGTTGCCACAACCAGTGTGAGAGCCATTTTCTTAGCAGGTGAATACATTGTCTTTGCAGGTAGCAACGCCTTGCTAGTGTAGTATACAGGTTTCTGGATCCTGTTATCCAAACGAACCAACACTGAGCTCGTTTCTACTTCCGTAAGAGACAAGTATAAGTACAACATCTCTCCAATCCAGGGCTTTGAGAGGATTGGTGCTCTTCCTAAGTACGCCTTTAATTTCTCGAATGCTCGTTCGCACTCTTCATTCCACTCAAGCCCTTTTCCCTTCTTTATTGCTTTGAAGAATGGTGTGCACTTGTCTGTGGACTTGGAAATGAATCGATTGAGTGACACAAGGCATCCAGTCAATCTTTGCACTTCCTTCAGTGTTCTTGGTGAGACAATATCCGCAAGGGCTTGTATTTTCTCTGGGTTCACTTCGATTCCTTGCTGATGAACTTGGAAGCTGAAGAACCTTCCAGATGGCACTCTGAACACACATTTACTTGGGTTAAGCTTCATCATATACTTCCTTAATACATTGAAGGTCTCCCTAAAATCCGAAACATGCATTTCTACTGTGACGCTTTTAGTCAGTATGTCGTCCACATAAACCTCCATATTTCTATCGATTTGCCAAGCAAATATCATGTTCACTAGCCTCTGATAAGTTGCTCCAACGTTCTTAAGACAGAACATAATTACTGTGTAGCAATATAGCCCTTGGTCGGTAGTAAATGTTGTTTTCTCTTCATTCGGCTTGTTCATCCGGATCTTTGTTGTACCCGGAATAAGCATCCATAAAGCTAAGTAACTCATACCCTGCAATGGCATCTACCAATTGGTCAATCCTCGGGAGAGGGAAGCTGTCCTTAGGACACACCTTATTTAAATCTGTGAAGTCCACACACATTCTCCATTGTTTGTTCTTTTTCTTTACCAATACCATATTGGCTACCCACTGAGGGTACTTCACTTCCCTGATTGACCTCGTGGCGAGTAACTTCCTTACTTCTTCTTTGATTGACGCACTCCTCTTCGGATTAAACAGTCACCTTTTTTGGATCACTGGTCTGGATTCCTGATTGACAGCCAAGTAATGAGATATCACCTTCGTATCTATTCCAGCCATATCTTCATGACTCCAAACGAACACATCCCTATATTCATTCAACAAGTTTATCAGGTCAGCTTTGATGCTATCGTGCAAACTTGCACCTATTTTGACCATTTTGGTCGGCTCTTCCTTACTCAGGATCACGGCTTCTATCGGTTCATCTTTTTAGGCTTCAGATTCTTCCCTTGGGTCAAATTTGAATCCTTGAGGTATTTCTTCTCAGTCCTCTAACTCGTCCGTGTGTTGGACATCCAGTTGAATCACGCATACCTGGTGGTTGCAGCTATCTCTTTCTTCTTTTTCTTTGTAGACTGATAGGTTTGCCTTTCATGCCATTTCTTGTGATCCTTTAATCACACCTACGTTGGACTCCGTTGGGAACTTCATCATGAGAGCGTAGGTGGCAGTGATGAACATGCTTTTTGTGTCGTTATCAAATTACGAATTCAAAAGATATTTATAAGAAATTCCTACGCAATATGCTCTAAAGTTTGAAAATAAGTAAAGCGGTAAGCGAGGGTATCGTCCACAAGGAGGTGTCATTCGTCGATCGTTTCACATTTTAGTGATTATTGAAAGCAATGTAGATGGGAACATGGCAAGGGTGAGAGTGATGTGTGTGAAGTGTAAGCACGTTCGTGTGTGCGTGTGTGTGTGAGCATGGGAACGAGATAGAAAGATAAGAGAAGATGGAGGGGTGAGAATGGTGATTAAATGGATAAATGTGACCGAGTGCTTGCCTTTCTAAATTAAGCTACTCCTAATTAAATTAATCTACTCCTAATTAAATTAATCTACTCCTAAAGGCAAACGCCATAAGTCACAAAAATAAGTAGCTAGGAGAGATGTAGGCAATGTACACACAAAGAACTCATGACCACCAAAACATTTGTGCCACCTACAATAACTAACTGCATAAAACACCCAAGATTGGGTTCAACCTTTGCGTGTGAATTAAGCCAAACTCTCTACTACACAACTACAAGGTTGGTTTATGAGAGAATATCCTCAATCACTAAACTCTCTACTACACAACTACAAGGTTGGTTTATGAGAGAATTTCCTCTTTAAGTAAAAACATAAATATGAAATGATCAACCATCGATCGCTATTCACCTATCACGTGCAAGCAACAACCAATGGTAGCATTAAGCATAACAGACCCTCGATCACTACTCACCGAGGGTATATCGCGCGAGCAACGACCAAGGGTCACAAGCACGAAGGTTATAGAATCAAAATCCACAATGGCATGGTATATACTAATCATGAATTTCGCCCAAACAATTGAGAGCATAATCAAGGCCAAGAGTTGATATACCTACCTAGCCCTAATTCTCAAACACTCAAATCAATCCAAAACATGCACTTCGGATTATCAATCAACACACACACAATCATGGGATGTTTGATTAAACTACTCCTAAATTACATTAATCTACTCCTAATCCCAATTGAAAGTTCTCACGGTGTGTTAAATATTAATCTAGGAGGGGGGGGGGGGGGGGGGGGGGGGGGGGGTGAATAGATTTTAATCGTTATACCCAATTTTTGCATACATGTCAATTTTACGAAAATGTCCCTAACTAGTCAAATAGACATACAAGTGTAATATGGTGTGGAATGTAAATAACACTTGATGTTTTCGTGGAAACCCTCACGGGAAAAACCACGGGCTGTTGTGAGCCACACACGAACCTCGAATCCACTAAATGTGATAAAATTACAACCTAATCCCAGAAGTAATCACACACCTACCTAATCCCGGTATGAGTGAACCTAGTTCAAATGCTTGCGATCTAAGCAACCTAATCCCGAAAGCTACACACAAGACTTTAGTTCTCAATCAAGAGATTAACACCCTAACTGAATATGTGAATATCCAAAATGCAACATAGAGCAAGGGAACCCTATATGCTTATCTAAGATGATGATTTTGCAATAAAAACAATCCTAGATATTAAGAACTAAATGACATGTCAAATAGCTTAGATAAACATAGATTATAAAAACCTAGATATCTATCACAATACAACACTCAATCAATTCATCACAATCAATTCTCTATTCTTGTATCTAACATATGATCAAACACATACAAGTATATAAAGAGATGGCTTGATAGGAAAAATACTAAAATTAGATGAAGTTAGTAAAAATCTTACCAAACTAGTTGTGATGATGCAAAACCATGCATGGATGCATGCTATATGGTCATGGATGATCCTATATGAACTTTGATGATCAAAGGAATGTCTTTGAGTGTTTAACAGAGAGTTCTTATCAATTTTTCTCTTGAAATGTGTTCTAAGGGAAAAATATGATTTTTCGACTCTTCAAAAAACGACCTAGTAATGAAATAGGCATATATATAGGATGCCTAATTGAAGTGGTGTCGTTTTGCAAATTTGCTAAAAAGCGCCGATTCTGAGCCCTTAATTCTGCGGCCACGGACCGCATAACAGGGGGTATAATTCAGTCAACAGAGTTGACTAACAACTCTGCGCCTATTTCTGTGTCCTAGGCCGTTGAACAAGGGCGTCGATTTGAGACCTGATGTTCTGGTCCCTTTTCGGCGGCCTTTTTTACGACCACTAAACACCGAACCAAAGGTGCCGATTTGGACCAAAAACAGAGCACTTCAAAATGCGCCCTTGTTATGCAGCCACCGACCGCCGAATAGGGCGCTGATTTGCTCTATAGCTTTCAGCCTAAAAACAAAACATATTAAGGCACAACAAGCTAGAGCAATCAACAATCAATGCTTGAAGAGATTTTCAAAGCAATAAGGTGCACAAATAAGAACACACAAGATATAAATAAGAACAATGCATGAGATGTGACTGTGTGTGTGCAACTAATCTCTTCAAAGCAAATTAAGCATATAGAAGTTTACTTTGGTGCTTGTCAAGATGAGGTCTTGAAAGAGCATGAACTTGAACACCAACATCTAAGCTACCCTTACAATGAACCCCAATTGTGGTTTGTCCACGAAATAAGCCAATCAATAAATGAGACCTTACAATCTCCCCCTTTGGCTATTTCGTGACAAAACCACCACTCACATTGATCCTCACAACAAAATAGAAGCTACGGGATAGCAATGATATTCTACATTATAAAGAGATATTAAAAAGTAAAGTCTTCAAGTCTTCAATCTCTTGTAGAACTATCAACCCTTTAAAACAAAAAAAAATTTACACTTTCCAAAGCAAGTGTATGTGACATGATCAAGTGAAAATAAAACAAGCATTTGCATTTATGAATTTAAGCACAACATCATGTAATGTATGTGTATGCAATGCTCCCCCTCAAAGGGTTACTCCCCCTCAATGAATAGTCTCCACAACATGCATAATTGCCACTACAATTTGTAACTCCCCTTACTACATTCTACTCCCCCTTTTTGTCATGATATAGGCAAATGAATAGTCCCCAACTAGGTCACTTCTAGCAAAGAGAGATAGAAGCATACAAGAAATTTGCATAAACATATAAGTCACTTTACGCATCTCAATTAATTGGAGAGAAACAAGGAGATTTATTTAAAGAAAATGAGTAAATCAAACATGCTTTGCATACAAGACATATAGCATTCAAGTCCAAAATACAATGGTATTTGGCAAAGCAAATGACAAAGGTTTCTAATAAGAATTCAAACCAATCTCACCATTGTCATGGGAGAAGCAAGGATATAGAGATTTTATTGTTTTCAATATAAGAGTAGCTATATCCAACTTTATAAGCGAAACATGGCATGAGCGACTTTGCACCCTATTAGATTTTTCCGGGTGAGAAACCCGTATGATAGTAGCCATGTTCAACTAATAAAGAAAGAGAGACATTTGGAATTTAAATTCCTTTGAATGGATACAAGATCCTTTACTCATTTTGAGTCTCATAAGCTTTTTCACACGAGTTTTTGCATTTTAAGAATATGCAATCATCAATTCATGCTTTTTCATTTGAGCATGTTATATGAATTTCATACTTTTTCATTTGACATTAGCATGTTATAAAAGAATCATCATGTCATGGAGATAACTATAGGTCATTCAAATCATACTTCTTATGAAAATCTCCTAGTCCAAAACTGCATGTTTGAACATAAATATGACATGGATTGTAAACAAGCATGGTTCACACTTATTGTATTGAAAGCATATATACATATGCACAACCAAGCTTACTCAAGCAATTTAAAAAGGAAGCATAAGATATTTCAATTTTTTTGCAAGTGACAAGTATGCAAAATAGCTCTTTTTGCTTGAGTTCCCCATATGGGGTCAATCACAAAAACATCACTCCACAAGACATATCCTAATAGATCTACTAAGTGTTTTAAATCGAGTAGCATCTAAGGGTTTAGTAAATAAGTCCGCAAGTTGATCATTAGTACCTACATGTTCAAGTACTATGCATTTATTTTCAACAAGCTCTCTAATGAAATGATGGCGGATGTCAATATGCTTAGTTCTAGAATGTTGCACCGGATTCTTGGAAATATTAATGGCACTCATATTATCACAAGAGAGAGTGAGTGTACCTTAGTTAAATCCGTAGTCTACTAGCATTTGCTTCATCCATAGGAGTTGTGTGCATCCACTCCCCGTGGCAATGTATTCGGCCTCGGCCGTGGACAAGAAAATCGAGTTTTGCTTCTTACAAAACCAAGACATCAAGTTGTTGCCTAGAAAGAAGCAACCGCCCAATGTGCTCTTCCTATCATCACAATTTCCTGCCCAATCCGCATCACTAAAGCCTACAAGACTAGCATTAGTGTCAAAAGAGTACCAAATCCCATAGTTGGATGTCCTATTCACATAGCGAATGATTCTCTTAACAGAAGAGAGATGAGACTCCTTAGGATCCGCTTGGTACCTAGCACACACACCCACACTAAAAGAGATATCGGGCCTACTTGCGGTCAAATAAAGCAAGCTACCTGTCATGCCATGATATAACATCTGTTCCACACTTTTACCACTAGCATCCTTGCTTAGCTTCAAAGTGGTACTCATGGGTGTATTACAATGTTTGGCATTTTCAAGACCAAACTTCTTCACTAGGTTTTTGGCATATTTAGCTTGGGTTATAAAAATCCCATCATTTAGTTGCCTAATTTGCAAACCTATGAAGTAACTAAGCTCACCAACAAGACTGTAAGGTTCCCATTTGTTGATTGGCTCATTTCGTGGACAAACCACATGTTGGGGTTCTTTGTAAGGGTAGCTTAAGTGTTGGTATTATTGCTCAAAGCCCTTTGAAGACCTCATCTTGATAAGCACCGAAGGTAAATTTCTATGTGCTTACTTGTCTTGAAGAGATAGTTGCACACACTCACAACTTATGCATATGTTTAATCCTTGTATGTTGTGTGTCTTATTTTTGTGCATTAATGTTCATTAACATCTCTTCTTGCATGTTATTTTGATTGCATCTTGCATATCTAATTACCTTGTCATGCTTAGACTTAGGAGTGCATTTTTGCAATGGGCGTTCTCAAAAGCGCTCTACAGAAGCGCTGTACGAACAGCGCCCATCGAGCGCTGTTCAGACCTGATCGATTTAATTCGGTCGCTGTTGGGTCGCTGTACAGGTGCTGTACAAAGCGCTGTACGTACAGTGCCACTCTGTTTTCCCGAGAGAACAAAGTTGGGGCACTGTACAGAAGCGCTCTACGTACAGCGCCCAAGGCAAAATCAGGCCAACTTATTCAAAATGACCACACTTTGATTTGGCCCCTTATATATATGCCACTTTGATTTTAGGTCAATTAATAGTGTTCATATTCATATTTCATACTTAGGATATTTTTTCAAAGAAAAGAAAAATTCCAAGAACTCATTTTTAATTACTCAAACACTTTTTCATGATCATCAATCATCATCTAGCATCATCTTTGATCATCTAGATGTCTCTTTGCATGGATTCTTCATCATACTTTGCTTGGTAAGCTTTTCACTAATATCTTACATATTTTGTGTTTTTCTTAACAAGCAATCTCAATTTATTACTTGTATGATCTTTATATATATTTTGGATACAAGATTGAGATTAGTGTGTTGTATGTTTGAGAAGTTGTATTGTGATAGCTAATTAGGTTTTGTGCTTAATCTTGATTAGCTAAACTATTTGACATGTCATTTAGTTTTAATATCTAGGATTGTTCTAATTGCATATTCATCATCTTAGATAAGCATATAGGATTTCCCTTGCTCTATATTGCATTTGGATATTCATATATTCACTTAGAGTGTTATTCTCTTCATTGAGAAAGTAAGTCTTGTGTGTAGCTTCCGGGATTAGGTTGCTTAGATCGCAAGCAAATTGGACTAGGTTCACTTATACCGGGATTAGGTAGGTGTGTGATTATTTTCGGGATTAGGTTGTAATTGTTTTATACATTTAGTGGATTCGAGGTTCGAGTGTGGCTTACTTACTAGCCCATGGTTTTTCCCGTGAGGGTTTCCACGTAAAAATCAAGTGTTATTTAATTTCCGTATTTTATATTTGATTTATTGCTTTATCTAGTTAGGGGTAATTTCGTAATATTGACTTCACACGAAAAATTGGGTAATAAGTTTAAAATCTATTCACCCCCCACTAGATAGTTATATACACACCGTGCTATAATTTGTTTCAAAGACTTATCTCAAATTCATGAGACATGACATCAACAAATTGTTGGACTTTGGTGTTGTTGGTTGAGCCAAATACAATGTCATCAACATAGATTTGAGCTATAAATAACTCATCTTTGTTTCTCTTGATGAACAAGGTCTTATCAACACTACCTCTTGTGTAGTCATTGTCAACAAGAAATTAAGTGAGGCGCTCATACCAAGCCCTCAGTGCTTGTTCCAACCCATACAAAGCCTTTTTGAGGCGATAGACATGGTTGGGGTGGTGTACATCCACAAACCCCTTGGGTTGTTCAACAAACAATTCCTCTTGCAAGAAGCCATTGAGGAAGGCACTCTTGACGTCCATTTGGTGTAATTTGAACTTGTGAATACACGAGATGGACAAGAGAAGCCTAATGGACTCTAAACAGGCAACGAGAGCAAATGTCTCCTCAAAGTCGATACCCTCAATTTGAGAGTACCCTTATGCTACAAGTCTAGCCTTGTTCCGCACTATGTTTCCATCCTCATCGGATTTGTTCCTATAAATCCACTTAGTGCCTATAACATGTGTGCTTTTAGACCTAGGAACTAGAGTCCAAACCTCATTCCTATCGAATTGGTTTAGCTCTTCTTGCATGACAAGAACCCAAAATTCATCATTTAAGGCTTCATCAACCTTTTTGGGTTCAATTTGAGAGGTGTAGCATGTGTAGCTAATTAGATTAGCTATTTGACGCCTAGTCCTAACACCCTCATTTACCTCTCCAATGATGTCATTCTTATCATGGAGTTGTCTAACCCATGGAGCGGGTTCTTTAGAGTCAAGAGAGGAACTCTATCAATAGGTTGTGTGTCCTCATAATCACCATTGGACATCCCAACATTGGGAGTCTCCACAACCTTCTCCAAAGGAGAATCATCATCTAAAACTACCTTCTCCTCTTGGTTACTAGACTTAAGCCTTTCATCATCAAATACAGCATTGGATGATTCCATGACACTTGGAGTCTTTAAATTAAAAACTCTATAGGCTTAACTATTTAAGGCATAGCCAATAAAGATACCCTCATCACTCTTAGCATCAAATTTGCCAAGTTGATCACGGTAATTTAAAATGTAGCATTTGCTTCCAAAGGAGTGGAAGTAGCTAACATTTAGCCTTTTACCTTTCCATAGCTTATAGGAGATATTTCTAGTTCCGGGCCTTAGGAAAACCCTATTTCCTATATAGTAAACCGTATTGACGGCTTCGGCCCATAGGTTCCTAGGGACATTGTTGCTAAGCAACATCACATGAGCCATCTCTTGAAGAACCCTATTCTTCCTCTCAACAACTTCATTTTGTTGAGGTGTCCTAGGAGCCGAAAACTCATGGGAGATGCCTAGATCATTACAATAGGTTTCAAAGGTGGCATTCTCAAATTCCCTCCCATGGTCACTTCTAATCCGTTTTATGCTTTAAATGTTAGAGTTCATTTCATTTTGAATTTTATTACAAAGCATTTTAAACTTATCAAAAGTTTCAGATTTTTCTCTAAGAAAATATGTCCATGTGTACCTAGAGAAATCATCAACACAAACAAAGATGTATCTCTTTTCACCTAAACTCTCAGTTTGCATAGGACCCATTAGATCCATGTGGAGAAGCTCTAAGAGCTCCTTGGTGGAGAGATACTTGCCCTTTTTGTGCATGCTTTTGGTTTGTTTTCCTTGTTGACAAGGTCCACAAACACCATTAGCTTTCTTCCCAAGCTTAGGGAGGCCACGCACACAATTGAACTTTCCAAGGGTTCGTAAATCCTGAAAGTTCATGTGGCCAAGTCTTTCATGCCACAACTCAATTTGCTCATCCATGGACACATTGTTTGAGACTATACTAGCTTCAAGACAATAGCAATTGTCGTTAGATCTCATACCTTTCAACAAGGTTTGTCCATCGGGCTTTAGGATAAAGCAATCATTTTTACTAAACATGAAGGAATATCCTTCATCACTAAGATGAGAAATGCTTATCAAATTGGCTTCCAAGCCATCAACAAACAAAGCATTAGATAAGGAGGGTAATCCGGGAACAGAAATGGTTCCTTTCCCTACAACTTTCTTTTTGGATCCATCACCAAAAGTGACATATCCTCCTTCCTCCATAGCAAGAGTCTCGAAGAAACTCTTGTTTCTCATCATGTGCCTAGAGCACCCACTATCTAAATACCAAAAATTAGAAGAATTTGCCTTCAAGGCTATTTGATCAACATGGCAAACATTTTCATTCTTTCTAATCCACCTAGAAACAATATTAGCTTTCTTAGTGGTCTTTGGTACATGAGCTCTAGTTATCCTAGGATCATGCACATCAATTTTATCATTCCTAGAAACTTGCATCTTGGCTATCTTCTTTCTCTTTTCAATCATGCTTCGTGTTCTACACATTTTAATATATCAAAAGCAATTTGGTCTAATATGACCATCAAATCCACAAAAATGACATGTAGGAATAAAACGAGGAATCATACCTTGTCCTTGTGCATGCATGGGAGCTTGTCCATGTCCTTGTGGTTGGGTGGGTTCAATCCATCTTCGTTGTTGAACCGATCTAGCTTGCTTCCTAGCTTGAGGTTGCATGATTGGTCTCTTTCCTTTGTGAGCCAATCGTTGAGGAATGTTGGCTTGAGGGACCCTAGTGGGTTGAGCTTGAGGTTGCCTTCTTAGCACCAACTTCACTTGTGCATTATTTGAACATTGTCCTAGTTCTAACTTCTTCCTAGGAGTTTGCACCAATGAAGCTTCTTCGTTCCCCAAACTCTTGACAAACACGGTCTTGTTAGAGGTTGAGATCTTCTTGCCATCTTCATACCCAAGACCCTTCTTGTCACACGGATTCTTTCCAACACTAAGCAAATGATCAAGCTTTTGAGTGCTAGAGGTCATCCTAGTCATAGACTTTTTTACTTCTTCAAGCTCCCTCTTTAGACTTTCTTCATTCCTCCTAGATAAGTTTAAATCCATTGCTTAGCTTATCTTCTACCTTCTTGGACTTTTCCACTTGTTCACTTAAGTGGTCATTATGAGATAAAAGCTTAAGATTCTCTTCTCTCAACATCTTGATCTGTTTCAAGGTTTTAATCTCTAAGCTTTTGAACTCCACATAATGTTCAACAAGAGCCTTTCTCTCCACATATCCATTTGTGGAGTGAGTTGAGGAGTCATCTTCACTTGAGTCATTTTCCTCTTGACTCTCTTCCTCTTCTTCACTTCTACCTTGGCTCTTGTGAGAAGAGGCAAAAGCTATGAAGTTAGCCACTTCATCATCTGAAGTTTCATCTCCTTCATTGGAGTCATCACTACTCCCACTCCATGTGGCGACCATCACTTTACCTTTCTTCTTATCATTGTGATTAGCACATTCGGGGGCAAAATGACCTATACCACCACATTCATAACATCAGACCCCTTTCCTTTCGGTCTTCTCTTGCCCAGGCTCAAACTTGTTGTAGGAACCCTTTTTCTTGAAGTTTTGACCTTTAGAACCAAAGTCCTTTTTCCCGAACTTCATAACCTTCTTGAATCTCTTCACAAATAATGCAAGGTCTTCGTCCGAGTCATTCTTTGCCTCTTTTTCATCCTTGGAGGCTTTCAAAGCAATTCCTTTTTGCTTTTTAGGAGGTGTGGAGATAGGACCCTTCCTAGACTCATAAGCTAGAAGTCTCCTAATCACCTCACTCGGCTTCATATCCTTATATCCACTATTTTCTTCTAAAGCCGTTACCTTAGATTCAAACCTATTGGGGAGAGATCTCATAATCTTTTGCTTGATTCTCCTATCCGAGTAAGGGTCACCAAGTTGATGACTTTGGTTGACTATATCCATCAACTTGATCTTGAAATCGTTGAAGCACTCATTCTCTTCCATCTTAAGCATCTCGAATTAAGTTTGGAGGACTTGAAGCTTAGAGTCCTTCACCACTTCGGTTCCCTCATGTGCAATCTCTAGGATGTCCTATGCCTCCTTAGCTATCCTAGTATTTTGAATCAATTTATGTTGATTTTCGTCCATTGCACATACGATGGCATGCATCGCCTTCCTATTCCATTTTGATGCCTCAAACTCTTGCATGTTCCATTGCGCCTTAGGCTTGAGCACATCCTCTCATCCGCCTGTAGGAGTCATCATGGGTGATGTGTAGCCGTCTTCAACCGCCATCCAAGCCCGGTCATGGATTTGACATATGTACGACTCCATCTTGCCATTCCAAGAGGCATAATTTAACCCGGTAAGAAGCGGAGGCCTTGTGCTAGAAGCACCCTAGTTGCCATCACCATTTCCACCGTTTCCACTCATAGTGTTTATGAATGAATGAAATGAATACAAATGTATGAATGATCAAAAATCACACAAAATGCAAAACACACCAAAATAAGCAAGGATCACCTACGTATATCTAGGAACCCGCTTTGATACCAATTGAAAGTTCTCACGGTGTGTTAAATATTAATCTAGAGGGGGGGTGAATAGATTTTAATCGTTATTACCCAATTTTCGCATACATGTCAATTTTATGAAAATGTCCCTAACCAGTCAAATAGACATACAAGTGTAATATGGTGCGGAATGTAAATAACACTTGATGTTTACGTGGAAACCCTCACGGGAAAAACCACGGGCTGTTGTGAGCCACACACGAACCTCGAATCCACTAAATGTGATAAAATTACAACCTAATCCCTGAAGTAATCACACACCTACCTAATCCTGGTATGAGTGAACCTAGTTCAAATGCTTGCGATCTAAGCAACCTAATCCCGGAAGCTACACACAAGACTTTAGTTCTCAATCAAGAGATTAACACCCTAACTGAATATGTGAATATCCAAAATGCAACATAGAGCAAGAGAACCCTATATGCTTATCTAAGATGATGATTTTGCAATAAAAACAATCCTAGAAATTAAGAACTAAATGACATGTCAAATAGCTTAGATAAACATAGATTATAAAAACCTAGATATCTATCACAATACAACACTCAATCAATTCATCACAATCAATTCTCTATTCTTGAATCTACATATGATCAAACACATACAAGTAAATAAAGAGATAGCTTGATAGGAAAAATACTAAAATTAGATGAAGTTAGTAAAAATCTTACCAAGCAAGTTGTGATGATGCAAAACCATGCATGGATGCATGCTATATGGTCATGGATGATCCTATATGAACTTTGATGATTAAAGGAATGTCTTTGAGTGTTTAAAAGAGAGTTCTTGTGAATTGTAAGGATTCCCGTTGTTTTTAATTGGCTTATTTCGTGATCAAACCATATGTGGGGGTTCTTTGTAAGGGTAGCCTAAGTATCGGTCTTCTGTTCGAAGCCCTTTGAAGACCTCGTGTTGATAAGCACCGAAGGTAAATTTCTATGTGCTTACTTTTCTTTGAAGAGATTAGTTGCACACACACACTTAACATTCATTGCATATGTGTGCATTCTCTTCATTTGTCACATTTCACACTTGCACTTATTTATTATATTTTGTTGTGTGTAATTGTGTCTTGTTGTTGTGTAATTCGTTTCCCGATAACTTTCGGAAACATCCGCGCATGCACGAGAATGTGCTTGGTTTAGCGCGAGGACCGCCTATGGAGAATGCCCTTGGCTTCTCCTTGGTTTCTCCTTGGTTTTCACCTATCTAGGTGATCGGCGGTTATGATCGGCGGCCTGGCCGCCGACTGAAACCGCCGTTTCAGTCCAGATTGGTCTGAAGCATTTCTGCGGTTAATATCGGCGGTCACGACCGCCGTTCGAAACCGCCGTTTCAAGACCTGATTGATTTATCTCTCAGTCTAATTCGGCGGTTGAAACGGCGGGCATGAAACCGCCGTTCGAAACCGCCGTTCATACCTGGTTGATTTTGATCTCTCTGTTCTGTTTCGGCGGTTGGAATCGGCGGTCACGAAACCGCCGAATGAACCGCCGTTTATGCTCTGTTCTTCACGAGCTCAATTCGGCGGTCATGAACGGCGGCCTGGCCGCCGATTGAAACCGCCGATCGGCGCGTTTCTTTGAAACTTACTTAAACGACCACACTTTGATTTGGCCCCCTATATATATGCCACTTTGACTTTAGGTCAATTAAGAGAGTTCATATTCAGAATTCATACTTAGGATATTTTTCAAAGAGAAGAAAAATTCCAAGAACTCCATTCTTGATTCTCAAACACTTTTTCATGATCATCAATCATCATCTAGCATCATCTTAGATCATCTAGATGTCATCTAGCATGGAATCTTCATCATACTTTGCTTAGTAAGCTTTTCACTAATATCTTACATGTTTTGTGTTTCTCTTATCTAGCAATCTCAATTAATTACTTGTTTGTTATTTTGTATGCTTTAGATACAATATTGAGATGAGTATGATGTATGTTTGAGATTTTATATTGTGCTTGCATATTAGGTTTTGTGCTTAATATTGATTAGCTAAACTAATTGACATGTCATTTAGTTTTGATATCTAGGATTGTTCTTAATTGCATATTAATCATCTTAGATAAGCATATAGGGTTTCCCTTGCTCTATGTTGCATTTTGGATATTTACATATATTCACTTAGGGTTGTATTCTCTTCATAGAGAAAGTAAGTCTTGTGTGTAGCATCCGGGATTAGGTTGCTTAGAACGCAAGCAAATTGGACTAGGTTCACTCATACCGGGATTAGGTAGGTGTGTGATTACTTCCGGGATTAGGTTGTAACATTTAGTGGATTCGAGGTTCGAGTGTGGCTTACTTACATAGCCCGTGGTTTTTCCCGTGAGGGTTTCCACGTAAAAACCAAGTGTTGTTTTAATTTCCGCACCATATTACAATTGCTTGGTTATATTATCTTGAGGGCATTTTCGTAATTTTGACTAACACGAAAAATTGGGTAAAAAGCGTAAAATCTATTCACCCCCCCTCTAGATAGCTTTATACACACCGTGCTATTATTTGTTTCAATTGGTATCAGAGCGGGTTCCTAGACATACATAGGTGATCCTTGCTTATTTTGGTGTGTTTTGCATTTTGTGTGATTTTTGATCATTCATACATTTGCATTCATTTCATTCATTCATAAACACTATGAGTGGAAACGGTGGAAATGGTGGTGGCCACGAAGGAGCTTCTAGCACAAGGCCTCCACTTCTTACCGGATTGAACTATTCTCAATGGAAAGGGAAGATGGAATCCTACATATGCCAAATTCATGACCGTGCTTGGATGGCGGTGGAAGACGGATATGATCTCCCTATGATGACTCCCGAGGGTGGAGGACAAGATGTTTTGAAGCCTAAGGCGCAATGGAACGCGCAAGAGTTTGAGGCTTCTAAGTGGAATAGGAAGGCTATGCATGCCATTATGTGTGCTATGGATGAGAATCAGTACAAGCTTATTCAGAATACTCAGATTGCCAAAGTGGCATGGGACATCCTTCTAGTTGCACATGAGGGAACCGAGGTGGTGAAGGAGTCCAAGCTTCAAGTCCTCCAAACTCAGTTTGAGCTTCTAAGGATGGGAGAGGATGAATGCTTCAATGACTTCGAAATCAAATTGATGGACATTGTAAATCAAAGCCATCAACTCGGAGACCCGTATTTGGATAGGAGAGTCAAGCAAAAAATTATGAGATCTCTCCCCGATAGGTTTGAATCCAAGGTGACGGCCATAGAAGAAAATAGTGGCTACATGGATATGAAGCCAAGTGAGGTGATTGGGCGTCTCCTTGCATATGAGTCTAGGAAGGCTCCTAGCACCACTACTCCTCCTAAGAAGTCTAAAGGAATAGCTTTGAAAGCATCTAAGGATGCAAAGGAGGCAAAGCATGAATCGGATGAAGACCTTGCCTTATTTGTGAAAAGGTTCAACAAGGTTATGGGGTTCAAGAAGAAGAAGGGATTTGGGTCAAGAGGACAAGATTTGAAGAAAAAGAGTTCCTTCAAGAAGTTTGAGCCTAGACAAGAGAGGATCGAAAGGAAAGGGGTCCGATGCTTTGAATGTGGTGGGATTGGTCACTTTGCCCCCGAATGTGCTAATCACAATGAAAAGAAGAAGAGCAAAGTGATGGCCGCCACTTAGAGTGGGAGTAGTGATGACTCCAATGAGGAAGATGAGTCTTTAAGTGAAGAAGAGCTCATGGCTAACCTCCTAGCTTTTGCCTCCTCACATAAGAGCAAAAGTGGTAGTGAGAAAGAGGAAATGAGTCAAGAGGAAAATGACTCAAATGAAGAAGAAAGTGATTCCTCATCTAACTCCATAAGTAGTTTTGTGGAGAAAAAGGTGCTTGCTAAATGCCATGCCGAGTTTAATGATTTAGCAATCAAAAGCACAAGAAAGATCAAGATGTTGAGAGAAGAAAATCTTGAGCTTGCATCTCATAATGACCACTTAGGTGAACAAGTGGAAAAATTCAAGAAGATAGAAGATAAGCTAAGAGAGGAGTTAGCTCTATCTAGGAGGAATGAAGAAAGTCTAAAGAGTGAGCTTGAAGAAGTTAGAAATTCTATGACTAGGATGGATTCTAGCACCAAGAAGCTTGACCATATGCTTGGTGTTGGAAAGAGTCCATGTGACAAGAGGGGTCTTGGGTATGAAGATGACAAGAAGATCTCTACCTCTAACAAGACCGTGTTTGTCAAGAGCTTGAAGAAAGAAGAAACTTCATTTGTGCAAGCTCCTAGAAAGAAATTAGAAGTAGGACAATGCTCTAATGCACAAGTGAAGATGGGTCCAAGAAGGAAACCTCAAGCTCAACCCCCTAGGGTCTCTCAAGCCAACATTCCTCCTCAAATGGCTCACAAAGGAAAGAGACCAATCATGCAACCTCAAGCTTGGAAGCAACCTAGACCGGTTCAACAACGAAGATGGATTGAACCCTTTCATCCACAAAGACAAGGACAAGGTATGATTCCTTATTTTACTCCTATATGTCACTTTTGTGGATTTGATGGTCATATTAGACCACATTGCTTTCGTTATATAAAAATGTGCAAAACTAGAAGCATGATAGAGAAGAAAAAGAAAAGAGCCATGATGCATGTTCCTAGGAATGATAATACTATTATGCATGATCCTAGGACATCTAGAGCCTATATACCAAAAACCACTAAGAAAGCTAATATTGTTTCTAGGTGGATTAGAAAGAATGAAATTGTTTGCCATGTTGCTCAAATAGCCTTGAAGGCAAATTCTTCTAATTTTTGGTATTTAGATAGTGGGTGCTCTAGGCACATGACGGGAAACAAGAGTTTCTTCGAGACTCTCGTTATGGAGGAAGGTGGATATGTCACTTTTGGTGATGGATCCAAAAAGAAAGTTGTAGGGAAAGGAACCATTTCCGTTCCCGGATTACCCTCCTTATCCGATGCTTTATTTGTTGATGGCTTGAAAGCCAATTTAATAAGCATTTCACATCTAAGTGATGAAGGATATTCCGTCTTGTTTTGTAAAGATGATTGCTCAATCTTAAAGCCCGATGGACAAACCTTATTGAAAGGTATGAGATCTAGCGACAATTGCTATTGTCTTGAAGCTAGAATAGTCTCAAACAATGTGTCCATGGATGAGCAAATTGAGTTGTGGCATGAAAGACTTGGCCACATGAACTTTAGGGATCTACGGACCCTTGGAAAGTTCGAGTGTGTGCGTGGCCTCCCTAAGCTTGGGAAGAAAGCCAATGGTGTTTGTGGACCTTGCCAACAAGGAAAGCAAACTAAAAGCATGCACAAAAAGGGTAAGTATCTCACCACCAAGGAGCCTCTTGAGCTTCTCCACATGGACCTCATGGGTCCCATGCAAACCGAAAGTTTGGGTGGAAAGAGATACATTTTTGTATGTGTTGATGATTTCTCTAGATTTACATGGACATACTTTCTTAGAGAAAAATCCGAAACTTTTGATAAGTTTAAAATGCTTTGTACTAAATTACAAAATGAAATGAAATCTAATATTAGAAGCATTAAACGGATTAGAAGTGACCATGGGAGAGAGTTTGAGAATGCCTCTTTTGAAAGCTTTTGTGATAGCTTAGGCATCTCCCATGAGTTTTCGGCTCCTAGGACACCTCAACAAAATGGAGTTGTTGAGAGGAAGAATAGGGTCCTCCAAGAGATGGCCCGAGTGATGTTGCTTAGCAACAATGTCCCTAGGAACCTATGGGCCGAAGCTATCAATACGGCTTGCTATATAGGAAATCGTGTGTTCCTAAGGCCCGGTTCTAGAAACACCTCCTATGAGCTATGGAAGGGTAGGAAGCCAAATGTTAGCTACTTCCACACATTTGGAAGCAAATGCTACATTTTAAATGACCGTGATCAACTTGGCAAGTTTGATGCTAAGAGTGATGAGGGTATCTTTATTGGCTACGCCTTGAATAGTAAAGCCTATAGAGTTTTCAACTTGAAGACTCGAACCGTCATGGAATCATCAAATGTGGTCATTGATGATACTAGGCTCAAGTCTAATGACCATGATAAGGAGGATGTTCTAGAGGATGACACTCCTTTGGAGAGGGTTGTGGTGACTCCCAATGTTGGGACATCTAATGAAGTCACACAACCCATTACTAGAGTTCCTAACTTGGACTCTAATGAACCCGCTCCATGGGTTAGAAGACTCCATAACAAAGAGGATGTTATTGGAGATGTTAATGAGGGTGTTAGGACTAGACGTCAACTTGCTAATCTTATTAGCTATACTTGCTACACCTCTCAAATTGAACCCAAAAAGGTTGAAGAAGCCTTACATGATGAATTTTGGGTTCTTGCCATGCAAGAAGAGCTAAACCAATTCGAAAGGAATGAGGTTTGGACTCTAGTTCCTAGGCCTAAGACCACTAATGTCATAGGCACTAAATGGATATTTAGGAACAAATCCGATGAGGATGGCAACATAGTGCGGAACAAGGCTAGACTTGTAGCACAAGGGTACTCTCAAATTGAGGGTATCGACTTTGAGGAGACATTTGCTCCCGTTGCCCGTCTAGAGTCTATTAGGCTTCTCTTGTCCATCTCTTGTGTGCACAAGTTCAAATTGCACCAAATGGACGTCAAGAGTGCCTTCCTCAATGGCTTCTTGCAAGAGGAAGTGTTTGTTGAACAACCCAAGGGGTTTGTGGATGCACACCACCCCAACCATGTCTATCGCCTCAAGAAGGCACTATATGGGTTGAAACAAGCACCGAGGGCTTGGTATGAGCGCCTCACTCAATTTCTTGTTGACAATAACTACACAAGAGGTAGTGTTGACAAGACACTATTCATCAAGAGAGACAATGATGAGCTTTTCATAGCTCAAATATATGTCGATGACATAGTGTTTGGCTCCACCAACAACACCAAGGTCCAACAATTTGTTGATGTTATGTCTCATGAATTTGAGATGAGTCTTGTTGGTGAGCTTAATTACTTCCTAGGTTTGCAAATTAGGCAACTTGATAATGGGATCTTATAACCCAAGCCAAATATGCCAAAAACCTTGTGAAGAAGTTTGGTCTTGAAAAAGCCAAACATTGTGACACTCCTATGAGCACCACTTTGAAGCTAAGCAAGGATGCTAGCGGTAAAAGTGTGGACCAAACCTTATATCGTGGCATGATAGGGAGCTTGCTCTATTTGACCGCAAGTAGGCCCGATATATCATTTAGTGTAGGAGTTTGTGCTAGGTACCAATCCGATCCCAAGGAGTCCCATCTCTCTTCGGTTAAGAGAGTCATTCGCTTTGTGAATGGGACTTCCAACTATGGGATTTGGTACTCATTTGACACTAATCCTAGTCTTGTAGGATATAGTGATGCGGATTGGGCAGGAAATTGTGATGATAGGAAGAGCACATCGGGCGGTTGCTTCTTTCTAGGCAACAACTTGGTGTCGTGGTTTTGCAAGAAGCAAAACTCGATTTCCTTGTCCACGGCGGAAGCCGAGTACATAGCCGTGGGGAGTGGATGCACTCAACTTATGTGGATGAAGCAAATGCTAGTGGATTACGGATTCAACCAAGGTACTCTCACTCTCTTTTGTGATAACATGAGTGCCATTAATATTTCCAAGAATCCGGTGCAACATTCTAGAACTAAACATATTGACATCCGCCATCACTTCATTAGAGAGCTTGTTGAAAATAAATGCATCGTACTTGAACATGTAGGTACTAATGATCAACTTGCGGACCTATTTACTAAACCCTTAGATGCTACTCGATTTAAAACTCTTAGTAGATCTATTGGGGTATGTCTTGTGGAGTGATGTTCTATGATTGACCCCATATGGGGAACTCAAGCAAAGAGAGCTATTTTGCATTCTTGTATCTTGCAAAAAATTTGAAATATCTTATGCCTCTTCTTTTAATTGCTTGAGTAAGCTTGGTTGTACATATGTATATATGTTTTAAAATTCCATAAGTGTGAACCTTGCTTGTCTACAATCCATGTCATATTTATGTTCAAACATGCATTTTTGGACTAGGAGATTTACATTGGAAGTATGATTTGAATGACCTATGATTATCTCCATGACATGATGATTCTTTAATAACATGCTAATGACAAATGAAAAAGCATGAAATTCATATAACATGCTCACATGAAAAGCATGAATTGATGATTGCATATTCTTAAAAATGCAAAACTTGTGTGAAAATTTATGAGACTCAAAATGAATAAAGGATCTTGTATCCATTCAAAGGAATTTACATTCCAAATGTCTCTCTTTCTTTATTAGTTGAACATGGTTACTATCATACGGATAATTTTATCCGGAAAAATCAAATAGGGTGCAAAGTCGCTCATGCCATGTTTCGCTTATAAAGTTGGATATAGTTGCTCTTAAATTGAAATCAATAATCTCTATATCCTTGCTTTTCCCATGACATTGGTGAAATTGGTTTGAATTCTTATTAGAAACCTTTGTCATTTGCTTTGCCAAATACCATTGTATTTTGGACTTGAATGCTATATGTCTTGTATGCAAAGCATGTTGGATTCACACATTTTCTCAAAATAAATCTCCTTGTTTCTCTCAAATTAATTGAAGTGCATAAAGTGACTTATATGTATATGCATATCTTGCATGCTTCTATCTCTCGTTGCTATGAGTGACCCGGTTGGGGACTACTCCTTTACCTATATCATGACAAAAAGGGGGAGTAGGATATGGTAAGGGGAGGTGCAAAATATAGAAGCTATTGTACACTTTGGGGAGAACATACATTGAGGGGGAGTAACCCGTTGAGGGGGAGCATTGCATTTATCATACATTGCATACATTTGGTAATGTTGTGCCTAAATTCTAAAAATGCAAATGCTTGGTATTGTTCTCACATGATTAATCTCACACTTTTCTTGTATTAGAAATGTTAGAAACTCTTTTCAGGGATTGATTATTCTACAAGAGGATTGAAGACTTCAAGTTGCATTAGCTTATCTCTTTGTAATGTAGAATATCATTATAGTCCCGTAGTTTCTATTTTTTGTGAGGAATCATTGTGAGTGATGGTTTTGTCACGAAATAGCCAAAGGGGGAGATTGTAAGGATTCCCGTTGTTTTTAATTGGCTTATTTCGTGATCAAACCATATGTGGGGGTTCTTTGTAAGGGTAGCCTAAGTATCGGTCTTATTGTTCGAAGCCCTTTGAAGACCTCGTGTTGACAAGCACCGAAGGTAAATTTCTATGTGCTTACTTTTCTTTGAAGAGATTAGTTGCACACACACACTTAACATTCATTGCATATGTGTGCATTCTCTTCATTTGTCAAATTTCACACTTGCACTTATTTATTATATTTTATTGTGTGTAATTGTGTCTTGTTGTTATGTAATTCGTTTCCCGATAACTTTCGGAAACGTCCGCACATGCACTAGAATGTGCTTGGTTTAGCGCGAGGACCGCCTATGGAGAATGCCCTTGGCTTCTCCTTGGTTTTCACCTATCTAGGTGATCGGCGGTTATGATCGGCGGCCTGGCCGCCGAATGAAACCGCCGTTTCAGTCCAGATTGGTCTGAAGCATTTCTGCGGTTAAGATCGGCGGTCACGACCGCCGTTCGAAACCGCCGTTTCAAGACCTGATTGATTTATCTCTCAGTCTATTTCGGCGGTTTAAACGGCGGGCATGAAACCGCCGTTAGAAACCGCCGTTCATACCAGGTTGATTTTGATCTCTCTGTTCTGTTTCGGCGGTTGGAATCGGCGGTCACAAAACCGCCGAATGAACCGCCGTTTATGCTCTGTTCTTCACGAGCTCAATTCGGCGGTCATGAACGGCGGCCTGGCCGCCGATTGAAACCGCCGATTGGCGCGTTTCTTTGAAACTTACTTAAACGACCTCACTTTGATTTGGCCCCCTATATATATGCCACTTTGACTTTAGGTCAATTAAGAGAGTTCATATTCAGAATTCATACTTAGGATATTTTTCAAAGAGAAGAAAAATTCCAAGAACTCCATTCTTGATTCTCAAACACTTTTTCATGATCATCAATCATCATCTAGCATCATCTTAGATCATCTAGATGTCATCTAGCATGGAATCTTCATCATACTTTGCTTGGTAAGCTTTTCACTAATATCTTACATGTTTTGTGTTTCTCTTATCTAGCAATCTCAATTAATTACTTGTTTGTTATTTTGTATGCTTTAGATACAATATTGAGATGAGTATGATGTATGTTTGAGATTTTATATTGTGCTTGCATATTAGGTTTTGTGCTTAATATTGATTAGCTAAACTAATTGACATGTCATTTAGTTTTGATATCTAGGATTGTTCTTAATTGCATATTAATCATCTTAGATAAGCATATAGGGTTTCCCTTGCTCTATGTTGCATTTTGGATATTTACATATATTCACTTAGGGTTGTATTCTCTTCATAGAGAAAGTAAGTCTTGTGTGTAGCATCCGGGATTAGGTTGCTTAGAACGCAAGCAAATTGGACTAGGTTCACTCATACCGGGATTAGGTAGGTGTGTGATTACTTCCGGGATTAGGTTGTAATCGTTTGCACATTTAGTGGATTCGAGGTTCGAGTGTGGCTTACTTACATAGCCCGTGGTTTTTCCCGTGAGGGTTTCCACGTAAAAACCAAATGTTGTTTTAATTTCCGCACCATATTACAATTGCTTGGTTATATTATCTTGAGGGCATTTTCGTAATTTTGACTAACACGAAAAATTGGGTAAAAAGCGTAAAATCTATTCACCCCCCCTCTAGATAGCTTTATACACACCGTGCTATTATTTGTTTCATGAATTTTTCTCTTGAAATGTGTTCTAAGGGAAAAATATGATTTTTGGATTCTTCAAAAAACGACCTAGTAATGAAAGAGACATATATATAGGATGCCTAATTGAAGTGGTGCCGTTTTGCAAATTTGCTAAAAAGCGCCGATTCTGTGCCTTTAATTTTGCGGCCACGAACCGCATAACAAGGGGCATAATTCAGTCAATTGAGTTGACTAACAACTCTGCGCCTATTTCTACGCCCTAGGCCGCCGAACAAGGGCGCTGATTTGAGACCTGACGTTCTAGTCCCTTTTCGACGGCCTTTTTTATGGCCACTAAACGCCGAACCAAGAGTGCCGATTTGGACCAAAAATAGAGCACTTCAAAATGCGCCCTTGTTATGCGGCCACCGACCGCCGAGCAGGGCACCAATTTGCTCTATAGCTTTCAGCCTAAAAACAAAACATATTAAGGCATAACAAGCAAGAGCAATCAACAATCAATGCTTGAAGAGATTTTCAAAGCAATAAGGTGCACAAATAAGAACACACAACATATAAATAAGAACAATGCATGAGATGTGAGTGTGTGTGTGCAACTAATCTCTTCAAAACAAATTAAGCACATAGAAGTTTACCTTTGGTGCTTATCAAGATGAGGTCTTGAAAGAGCATGAACTTGAACACCAACATCTAAGCTACCCTTACAATGAACCCTAATTGTGTTTTGTCCACGAAATAAGCCAATCAATAAATAAGACCTTACACCAATCATTAACACATGTCAATTTCTACCCTACATGCCATGAATGTAAATACAAGAGATATCCTTAAACATGCATCTAGAAGGTTTGTCAAGCCTACTCAATACAAGTCAAGAATTAATATAAAGCAATTGAATGAGACAATGCTTGAAAATATTAAATACAAGTTAATCAAATAAATGGAACTAGTGTTAGGTTTACATATTTCCCTAATGGGGATACATATCAAATAAAGATAATACAAGAGAAGATAGTAAAAAGAGAAAACCCAAGGTGTCAATCTCAGATCTCTAAGCTCGGAGAGGTACCCAATTGTCATATTGGATCTCCAAGCTCCATTGAAACTCCTCCTCCTCATAGACAAGAGAGGATGGCTATTTCCTCATGAATCTCTTCCAAAGATAGGTAGTTGTAAGTGGAAGGTGGTTGTAAGGTCATTGTAAGGTCTCATTTATTTGATTGGCTTATTTCATGGACAAACCACATGTTGGGGTTCATTGTAAGTGTAGCTTAGGTATTGGTGTTCTTGTTCAATGCCCTTTCAAGACCTCATCTCAATAAGCACCGAAGGTAATTTCTATGTGCTTACTTGCATTGAAGAGATAGTTGCACACACTCACAACTCATGCATATGTTTAAATCTCGTATGTTGTGTGTCTTATTTATGTGCATTAATGTTCATTAACATCTCTTTTTGCATGCCTTTTTGATTGCATCTTGTATGCCCAAATGCCATGTCATGCATAGGCTTAGGAGTGCATTTTTGCAAAGGGCGCTGTTCAAAGCGTTTTACAGAAGCGCTGTACGAACAACGCCCATCTGAGGCCTGAAGGAAATGGGATAGGCGCTGTACAGACCTGATCGATTTAATCGGTCGCTGTTGTGTCGCTGTACAAAGCGTTGTACGTACATCGACACTCTATTTTCCCGAGAAGATAGAGTTGTGGCGCTGTTCAGGCTCTGTACATTGGCGTTGTTTGAACAGCGCCAATGAAGAAGTTCTTCATTTTTCCCAGGTTGGCGCTGTACAAGTCGCTTTACGTATAGTGACCTGTACAGCGCCCAAGGCAAAAACAGGGGACTTATCAAAACGCATCACTTTGACTTTGACCCCCTATATATATGCCTCTATGACTTTAGGTCACTTAAGTGAATTGATTTTCAGATTTCATACTTAGGATATTTTTCAAAGCAAGAAAAATACACAAGAACTCACCTTTGATTACTCAAACACTATTTCCATGATCATCAATCATCATCTAACATCATCTTTGATCATCTAGATATCATCTTGCATGGATTATTCATCATAATTTGCTTGGTAAGTTTTTCATTAATATCTTACATATTTTGTGTCTTTCTTTGCAAGCAATCTCATTTATTACTTGTATGTTATTCATATATATCTTAGATACAAGTTTGAGATTAGTGTTTTGAATGTTTGAGAGTTGTATTGTGATAGCTTTCTAGGTTTGCATAATCTATTATTTGCTAAGCTTTTTGACATGTGATCACTCTAAAAATGTATATGTTTTAAGGGGGTATTGTTATAGGTAAAAATCATCATAAAGGACACGTCATCACCATAAAGAAGCCACGTAAGCAGGGATCAGGAAAAGTCAACTCGAAAGGGGGAAATCCCCCAAGTAACCCACTCGGCTAAAACCAAAGCGACCCGATCACAAACAAAGAGAACCAGCTCGGGCAACATCACCTACTCGGGCATAATCGGGGATCAACAAGAAGAGATGGTTACGGAAACTCACTTCCCAAGCGCACGAAAGGAATCAGCAGTGAGCACCTCCACAATACGTAGCAGTGCAACCCTTCAGAGTTTAACAAGGAAACAAGCAGGTCTCCCACGATTAAAGGAGAAAGAATCCGGCCCAAACTCGGACTCAGCCAAAACAGGAAACATATCACGCCCAAGAAGGAAACAGAATCCAACTAGGACTGGGCAACCGCTTAAGACTTGGGCGCCACGACACTAAACCCTAGCGGTATCCCCAAACCCTAGGAACAACATGTATAAATACCCTTTGTAACGCATAAGGGAGAGAGAGATTTTATAGCATTAAAGAGACCAGAGCGTATTCTTGTAATCAATTTTCATAGTGGATTTTGGCTTCGTTGCTCAGGCAATAACCCGTGGACGTTTCTCCGGTCATCAGAGTTTTACCACGTATCTCTTGCTTATTATTTTACGGTATTAAGATTCAACTATTATCACCCACAAACGTGATCACAAATCATTGATTGAGTGTTGACAAAAAATCACCGTCAACAATTCCCTTAAGCAATAGTGTATTATATACCTAGAGGGAGGGTGAACAGGTATAGGCCCAAATTCTTCCAATATTAAAAAATATGCGGATTACAAGAATGAAATGTACACTTGATATGATTTAATCAGTGGTATAGTATGATTCAATACATGTGAAAATCAATATACAATAGATACAATCAATACATGATATGGAAGATAATAAAAAGTAAAGCGAAAAAGACACAAGTATTTTTACGTGGTAAAACCTCAAAGAGGAAACATCCACGGGTTGATACCACAACCACCGGCAAACAATCCATTATATGAAAAGGACTTACACACTCAAAGCTATCAACACAGGATATCCACTTCAAGCTATCAACTCCTAATCTACCCTTGGGCCTAGTGAATCACCTAACCTACTCCCTATCCAAGGTGTGTCCTACACCTCTAGAGAGCAACTCCCTTTCCAAGGCTATCAAGCCTCTAGGAAGATTTCCTTGATTAGCTATCTAGATCACTAGGATCCTAGTCAAACTTCCCTAGCTCAACCATCCAGAGTACCACACCCCTAGCTAAGACTTTTGCTTGACTATCCGGACCACATGTCCTAGTCAAGTTTTCTTGCTCTAATCAAAGCTTCACTCGCTTTGAAAGAGACTTCAACCTTTTGATCGCACTATTTTATACCTATTTGAGGTCCCCCATTTCCGATCGTTTGTCTCGTTTTCGAGCGTATTTTTATATATAATGTTTTGTTTGAGCTTTGTGTAGGTACATATTCCTTATAATAAGGTTTTGAGCTTAAAGATTAGTTTGGGAGGCAAAATGGAGCAAAAAGAGCTGAAATTGTATATACGCATGCAGAACGTACAACTTGTGGAGATCATATCTTCCTTCTCAGATCGAACCACATGGATATCTTTATATATTCGGAAAGCCCCGGAAGTCTAGTTTCCAGAACATTTTACGGATTGTGATTCCGAACTTTCTGTAGGAAGTTATGCCCATTTCCGTAACAGTTCGCGATGCTGAAAACGCTGAAAAGCTGTCAGGTCTAAACGGCTAATTCGAACGGCGGCCAGGCCGCCGAATCACTCCAGAAAGTCGTTTTTTAGGCGAATTTCAGGGACAGTTTCGTCCTTTCATCCCCAATTCGTGCCCTAACCTCCCAACACTATATAAACACCTTATTCTCTTCTCAACCATCAGAACACACTCCCCACAAACTTCCTCTTCTTCTTCTTCTTCATTTTCTTCACCAAATAAGAGAGAGAGAAGCTTCCAAGAGCATCCATGGAGGTTTTTCCTCCATGGATGCTCCCCATCTCACCTTCTACACATCTTCCACCACATTTAGGAGTAGATTACATAGAGATAGGAGTGGGCTTTGGTCAATTTCGAGCTAGCAAAGGAATGAGCTCTTGGAGGAGGTTTTCTTCAAGGGTTGTATCTTTTAACTCATCTCTTTGTATTTCTTGTTTTCTTGAATGTGTAATCCCCACTTGGGAATATTTGTAAAACTATTTTGTGCTCAATATATATATGGTTGTTTTTATATCCAATTTGTGTTTTGATTCATTCTTGATTGTTATTGAATATATCTCTTATCTTGAAATGCATGTTTATGGATGATTGGAAATTGATATGTGTTCATGGATGGGATTAGGAGTAGATTAACTTAATTGTAGGAGTAGTTGTAATCAAATATCCCATTTGTGTATGTATGTCTTTGGAAGGTCAAAATTGCATGTCATGAATGAGTTTGAGTGACTTAGAGTTAGGATTGTGCCTTTTGGAGGGGCTCTCCGGGCATAGTTTTGGCTAATTAGCTAGGAAGAGTGGGTAAACCTATAAATTGTCATATTAGAAGGGTTTGGTTCATTGTTCTTGTAAACAATTGGACTTTAGCTATTTCTCACTCTAGGGGCTCTAGGTGAGTTATGGTCGGAGATACAATCACTCTTTCCACATTCATTAGACTTTCACGTTGCCATTTTACATTACGAAGCTATTATTGGGGCTCAATGTAGTTTTGTTTGTAGAATCGGTTCACATATGTTGGTTGTGGTTTCATGTTTGAGAGGCTCTCGACACACTCTTCAACCGTTAGCTCTATGAATGGGTATAAATCGGATTGAGGCAAGAACGAACCCTTAACTAAAATTGGATGTACTTAATGTCTAACAACCAACTATTTGTGCACTTATGTATGGTGAACTTGTTGAACCTTGTGTGACCATTTTCTTGCATCTCTCTTATCCACCATTTTATTTATCGCTTTAAACACCATTCTCACCCTTCCATATTCTCTTTGTTTTTATTTATTTTTATTTTTATTCTCTACACATACACACACGGCATTGTACATACATTTCACACACATCATTCTTACCTTTCCGTATTCTATTTACATGCTTACAATAAACTCTAGAACTTGATATGGTTGACGAATCACACCTCCCTGCGGAACGATACCCTCGCTTGCCGCTTTACTAGTCTTTTGGTAGTTTAGAGCACATTGCGTAGGAAACCCTTTTTTAAATGAAATAATCTTTTGATCCTTGCAGTTTCTTAACGACGGAAAAAGCGAGTATCACCTTTCCACAAGGCAATGATCTAAGTGATGCAAATAATGCAAGCACAATCAAATAAAGCAAGATGATCAATCAAGCTCTATGAACATGTTCAATGATAATCTAGAATATGCTTTCAACAAACAATCACAAATGTATCTAGAAATCAAAGCATGTGAATCAATAAGAACAAGATATGAATATTCGATATATCACACAAAAATCTTAGTTCTTAGATGATGAAATTAAACCTAGAAAATAACATAAGGCACATCATATACAACATTTCTAGAATCAATTTCAAGATTAGTCAAGTTTAGCTAAATAAGTTCAACTGAGATCACAAGGCTAAAACTCAACAAT
Source organism: Acer yangbiense (assembly GCA_008009225.1). NCBI lineage: Eukaryota > Viridiplantae > Streptophyta > Magnoliopsida > Sapindales > Sapindaceae > Acer > Acer yangbiense. Next base: position 30,154,454 of record CM017764.1, read on the forward strand.
CAATAGATCCACCACCCCTAGAATATGATCTAACAACATTCTAAAAACATATCATCTATCAATTAGGAAGATTAAAAGAGATGATCAAAAGATGAAGCGAGAAGAAGAAGTTTCACATACAAAAGTTGAGTCACGGACTGAAATCAGCTCACTGCAAACACTAAATAACTCAAATGACTCTGAAAATGCTTGGGATTTGTAGCTCTCTTCAAGACCAACAATTTTGGTTTTTGAATCACTCAAGTTCGATTTCGTATGAGAGAGATATGATCAAAATAAGAAAACAAAAATTGAGAGAAAATTTCTGATGTTCTTTCTTTTTCAAATTTTCTTCTTCGAATAAATGGGAGGGAATGGAGAGCATTTAAAAGAATTCAAGAGAGAGAAAAAGCTACCAATCAAAAGATGACACATCACCAGCCACATGTGGACTGCGTGTAGCACACGTGGGCAGAGAGGTGTGTTGGACGTGTGGCACACGTGGCCCACACATGGACTCCAAGCTTGGCCTCTGGCCACGCTTGCTCCTCTCGCGCGCCGCTCTCGTTCTTTAGCCGTATTCGGGCATCCAAACTCTGAATTCAAATACGTTTTCAGAATACGAACCATGACTCCCTCACGCACAACAAAGATTACAAAACATTGACAAAAGGTTGAGAATTCATCTCAAAAATTGATGACGAAGACAACTCAACAAATGAGAACGCAAAGTAGCGTAGCTACATCGTTTGGACTCGAAACCTAATGAATGAGTAACCGAAATGACCGGGACTCAACAAGGAATCATATGAGATCATGTTCAAGTTCAAAATACAAGAAACACAAACAAATAAACATAATGTCACACAAGCATGCTATATCCAAGAGATAGTCATAAACCATGCAAATCTACAATGTTTGTCAATATGAGAATAATGCATGTGCATACTTAAATGAGTGTGAATGTGTTATACCAAATGTTTGCACAATGATGTAGGGACACACATATATGAATTGTGTATGTGTGCACTTACGCCTTGCAAAAGGAATAAGGATCTTGATACCGTAGCATCTAAGAACAAGCTTTCCCTTTTGAAGACGACATTTTCATGAGACATTGCTTTTAACCTTTGAAGCTTCTTTTCTCCACGAATCACCTAAGAAACTAATCAATACAAATAAAGAGAGTTTTGTAGTGGAATCAAGCCAACAAAGATCTAGGATCTTATAATCTCCCCCTTTAGCTATTTCATGGCAAAACCTCATCCTCACCATACAATGTTCACTCCAATAAACTCAATGTTGATAGCATTCTCTCATCCTCACATTACAAAGAGATCCCTAGACTAAAAAGGTCTTCAAGTCTTCTTGAGTCTTCAAGAATCCCTTTTTTGATCTTCAAGGTATCTATGAGAGAATAGCAAACCAAACAAGAGGACTTCTTCCAAAGAAGAATGGTGAGATCTTATCACATAAACAAATAACAAGACTTCCCTTATCTCAATACAAAAAATGCATTATCTCAAGAGAAATGTTTTCATATTAAAGCTCTTCCTAAGTCTCTCAACCTTGTTAAGCCAAGAATTCTTGTCTCCCACAAAATACAAGAATTCTCCCCCTTAAGACAAAGTCTTCATAAAAGCACAAAGATGTACAAAACTCACACATTTGGAACATTTCTCCACACATGATGTGTGGTATACATTTTTCTCCCCTATATCAAACATGGATTCCTCCATATCAAACATGGTGAGGTATACAATTTTTCCCCCTTTTTGTCAAGGAATAGACAAAGGACATAAGAGATAAAGAATGAGATATAAAGCAAACAAATCGTATAAAAAGTGAAGTTGAATAAACTAAAGCTCCCCCTTAACATATGCTCCACATATTATCACCAAGTGGATTTTTTCACAAGGGATTCACACATTCACACATTCAAGGAAAAAGAGAAAATATTTCATCACTTTTCAAAGTCCAAGAGAGAATCATAGATTTTCATTAATCTCTCGAAAATATTCTCACATTGCTAATGAATCAAGCACATAAGCAAAATGTGTGTGTGTGTGTGTGAATGCTTCTCATATATATAGTAGGAGTAATTGTGATATCAACATGCAAACAATTTCCACACCTATCCATCTAGAGCATTTCCAAAAATAGGTCAAACCGATATTCATCCATGTTTTTGCTTTAAAAGAACAGTTATCAACATTTCAGTGTGTGTGTGCATGTGGCTTGTTTACCTGTTTCTATTTGACAACCCGAGCTTTTCACAATTCTCAACTATACACCATTAAGCCTTTTATTTCTCATTTCTTTTAGGCTTAGAATCAAAGATAATTTTTTTTAATGATTCTTTTCAACACTTCTTTGATTTTTCTAACAAAAAACATATACACCTCATGGCGGCTTTCACTCATCACAATGGCGTAGCCCTTTCCTACATTGGGCGGCTGCACAACCACAGTGTGTAGCCCTTTCCATGAGGGTGCTCATTGAATACTATGTAGTGCCGAAGCAAAATGGATACATACCAAAGGTCATCTATCATGTACTTAGCAATAAACTTCTAGATGCATCCATAATCTACATAATTTCAACCGCATATACTCAAAAACTAAAACATATAAGAGAAGCATTAGTTAGGATTATGCTCAATAGCAAGAGTGTAATGTTGTAATTAACAATCTTTTTCATATTAATAAAGTGATTTCTGGTTTAACAAATCGTATAGCATTTATAGTTTAATATTATAATTGTCAAAGTAAATAATCATAAGGTCTAAAGACTATGAGAAAAGAAGAATTGTTCGTACATCTGGATATGTATGTGGTAGACACAATTCTTTAGTTAGTCTTGAATAATGTTCACAACTTAAGTTAAAGGTTGGGCACCTTTATCTTGTTAAAGTTGTAGAATTCTTTTGCTAGCATTTGAGTGGGATCAAATGAGATATGATGAGTCTAAAATCATCGGAGTGTCTTCGAGCAAAAGGATCTAGTGTACTGGGTGCATTGAACTGGATCACAATGAAATACTTTATCTATAACCGTCAATAGATAATAGTCTTTTCATTATCAGGACAATCGGAGAGTCTATCTTAATCCTGAGATAAATGATGGACTTATGGTTGCAAGTGATATCATTTGAGTTATCAATGAGTACGATTATATCGCATAGTCTATCCTCGATAGTTTGGTGATATTCATTTGTTAATCGATAGAGGACTTCATTTATAGATATGGACATCGTGGCTCCATTTATTAAATGAGAGTATAATATCATCATATGGATGTTTTGAGGTAATTGGATATTAAATCTCAACGTTGAGTTTTCGATAGTGTCTATTGAAAACATGGCTTCTGGACAAGTCAAAATATCCAAGTTCAAAACGTGGTCATATGAGTAAATATGGTAACTTGGAGAGTTAAAGGCGGTTTATGAACTCTTGGCGATTACTGATATTAATCACGAGGATACACTATCTCCTATATGATTGTCTAGGGTATGAATGAGGAGCATCTTCCTTTTCTATCTTTATTTAAGAGTTCAGTTTTAGCTCTTTAGTGGAATGAGTTAAAATTAATGGATCGGACCTAAGTGAATCATTTGTTGATTGTGATTAGGTTATGTCTATTGAAGCTTAAATTTAGATGGCCCGCCAAGATCCCCAATCCACACGGACTTGCATGGATCACTTGATATATTCTACCGGACCAATTTAAGGGTCCATCTAGAATTGCATTTAATATATTAAGAATATAATTTGCACATTATTTATGTAATGGGCTGCTCAATTATATTAATATATTAATGAATGACATGTGGGCTTGTTTCTTTTAGTAAGAATGGGTCTGGTTCACATGTGGGCTTTTTATTTAAAGTCCAATGGATTAAATGAAATAAAGGAAATAATATATAGCCCATTTGTTTAAGTGGGGCGGCAAGTAGGTTTTATAACCTGCTATATTATTTTGTTTCATTGTTTTAATTAAATAAGAATTAATTAATTTATTAATTAATTGTTTAATTAAGAAACAAATCTTTTCTGAATAGGAAATATATTTCCTAGAGTAATACTATTGTAGTAGTTTACTAAAATTAAAAGACTTGTTTGATAAGAAAATAAATAATTAATTTTATTTATTTAATCAAATAAGAAGTCTTTTTATTTAGTCAAATAAAAAAGGAATAAAATATCTATGAGTTGGATTAGGGTTTGAAGTCTTAAACTAGATGGAAATTAGGGTGCAACACAAGCCTATTTTGGCATATGATTTGCGGCAACCCTAGTTGTTTTTAGGTAAGGATTTCGGCAACCCTAATAGAAAGAAGGAAAGAAAAATTGGCCACCTATATATATGTACTTATAGAATTCGGCCAACCTAAGGCTTGGTGCTTGAGATTCTATTTTCTTCTTCTTCTCAATTCATAGAGAGATTAATTTATTTCTTCTAAAACATAAAAGAGTGTTAGATTATTCCTTGATGGTATACTATTTGCTTAATCATCAATAAGCTTGTGTATACAACATCGATCTAGGTTCACGCGAGTTTCGATCATTAGATTGAGAACTCAAAAGTGACCGGAATAATCTTGGTATTTCTTTTGATTGTTTTTGTGACCAACAAAGAATAGAAAAGTTTGTTTGTCCATTCACAGGTTTGCAATTCAAAGAAAAGGGAGACCACGCTCCTAGGTGATCCACGTTCGTGCTAGGATTGAAGATCTTGCAGATTACCATCGACGTAAGTCAATCGGATCATGCAACAAAAGGTATTCTACTTTTTGGTTATTGTATATGCATGTTTAATTAATTAAAGGGTTTAAGGTTCATAAAGGAAAAATTTTAAAAGTCACTAAATCTATTTTTAGTCTCGCTTCCGCTGCGTGTACTGCGATATTTCCCTACAATTGGTATCAGAGCCTAGGTTGAACTCTTTTAATTAATTAACGTATATGTACGTAGATCTATTTCTTTTTATTGTGATTATGCATGTTTAGAAAGAGATGGCACTCTAGGTATTCGCATATATAATTACATGTGGATGTATGGATTTATATATGTTTATGTGGATTGTTATTGCTCGATTTTGGTCCTAGATTTTCAATGTAATTTTTGTTTCGGATTGTAACAAGAAGGGTGGTCTATTATCGCCATAATTCCTTCTTGGTAGTTGCTAGGTTTTATTTTTTATTTATTTATTTTAATTGCAGTATTTTACTGCAGTTTTTTTATTTAATATATGTGCAGTTTTTTTTTTTGTAAAAAATACTGCAGTGAATAAAAAAAAAAAAAATTTAATACTGCAGTATTTTATTATTTATACTGCTGTAATGTATTCAGGTATTGAAGATTCGAAGACATGAAGAAAAACGAAGCAACCGGAACCGAGAACGAGCACCGTGCGCACCCTAGGATTGGATTGGGCTGCGCATGGCAAGCCCATTACATGGTGGGCTGCGCACGGCAGCCTTGTGTGGCCTTATGGGCTGCGCATGGAAGCCCCTTTGTGGGGTTGTGGGGTTGTAGGCTGTGCATGCCCATGGGTGGAGGCCGAAGGATGAGCGTATGGTTGATGGGCCACTTGAAGATCTTGTATTCCTAAACAATTGTAATTTACTTGTTTTTCTAGGATGGGCCAAAATTGTTGCTATTTAATTTTTGCTTAAATATTACAATATTTGTTATTGTATGATAACATGACATATAGAATAGGAGTGCCACTCATATATCTCTTTTGGTATGAGCATGCATTGAATGATTTAGGTATCTAAATTGGCATCTAGATAACTTGGTAAATCATTCTATGGGATTTAATCAAACGCCTTAAATAATTGAGTGGGAGAAGGTGTTTTTGTAACACCTATGGCCTCCAAGGTTAGTTGAGCTTTATTATTTATTGGTAATCCCCCCAAGGGGCGTCCATGAATGGAATTTAGCAATATACTTCCTTACAAGGATAGACTAGACAATGGACTCAAACGAGATCTACTCCCCAAGGAGGGATTTTTGTGAGAGAAAGTTGAGGGTTGATATCTTGGTAACACACTCAATGTAATTTTATTGATATCCTCCCAAGAGTTCTTGTCAGTAAAATTACAAGGCTAAAATTGAAAACGCTGGTTGTTATGTTAACAATTAGGTGGGACCTAGTCTAACTAGTAAATGGTGCGAATCCCAAAGGAGGCGTAACATTTATGGGTGTTGGATCACCGTTGAATTTTATGATTGAGTTATTTATTTAATTCAAGATAAATATTTAAAAGTGCTTTATCATGATTATTTACTTATATATGTTTTGTTTTATTCAGAAATCATGACCCCATCACTTATGAACATCCTGAAAGATAACACTTTAACTGGAGATAATTATGTCACATGGAAAAGGAAAATTGGGTTGTTGCTGCAAAGTGAAAAACATAAGTTTGTTCTAACTACTCCTAAACCACCTGCTCCTAATAATGAATCAAGCAAAATGTATAGAGATGAGTATGAGCAGTGGAAGACTTCAGATGATATGGCAAAATGTTACATTATGGCCACTATCTCCGACGTGTTGCAACAGCAGCATGAAGGAATGGAGTCCGCTGCTGATATTATGATGTCTCTAGAGGAGATGTTTGCTATGAAGTCTAGGACGACTAAGAGAGAGGCAGTGACTGCTTTTATGAATCTTAGGATGAAACCTGGACAGGCTGTGAAAGATCACATGATGAAAGTCATAGCACATCTCAACATTGCTGAACTGCATGGCGCTGAGATAGATGGTGAGACAAAGATTGATATGGTTGTCAATTCATTGTCAGATTCCTTTGATCAGTTCAAATTGGACTACACTTTGAACAAAAAGGAATACACCTTACAAGGCCTGATGCAAGATGTTCAAAGTGCTGAAAAGATCCTTGTGAAAGGCAAAGGTCAAGAGATTCATATGGTTGGTAAAGTTGCTACTGTTAAGGCCCGTCAAAAGGTCAAGAAACAACAGAAGAAAAAGCAACTTGGGCCTATCAAGAAGGACACCAAGAAAGTAACCAAGATCAAAGGGAAATGCTTCCTTTGTGGTGAAAAGGGACATTGGAAGAGAAATTGCCCAAAGTCCCAGAATAAGAAGGAAGAAGGTAATGTGAATTATCTTGAAACATGTTTTTTGGCTGATTCTACAGATTCTTGGATCATAGACTCAAGAGCCACTAATCATGTTTGTTATTCCTTGCAGGGGTTCCAAGAAAGGAGAAAGCTGAGTAAGAATGAAATCAATTTGCGCTTGGGCAACGGAACGTTAGTGTCTGCAAGTGCAGTGGGAGATATTAGAGTTTATTTGGATTCTAGAAGGCATTTAGATTTGATAGACGTTTATTATGTACCTCAATTCAAGAGGAATTTAATTTCAGTTTCTTGTTTAAATAAATTTGGATATTCGGTTACTTTTAATAAAGTTTTTATTATTAGTAAGAATGACAAAATTATTTGCCAAGGTACATTGGAAAACGGTCTATACTTTTTGCATAGAAATATCTCTCACTCGTTAGACACAGAAATAACGGAACCTAATCATAAAAGAGTAAAATTATCAACAGATGAAACCTACCTTTGGCATTTACGCTTATGTCATATTAACCTTAATAGGATTAAAAGATTGGTATGTGACGGACCTTTGAGTGACTTAAAGGTTGATGATCTACCAACTTGTGAATCTTGTTTGGAAGGTAAAATGACCAAAAGGACGTTCTCTGCCAAAGGTGTAAGAGCCACTGAATGTTTATGATTGATACACATTGATGTATGTGGACCTATGAGCATTCAAGCTAGAGGTGGATATGAGTACTTCATCACCTTCACAGATGATTACTCGAGATTTGGTTATGTGTATCTCATGCGACATAAGTCGGATGCTTTTGACATGTTCAAAGCATTCAAAGCTGAAGTGGAAAATCAGCTTGAGAAACACATAAAATCTTGAGATCTGATCGTGGTGGAGAATATCTATCTGGTGAGTTTCAGCAATATCTTATTGATAATGGGATTGTTTCTCAGTTTTCTGCACCAGGTACACCTCAACAGAATGGGGTAGCAGAAAGGAGAAATAGAACTCTTTTGGATATGGTTAGGTCTGTGTTGAGTTATTCAACACTTCCTATTTCTTTTGGGGATATGCTTTACAAACTGCTATATACATTCTAAACGATGTACCATCTAAGTCTGTTCCTAAAACACCGCATGAGTTGTGGACTGGGCGCAAGCCTAGTTTACAACACTTAAGGATATTTGGTTGTCCTGCGCATGTGTTAAAAGGAAAGACAGAAAAGATGGAGTCCCGTTCAGAAACATGTATATTTGTAGGGTATCCAAAAGAAACTAAAGGATATTATTTCTATAGTCCTTCAGATCTTAAAGTATTTGTTTCGACAAATGCTAAATTTCTGGAAAAGGACTATATGAATGATTTTGTGCCTAGAAGTAGAATTGTCCTGAATGAGATGTCAGGAGATACAATTCCACGAGAGGTTACACAACCTAACCCAATTGTAAGTTCCGATCCAACACAAGATCAACAGCCTACCATTCCTCGTCGTAGTGGGAGGGTTAGAACTCAACCCGAAAGATACATCGGTCTGGGAGAATCAGTGGAGAATCTCCCAGACGACGATGATCCCTATACGTACAAGGAAGCTATGGAGGATGTTGATAGTCGCCATTGGCAAAAGGCAATGCAATCCGAGATTGAATCTATGTTCGATAACACAGTCTGGTCCCTTGTAGACTTGCCTAAAGGGATAAAACCCATTGGGTGCAAGTGGGTATACAAGAGGAAAAGAGGTATGGATGGTAAGGTGGAAACCTTTAAAGCTAGATTGGTAGCTAAAGGGTATACACAGAAAGAAGGTATCGATTACGAGGAAACCTTCTCTCCTGTGGCCATGCTTAAATCCATTAGGATACTCTTATCCATTGCAGCATCTTTAGATCTAGAGATTTGGCAAATGGACGTCAAGACAGCTTTCCTTAATGGAAGTCTTGACGAAAGCATCTACATGATGCAACCAGAGGGATTCATTGAAAAGGGCCAAATGGAAAAGGTATGCAAGTTGCAGAAATCCATATATGGATTAAAGCAAGCATCCAGATCCTGGAACATAAGGTTCGATCAAGCTGTCAAAGGTTTTGGATTTATTCAGAATCCTGACGAACCTTGTGTATACAAGAGGATTAAAGGCGACAAGTTGGTTTTCCTAATTCTTTATGTTGATGATATACTACTCATTGGAAACGATGTAGGTGTATTGACATCAGTAAAAGAATGGTTAGCAAAACAATTTGATATGAAGGACTTAGGAGAAGCAAGTTTTATTCTAGGTATCCAAGTAATAAGGGATAGAAAGAATAGAACGATTGCATTATCCCAAGCTTCATACATAGACAAGATCTTGTCTAGGTTTTCCATGCAGGATTCCAAGAAGGTATGTTACCTTTCAGACATGGAATCAAGCTTTCTAAGGAACAAGTTCCTAAGAATGAGCATGAAGAGCAATTCATGAGTAGAGTTCCATATGCCTCGGCAGTTGGAAGTCTCATGTATGCAATGCTCTGTACTAGACCAGATATTTGTTTTGCTGTTGGCATAGTTAGCAGGTTTCAATCGAAACCTGGTCCTGATCACTGGACGGCAGTCAAGCATATTTTCAAGTATCTTAAGACAACGAGAGATAATATGCTTGTATACTCTGGAGGGGATTTGATTCCCGTTGGGTATACAGATTCTGATTTCCAATCAGATTCTGACTCCAGAAAATCCACATCAGGGGCTGTGTTTACTATTGGAGGAGGAGCAGTTATATGGAGGAGTATCAAGCAATCTTGTATTGCTGATTCCACCATGGAAGCTGAGTATGTTGCTGCATGCGAGGCTGCCAAAGAGGCTGTTTGGCTCCGCCAATTCTTGATTGACTTGGAAGTGGTTCCTAGTGCGAATAAGCAGATCACTATCTACTGTGACAACAGTGGAGCAGTGGCTAATTCGAAAGAACCAAGAAGTCACAAGAGAGGTAAACACATTGAAAGAAAGTATCATCTTTTAAGGGAGATTGTTCAAAGAGGTGACGTGACGATTACCAAAATCGCGTCAGCAGAAAATCTAGCGGATCCCTTCACAAAGGCTCTACCTCAGAAGAGTTTCGATGGGCATCTAGAGAACATGGGCTTGAGAGATATGACACATTTGCTATAGTGCAAGTGGGAGATTGTTAGGATTATGCTCAATAGCAAGAGTGTAATGTTGTAATTAACAATCTTTTTCATATTAATAAAGTGATTTCTGGTTTAACAAATCGTATAGCATTTATAGTTTAATATTATAATTGTCAAAGTAAATAATCATAAGGTCTAAAGACTATGAGAAAAGAAGAATTGTTCGTACATCTGGATATGTATGTGGTAGACACAATTCTTTAGTTAGTCTTGAATAATGTTCACAACTTAAGTTAAAGGTTGGGCACCTTTATCTTGTTAAAGTTGTAGAATTCTTTTGCTAGCATTTGAGTGGGATCAAATGAGATATGATGAGTCTAAAATCATCGGAGTGTCTTCGAGCAAAAGGATCTAGTGTACTGGGTGCATTGAACTGGATCACAATGAAATACTTTATCTATAACCGTCAATAGATAATAGTCTTTTCATTATCAGGACAATCGGAGAGTCTATCTTAATCCTGAGATAAATGATGGACTTATGGTTGCAAGTGATATCATTTGAGTTATCAATGAGTACGATTATATCGCATAGTCTATCCTCGATAGTTTGGTGATATTCATTTGTTAATCGATAGAGGACTTCATTTATAGATATGGACATCGTGGCTCCATTTATTAAATGAGAGTATAATATCATCATATGGATGTTTTGAGGTAATTGGATATTAAATCTCAACGTTGAGTTTTCGATAGTGTCTATTGAAAACATGGCTTCTGGACAAGTCAAAATATCCAAGTTCAAAACGTGGTCATATGAGTAAATATGGTAACTTGGAGAGTTAAAGGCGGTTTATGAACTCTTGGCGATTACTGATATTAATCACGAGGATACACTATCTCCTATATGATTGTCTAGGGTATGAATGAGGAGCATCTTCCTTTTCTATCTTTATTTAAGAGTTCAGTTTTAGCTCTTTAGTGGAATGAGTTAAAATTAATGGATCGGACCTAAGTGAATCATTTGTTGATTGTGATTAGGTTATGTCTATTGAAGCTTAAATTTAGATGGCCCGCCAAGATCCCCAATCCACACGGACTTGCATGGATCACTTGATATATTCTACCGGACCAATTTAAGGGTCCATCTAGAATTGCATTTAATATATTAAGAATATAATTTGCACATTATTTATGTAATGGGCTGCTCAATTATATTAATATATTAATGAATGACATGTGGGCTTGTTTCTTTTAGTAAGAATGGGTCTGGTTCACATGTGGGCTTTTTATTTAAAGTCCAATGGATTAAATGAAATAAAGGAATAATATATAGCCCATTTGTTTAAGTGGGGCGGCAAGTAGGTTTTATAACCTGCTATATTATTTTGTTTCATTGTTTTAATTAAATAAGAATTAATTAATTTATTAATTAATTGTTTAATTAAGAAACAAATCTTTTCTGAATAGGAAATATATTTCCTAGAGTAATACTATTGTAGTAGTTTACTAAAATTAAAAGACTTGTTTGATAAGAAAATAAATAATTAATTTTATTTATTTAATCAAATAAGAAGTCTTTTTATTTAGTCAAATAAAAAAGGAATAAAATATCTATGAGTTGGATTAGGGTTTGAAGTCTTAAACTAGATGGAAATTAGGGTGCAACACAAGCCTATTTTGGCATATGATTTGCGGCAACCCTAGTTGTTTTTAGGTAAGGATTTCGGCAACCCTAATAGAAAGAAGGAAAGAAAAATTGGCCACCTATATATATGTACTTATAGAATTCGGCCAACCTAAGGCTTGGTGCTTGAGATTCTATTTTCTTCTTCTTCTCAATTCATAGAGAGATTAATTTATTTCTTCTAAAACATAAAAGAGTGTTAGATTATTCCTTGATGGTATACTATTTACTTAATCATCAATAAGCTTGTGTATACAACATCGATCTAGGTTCACGCGAGTTTCGATCATTAGATTGAGAACTCAAAAGTGACCGGAATAATCTTGGTATTTCTTTTGATTGTTTTTGTGACTAACAAAGAATAGAAAAGTTTGTTTGTCCATTCACAGGTTTGCAATTCAAAGAAAAGGGAGACCACGCTCCTAGGTGATCCACGTTCGTGCTAGGATTGAAGATCTTGCGGATTACCATCGACGTAAGTCAATCGGATCACGCGACAAAAGGTATTCTACTTTTTGGTTATTGTATATGCATGTTTAATTAATTAAAGGGTTTAAGGTTCATAAAGGAAAATTTTTAAAAGTCACTAAATCTATTTTTTAGTCTCGCTTCCGCTGCGTGTACTGCGATTTTTCCCTACAGCATTAGTGCACTTTTCAAAAATAAGATTTTCAAGCTCAAGTGTATGATCTAAAAACAATAAAAGATACTTGCTAAAGATTACTACTTCTCAAGTGAGTAGCTCTCAAAGATAATGATATTCAAATAAAGTTTTGCTTATCAAGCCACTCACAATCACACAAAGACATCAATCAACACAAATCATGCCAATAGACATTCTAAGAGTTTTAAACCTCTCTTTGTCCAAGGGCTTGGTGAACAAGTCCGCAAGTTGATTTTTAGTAGGCATATGCTCTAGAGTAACAATAGAATGTTCAACTTGGTCTCTAATGAAATGATGCCTAATGTCTATATGCTTTGTGCGGGAGTGTTGAACCGGATTTTTAGAGATGTTAATGGCACTTAAGTTATCACAATAAAGTGTCATTTTTCCTTGTTCTATCTCATAATCCTTGAGGATTTGTTTCGTCCAAAGTAATTGTGTGCATGCTCTTCCGGCCGCAATCATACATACAATAACACATATCATGATTAAGATCAATGTGAACAATTATCACCAAAAGATATTAAAGGAGCAAATGTCAATGAGAACCATAAGAACACTATACTAGTTCTCTAATATGACATGCTTCATGAAATAGTGCAAACAATGAGTTAAGAGATGAAAATTAAAGTAAGCAAGCAATGTGATATAGAGATACCTTTGCAAGCTATTTTCCATCAAATGTAAAGTCTTCAACCTTTTTATGAGTCCTCTTGGCTTGTTTGTCATTATGACAACAAGTTGTTGGTGTGTCGTTCCAAGAGACTAAAGACTATGCATTTCAACTCAAACAACAAAAAAAATGACTTTCTCTAAAAGTCTTAACATGATTGTCACCATATAGATATTCATAAACAACTTTTCAAAAGTTAATCAATAGATTTTGGCTGTCATAACAAATATGTGAGATAGCTAAGTTCATGTCAAGTTATATAGAAACAAAGCTAGATAGCTAAGTAACTTAACAACTTGACACTAATCTTAAAGCTACCTCACATGTGCAATCTTACACTAATAGTAAGAGCACTCACCCTCGACCCATTTGGTCTTGGGTCCACTAACACATAAACCATCATGATCATTTCTCACGGCAATAGTATATCTAGAAGATAAAACATCAACTATCTTCATTATAAAGATATTACTCATGTTAAACACATCATTATTGCTATTAACAAAGATATCATGAAGACTATGAATATGATCATGTGAAACACTCTTTTTCAACCAAATCTTCTTAACATTCTTCTTCACATGATTATCATTATCATGCACAACATTCAAAGAGTTATCATTAGAAACATGTTTATAAGAATGGCTAGGAACGTTTTTCACATCATACTTTTTAAACCAAGCATTTCTAGTATGTTCCTTTACAAGATTATTGGCAATGTGCACAAGATCCAAAGGCTTCTTGGTAGCTATGGAAGTGCTTTTCTTGTGAGACACTTTGGTTTGTTTACCTAATTGACAAAGTTCACAAATGAAAGTTCTCAAGGTGTGTTTACTTTATAAAGATAGAGGGGGGGTAAATAGATTTTATCTAATTATTACCCAATTTTCGCGTGCATGTCAATTTTAAGAAAATACCCTTAGCAAGTCAAAAATACATACAAGTGTAATAAGATGCGGAAATAATAAATGACACTTGATGTTTACGTGGAAACCCTCACGGGAAAAAACCACGGGCTGTTTAGTGCACCACACTCGGACCTCGAAATCCACTAATTGAAATGGAGTTTACAACCTATGTAGACCTCGTCTAACACTCCGGTCAATAACCCCCCACTTCTACCACGCGGGCCTTTAAAAGTGGCTCTAGTCCAATTGCTTATGTGACCACCTATTCCCGGTGTCCGACCTAATCCCGGTCAATCACACATGACTTAAATCTCTTAAAAGAGATGCACAACCCCATGTGAATATGCAATGATATCCAAATATTGCAATAAGAGCTAGGGTACTCTAGATGCTTACCTAGGATTATAAGATGACAATATAATCAATCCTAGATATCACATATCGCTATATGTCATGGCATATAACTTTAACTAAGTAAAGGATAACCAATCCTAGATACAAAGCTATCACAAAACAACACTCAATCAATTTATCACAATTAATTCTCTTTTCTTGTATTTAGCATATGATCTAAAACATACAAGTAATTTAAAAGAGATGGCTTGGTAATAAAAATATTAAAATAAGATGAAGTTAATCAAAATCTTACCAAGCAAGTTATGATGATGGAAACCCATACATGGATGCACTCTATATAGACATAGGAGATGCAATATGAAATTTGATGCAAAAAGGGTTTGATTTGAGGGGTTAAAGATGAGTTCTTGATTTGAATTTCTCTCTAATATCTCTCTTTTAAGTTTAGGGTTCTAATGAGTCAAAGAACTTGTTCAGATAATGAGAAAGTGTGATATTTATGGACATCAAGAACATGGCAAGTGAAAAGACAATTTTGCCCTTGAAATCGCACGATCGGCAGTTTCAAACGGCGGCCAGGCCACCGAATTGAACCGCCGATTGGCTCCCGAGAGGATCAGGAAACATCGGCGACTTCGTTCGGCGGTTTCGAAACTGCCGATCAGAACCGCCATTTTGGACCCGAGAGATATTTTAATCAGGTCTCAATCGGTGGTTTCGAACGGCGGCCAGGCCGCCGAACGGAACCGTCGTTTCACCAAAAATGGTAAAACCTGAAACAAATTAAAGGCGTGTTCTATATAAAGCTAGAGGGGGGGTGAATATATTTTATCTAATTATTACCCAATTTTCGCATGCAAGTCAATTTTACGAAAATGCCCATACTAGTCAAAAATACATACAAGTGTAATATAGTGCGGAATTTAAATAACACTTGATGTATACGTGGAAACCCAACCACTGGGAAAAACCACGGGCTGTATAGTGCGCCACACTCGGAACTCGAAATCACTAATTGAAATGAAGTTTACAACCTATGTAGACCTCGTCTAACACTCCGGTCTGTAACCCCTCACTTCTACCCAGCGGGCCTTTATTAGCAACCCTATTCCAATTTGCTTGAGGCCTAAGCACTCTTAGCCTCAAGACTTACTTCTCAATGAAAAGAAACAACCTATGTGAATATATATATGAATATTCAAATAACAAACAAGGCTAGGTAACCTTAGATGCTTATCTAGGATGATGATATAATCAATTTAATCAAGCCTAGATATCAATTGCTAAATGACATGTCAAATAGCTTAGCTAATCAAGATTAATTAAAAACCAAATTAGCTATCACAATCAACACTCAATCATTTTCATCACAAATAATCTCTAACTTGTATCTAGCATATAATCAAAAGCATACAAGTAATTAAAGAGATGTATTAATATGAAAAACACTAAAGTAATATGAAATTAGTGAAGAACATACCAAATAAGATGTGATGATTCAAAACCATGCATGGATCAATTCTATGAAGGCATAGAAGATCAAATATGAAATTTGATGCAAAAGGGATTTGATTTGAGTGTTTAAAGTTGAGTTCTTGATTTGATTTTTTCTCAAAAATCTCTCTTGAATGTTTAGGGTTCTAATGACTCAAGAAGCTTGATCAGAGATTAAGAAAATAAGATATTTATAGACATCAAGAATTGGGCATGTGAAAAGACAATTTTGCCCCTAAAACGCACCGTTCGGCGGTTTCAATCGGGGCCAGGCCGCCGATAACGACCGCCGAATTGAGCTCGTGAAGAACAGAGCATTAACGGCGGTTTCATTCGGCGGTTTCGTGACCGCCGATCCAACCGCCGATCCAACCGCCGAATCAAACCCGAGGGATTAAAATCGATCAGGTATGAACGGCGGTCGTGACCGCTGATCTTGACCGCATAATTGCTTCAAACCAATCTGGACTGAAACGGCGGTTTCATTCGGCGGCCAGGCCGCCAATAATAACCGCTGATCACCAACAATAGTGAAAACCAAAGAGAAGCCAAGGGCATTCTCCATAGGCGGTCTTCGCGCGAAACCAAGCACTCATTAGTGCAAGCGCGGACGTTTCAGAACAATATCGGGAAACGAATTATGAGGCACATACACACACAACAAGATATATCAACCAAAGTGCTAGTGTGTAAAGTGACATGTGAAGAGATGCACATAAAAATAAGCAAATATGCAATCATAGCAAGAATGCTAAGTGAGTGTGTGCTACTAATTCTCTTCAAAGAAAACTAAGCACAAGAGATTATACCTTTGGCGTGCTTGTATCTTGAGGTCATGGAAGGGCCTTTGATCTTCAACATTAATCACTTAGACTACCCTTACATTCACAACCCCAACATGTGGTTTGACCACGAAATAAGCCAATCAACAAAACGGGAATCCTTACAAAACCGAAGGAGAAGCCAAAGGCATCTCCACCGGCGATCATCGCGCAAAACAAAGCACACCAACATGCACGCGCGGACGTTTCCGAACAACCTTTGGGAAATGAATTTCTCCACACTAAAAGCTAATCATGCATGAAGTGCAAGTGTGGGTATTGAATGCATCATAATGCCTATCATGTCATGGCATTTCATAGAACAAGATGCAATCAATTAAAAGCAAGAAGAGATATTGAATAATCAATAAAGCACAATGCACACAAAATATAAACACAACATTCAAGAATAAGAGTTATGCATGTTGTGTGTGTGTGCAACTATATCTCTTCAAGACAATGTAAGTGTAAGGATTCCCGTTGTTTTTAATTGGCTTATTTCGTGATCAAACCATATGTGGGGGTTCTTTGTAAGGGTAGCCTAAGTATCGGTCTTATTGTTCAAAGCCCTTTGAAGACCTCGTGTTGATAAGCACCGAAGGTAAATTTCTATGTGCTTACTTTTCTTTGAAGAGATTAGTTGCACACACACACTAAACATTCATTGCATATGTGTGCATTCTCTTCGTTTGTCACAATTCACACTTGCACTTATTTATTATATTTTGTTGTGTGTATTTGTGTCTTGTTGTTGTGTAATTCGTTTCCCGATAACTTTCGGAAACGTCCGCGCATGCACGAGAATGTGCTTGGTTTAGCGCGAGGACCGCCTATGGAGAATGCCCTTGGCTTTTCCTTGGTTTTTACCTATCTAGGTGATCGGCGGTTATGATCGGCGGCCTGGCCGCTGAATGAAACCGCCGTTTCAGTCCAGATTGGTCTGAAGCATTTCTGCGGTTACGATCAGCGGTCACGACCGCCGTTCGAAACCGCCGTTTCAATACCTGATTGATTTATCTCTCAGTCTAATTCGGCGGTTGAAACGGCGGGCATGAAACCTCCGTTCGAAACCGCCGTTCATACCTGGTTGATTTTGATCTCTCTGTTCTGTTTCGGCGGTTGGGATCGGCGGTCACGAAACCACCGAATGAACCGCCGTTTTTGCTCTGTTCTTCACGAGCTCATTTCGGCGGTCATTAACGGCGGCCTGGCCGCCGATTGAAACCGCCGATCGGCGCGTTTCTTTGAAACTTACTTAAACGACCACACTTTGATTTGGCCCCCTATATATATGCCACTTTGACTTTAGGTCAATTAAGAGAGTTCATATTCAGAATTCATACTTAGGATATTTTTCAAAGAGAAGAAAAATTCCAAGAACTCCATTCTTGATTCTCAAACACTTTTTAATGATCATCAATCATCATCTAGCATCATCTTAGATCATCCAGATGTCATCTAGCATGGAATCTTCATCATACTTTGCTTGGTAAGCTTTTCACTAATATCTTACATGTTTTGTGTTTCTCTTATCTAGCAATCTCAATTAATTACTTGTTTGTTATTTTGTATGCTTTAGATACAATATTGAGATGAGTATGATGTATGTTTGAGATTTTATATTGTGCTTGCATATTAGGTTTTGTGCTTAATATTGATTAGCTAAACTAATTGACATGTCATTTAGTTTTGATATCTAGGATTGCTCTTAATTGCATATTAATCATCTTAGATAAGCATATAGGGTTTCCCTTGCTCTATGTTGCATTTTGGATATTCACATATATTCACTTAGGGTTGTATTCTCTTCATAGAGAAAGTAAGTCTTGTGTGTAGCATCCGGGATTAGGTTGCTTAGAACGCAAGCAAATTGGACTAGGTTCACTCATACCGGGATTAGGTAGGTGTGTGATTACTTCCGGGATTAGGTTGTAATCGTTTGCACATTTAGTGGATTCGAGGTTCGAGTGTGGCTTACTTACATAGCCCGTGGTTTTTCCCGTGAGGGTTTCCACGTAAAAACCAAGTGTTGTTTTAATTTCCGCACCATATTACACTTGCTTGTTTATATTATCTTGAGGGTATTTTCGTAATTTTGACTAACACGAAAAATTGGGTAAAAAGCGTAAAATCTATTCACCCCCCCTCTAGATAGCTTTATACACACCGTGCTATTATTTGTTTCAATTGGTATCAGAGCGGGTTCCTAGACATACATAGGTGATCCTTGCTTATTTTGGTGTGTTTTGCATTTTGTGTGATTTTTGATCATTCATACATTTGCATTCATTTCATTCATTCATAAACACTATGAGTGGAAACGGTGGAAATGGTGGTGGCCACGAAGGAGCTTCTAGCACAAGGCCTCCACTTCTTACCGGATTGAACTATTCCCAATGGAAAGGGAAGATGGAATCCTACATATGCCAAATTCATGACCGTGCATGGATGGCGGTGGAAGACGGATATGATCTCCCTATGATGACTCCCGAGGGTGGAGGACAAGATGTTTTGAAGCCTAAGGCGCAATGGAACGCGCAAGAGTTTGAGGCTTCTAAGTGGAATAGGAAGGCTATGCATGCCATTATGTGTGCTATGGATGAGAATCAGTACAAGCTTATTCAGAATACTCAGATTGCCAAAGTGGCATGGGACATCCTTCTAGTTGCACATGAGGGAACCGAGGTGGTGAAGGAGTCCAAGCTTCAAGTCCTCCAAACTCAGTTTGAGCTACTAAGGATGGGAGAGGATGAATGCTTCAATGACTTCGAAATCAAATTGATGGACATTGTAAATCAAAGCCATCAACTCGGAGACCCGTATTCGGATAGGAGAGTCAAGCAAAAAATTATGAGATCTCTCCCCGATAGGTTTGAATCCAAGGTGACGGCCATAGAAGAAAATAGTGGCTACATGGATATGAAGCCAAGTGAAGTGATTGGGCGTCTCCTTGCATATGAGTCTAGGAAGGCTCCTAGCACCACTACTCCTCCTAAGAAGTCTAAAGGAATAGCTTTGAAAGCATCTAAGGATGCAAAGGAGGCAAAGCATGAATCGGATGAAGACCTTGCCTTATTTGTGAAAAGGTTCAACAAGGTTATGGGGTTCAAGAAGAAGAAGGGATTTGGGTCAAGAGGACAAGATTTGAAGAAAAAGAGTTCCTTCAAGAAGTTTGAGCCTAGACAAGAGAGGACCGAAAGGAAAGGGGTCCGATGCTTTGAATGTGGTGGGATTGGTCACTTTGCCCCCGAATGTGCTAATCACAATGAAAAGAAGAAAAGCAAAGTGATGGCCGCCACTTGGAGTGGGAGTAGTGATGACTCCAATGAGGAAGATGAGTCTTCAAGTGAAGAAGAGCTCATGGCTAACCTCCTAGCTTTTGCCTCCTCATATAAGAGCAAAAGTGGTAGTGAGAAAGAGGAAATGAGTCAAGAGGAAAATGACTCAAGTGAAGAAGAAAGTGATTCCTCATCTAACTCCATAAGTAGTTTTGTGGAGAAAAAGGTGCTTGCTAAATGCCATGCCGAGTTTAATGATTTAGCAATCAAGAGCACAAGAAAGATCAAGATGTTGAGAGAAGAAAATCTTGAGCTTGCATCTCATAATGACCACTTAGGTGAACAAGTGGAAAAATTCAAGAAGATAGAAGATAAGCTAAGAGAGGAGTTAGCTTTATCTAGGAGGAATGAAGAAAGTCTAAAGAGTGAGCTTGAAGAAGTTAGAAATTCTATGACTAGGATGGATTCTAGCACCAAGAAGCTTGACCATATGCTTGGTGTTGGAAAGAGTCCATGTGACAAGAGGGGTCTTGGGTATGAAGATGACAAGAAGATCTCTACCTCTAACAAGACCGTGTTTGTCAAGAGCTTGAAGAAAGAAGAAACTTCATTTGTGCAAGCTCCTAGAAAGAAATTAGAAGTAGGACAATGCTCTAATGCACAAGTGAAGATGGGGCCAAGAAGGAAACCTCAAGCTCAACCCCCTAGGGTCCCTCAACATTCCTCCTCAAATGGCTCACAAAGGAAAGAGACCTATCATGCAACCTCAAGCTAGGAAGCAACCAAGACTGGTTCAACAACGAAATAGGATTGAATCCTTTCATCCACAAAGACAAGGACAAGGTATGATTCCTTATTTCACTCCTATATGTCATTTTTGTGGATTTGATGGTCATATTAGACCACATTGCTTTCGATATATAAAAATGTGCAAGACTAGAAGCATGATAGAGAAGAAAAAGAAAAGAGCCATGATGCATGTTCATAGGAATGATAATATTATTATGCATGATCCTAGGACATCTAGAGCCCATATACCAAAGACCACTAAGAAAGCTAAGATTGTTTCTAGGTGGATTAGAAAGAATGATATTGTTTGCCATGTTGCTCAAATAGCCTTGAAGGCAAATTCTTCTAATTTTTGGTATCTAGATAGTGGGTGCTCTAGGCACATGACGGGAAACAAGAGTTTCTTCGAGACTCTTGTTATGGAGGAAGGTGGATATGTCACTTTTGGTGATGGATCCAAAAAGAAAGTAGTAGGGAAAGGAACCATTTTCGTTCCCAGATTACCCTCCTTATCCGATGCTTTATTTGTTGATGGCTTGAAAGCCAATTTAATAAGCATTTCACATCTAAGTGATGAAGGATATTCCGTCTTGTTTTGTAAAGATGATTGCTCGATCCTAAAGCCCGATGGACAAACCTTATTGAAAGGTATGAGATCTAGCGACAATTGCTATTGTCTTGAAGCTAGAATAGTCTCAAACAATGTGTCCATGGATGAGCAAATTGAGTTGTGGCATGAAAGACTTGGCCACATGAACTTTAGGGATCTACGGACCCTTGGAAAGTTCGAGTGTGTGCGTGGCCTCCCTAAGCTTGGGAAGAAAGCCAATGGTGTTTGTGGACCTTGCCAACAAGGAAAGCAAACTAAAAGCATGCACAAAAAGGGTAAGTATCTCACCACCAAGGAGCCTCTTGAGCTTCTCCACATGGACCTCATGGGTCCTATGCAAACCGAAAGTTTGGGTGGAAAGAGATACATTTTTGTATGTGTTGATGATTTCTCTAGATTTACATGGACATACTTTCTTAGAGAAAAATCCGAAACTTTTGATAAGTTTAAAATGCTTTGTACTAAATTACAAAATGAAATGAAATCTAACATTAGAAGCATTAAACGGATTAGAAGTGACCATGGGAGAGAGTTTGAGAATGCCTCTTTTGAAAGCTTTTGTGATAGCTTAGGCATCTCCCATGAGTTTGCGGCTCCTAGGACACCTCAACAAAATGGAGTTGTTGAGAGGAAGAATAGGGTCCTCCAAGATATGGCCCGAGTGATGTTGCTTAGCAACAATGTTCCTAGGAACCTATGGGCCGAAGCCATCAATACGGCTTGCTATATAGGAAATCGTGTGTTCCTAAGGCCCGGTTCTAGAAACACCTCTTATGAGCTATGGAAGGGTAGGAAGCCAAATGTTAGCTATTTCCACACATTTGGAAGCAAATGCTACATTTTAAATGACCGTGATCAACTTGGCAAGTTTGATGCTAAGAGTGATGAGGGTATCTTTATTGGCTACGCCTTGAATAGTAAAGCCTATAGAGTTTTCAACTTGAAGACTCGAACCGTCATGGAATCATCAAATGTGGTCATTGATGATACTAGGCTCAAGTCTAATGACCATGAGGAGGAGGATGTTCTAGAGGATGACTCTCCTTTGGAGAGGGTTGTGGTGACTCCCAATGTTGGGACATCTAATGAAGTCACACAACCCATTACTAGAGTTCCTAACTTGGACTCTAATGAACCCGCTCCATGGGTTAGAAGACTCCATAACAAAGAGGATGTTATTGGAGATGTTAATGAGGGTGTTAGGACTAGGCGTCAAATAGCTAATCTAATTAGCTTTACATGCTACACCTCTCAAATAGAACCCAAAAAGGTTGATGAAGCCTTGAATGATGAATTTTGGGTTCTTGCCATGCAAGAAGAGCTAAACCAATTCGAAAGGAATGAGGTTTGGACTCTAGTTCCTAGGCCTAAGACCACTAATGTCATAGGCACTAAATGGATTTTTAGGAACAAATCCGATGAGGATGGCAACATAGTGCGGAACAAGGCTAGACTTGTAGCACAAGGGTACTCTCAAATTGAGGGTATCGACTTTGAGGAGACATTTGCTCCCGTTGCCCGCTTAGAGTCCATTAGGCTTCTCTTGTCCATCTCTTGTGTGCACAAGTTCAAATTGCACCAAATGGACGTCAAGAGTGCCTTCCTCAATGGCTTCTTGCAAGAGGAAGTGTTTGTTGAACAACCCAAGGGGTTTGTGGATGCACACCACCCCAACCATGTCTATCGCCTCAAGAAGGCACTATATGGGTTGAAACAAGCACCGAGGGCTTGGTATGAGCGCCTCACTCAATTTCTTGTTGACAATAACTACACAAGAGGTAGTGTTGACAAGACACTATTCATCAAGAGAGATAATGATGAGCTTTTCATAGCTCAAATATATGTTGATGACATAGTGTTTGGCTCCACCAACAACACCAAGGTCCAACAATTTGTTGATGTCATGTCTCATGAATTTGAGATGAGCCTTGTTGGTGAGCTTAGTTACTTCCTAAGTTTGCAAATTAGGCAACTAGACAATGGGATTTTCATAACCCAAGCCAAATATGCCAAAAACCTAGTGAAGAAGTTTGGTTTAGAAAATGCCAAACATTGTGATACACCCATGAGTACCACTTTGAAGCTAAGCAAAGATGCTAGTGGTAAAAGTGTGGAACAAACGTTATATCGTGGCATGATAGGTAGCTTGCTTTATTTGACCGCAAGTAGGCCCGATATCTCCTTTAGTGTGGGTGTGTGTGCTAGGTACCAAGCGGATCCTAAGGAGTCCCATCTCTCTTCCGTTAAGAGAATCATTCGCTATGTGAATGGGACATCCAACTATGGGATTTGGTACTCTTTTGACACTAATGCTAGTCTTGTAGGCTTTAGTGATGCGGATTGGGCAGGAAATTGTGATGATAGGAAGAGCACATCGGGCGGTTGCTTCTTTCTAGGCAACAACTTGGTGTCTTGGTTTTGCAAGAAGCAAAACTCGATTTCCTTGTCCACGGCCGAGGCCGAGTACATAGCCGCGGGGAGTGGATGCACACAACTCCTATGGATGAAGCAAATGCTAGTAGACTACGGATTCAACCAAGGTACTCTCACTCTCTTTTGTGATAACATGAGTGCTATTAATATTTCCAAGAATCCGGTGCAACATTCTAGGACTAAGCATATTGACATCCGCCATCACTTCATTAGAGAGCTTGTTGAAAATAAATGCATAGTACTTGAACATGTAGGTACAAATGATCAACTTGCGGACCTATTTACTAAACCCTTAGATGCTACTCGATTTAAAACTCTTAGTAGATCTATTGGGGTATGTCTTGTGGAGTGATGTTCAATGATTGACCCCATATGGGGAACTCAAGCAAAGAGAGCTATTTTGCATTCTTGTATCTTGCAAAAAATTTGAAATATCTTATGCCTCTTCTTTTAATTGCTTGAGTAAGCTTGGTTGTACATATGGATATATGTTTTCAAATTCTATAAGTGTGAACCTTGCTTGTCTACAATCCATGTCATATTTATGTTCAAACATGCATTTTTGGACTAGGAGATTTACATAGGAAGTATGATGTGAATGACCTATAGTTTTCTCCATGACATGATGATTCTTTAATAACATGCTAATGTCAAATGAAAAAGCATGAAATTCATATAACATGCTCACATGAAAAGCATGAATTGATGATTGCATATTCTTAAAATGCAAAACTTGTGTGAAAACTTATGAGACTCAAAATGAATAAAGGATCTTGTATCCATTCAAAGGAATTTACATTCCAAATGTCTCTCTTTCTTTATTAGTTGAACATGGTTACTATCATACGGATAATTTTATCCGGAAAAATCAAATAGGGTGCAAAGTCGCTCATGCCATGTTTCGCTTATAAAGTTGGATATAGTTGCTCTTAAATTGAAATCAATAATCTCTATATCCTTGCTTTTCCCATGACATTGGTGAAATTGGTTTGAATTCTTATTAGAAACCTTTGTCATTTGCTTTGCCAAATACCATTGTATTTTGGACTTGAATGCTATATGTCTTGTATGCAAAGCATGTTGGATTCACACATTTTCTCAAAATAAATCTCCTTGTTTCTCTCAAATTAATTGAAGTGCATAAAGTGACTTATATGTATATGCATATCTTGCATGCTTCTATCTCTCGTTGCTATGAGTGACCCGGTTGGGGACTACTCCTTTGCCTATATCATGACAAAAATGGGGAGTAGGATATGGTAAGGGGAGGTGCAAAATATAGAAGCTTTTGTGCACTTTGGGGAAAACATACATTGAGGGGGAGTAACCCGTTGAGGGGGAGCATTGCATTTATCATACATTGCATACATTTGGTAATGTTGTGCCTAAATTCTAAAAATGCAAATGCTTGGTATTGTTATCACATGATTAATCTCACACTTTTCTTGTATTAGAAATGTTAGAAACTTTTTTCAGGGATTGATTATTCTACAAGAGGATTGAAGACTTCAAGTTGCATTCTTTTATCTCTTTGTACTGTAGAATATCATTATAGTCCCATAGTTTCTATTTTTTTGTGAGGAATCATAATGAGTAATGGTTTTGTCACGAAATAGCCAAAGGGGGAGATTGTAAGGATTCCCGTTGTTTTTAATTGGCTTATTTCGTGATCAAACCATATGTGGGGGTTCTTTGTAAGGGTAGCCTAAGTATCGGTCTTATTGTTCGAAGCCCTTTGAAGACCTCGTGTTGATAAGCACTGAAGGTAAATATCTATGTGCTTACTTTTCTTTGAAGAGATTAGTTGCACACACACACTAAACATTCATTGCATATGTGTGCATTCTCTTCGTTTGTCACAATTCACACTTGCACTTATTTATTATATTTTGTTGTGTGTATTTGTGTCTTGTTGTTGTGTAATTCGTTTCCCGACAACTTTCGGAAACGTCCGCGCATGCACGAGAATGTGCTTGGTTTAGCGCGAGGACCGCCTATGGAGAATGCCCTTGGCTTCTCCTTGGTTTTCACCTATCTAGGTGATCGGCGGTTATGATCGGCGGCCTGGCCGCCGAATGAAACCGCCGTTTCAGTCCAGATTGGTCTGAAGCATTTCTGCGGTTACGATCGGCGGTCACGATCGCCGTTCGAAACCGCCGTTTCAAGACCTGATTGATTTAACTCTCAGTCTAATTCGGCGGTTGAAACGGCGGGCATGAAACCGCCGTTCGAAACCGCCGTTCATACCTGGTTGATTTTGATCTCTCTGTTCTGTTTCAGCGGTTGGGATCGGCGGTCACGAAACCGCCGAATGAACCGCCGTTTTTGCTCTATTCTTCACAAGCTCATTTCGGCGGTCATTAACGACGGCCTGGCCGCCGATCGAAACCGCCGATCGGCGCGTTTCTTTGAAACTTACTTAAACGACCACACTTTGATTTGGCCCCCTATATATATGCCACTTTGACTTTAGGTCAATTAAGAGAGTTCATATTCAGAATTCATACTTAGGATATTTTTCAAAGAGAATAAAAATTCCAAGAACTCCATTCTTGATTCTCAAACACTTTTTCATGATCATCAATCATCATCTAGCATCATCTTAGATCATCTAGATGTCATCTAGCATGGAATCTTCATCATACTTTGCTTGGTAAGCTTTTCACTAATATCTTACATGTTTTGTGTTTCTCTTATCTAGCAATCTCAATTAATTACTTGTTTGTTATTTTGTATGCTTTAGATACAATATTGAGATGAGTATGATGTATGTTTGAGATTTTATATTGTGCTTGCATATTAGGTTTTGTGCTTAATATTGATTAGCTAAACTAATTGACATGTCATTTAGTTTTGATATCTAGGATTGCTCTTAATTGCATATTAATCATCTTAGATAAGCATATAGGGTTTCCCTTGCTCTATGTTGCATTTTGGATATTCACATATATTCACTTAGGGTTATATTCTCTTCATAGAGAAAGTAAGTCTTGTGTGTAGCATCCGGGATTAGGTTGCTTAGAACGCAAGCAAATTGGACTAGGTTCACTCATACCGGGATTAGGTAGGTGTGTGATTACTTCCGGGATTAGGTTGTAATCGTTTGCACATTTAGTGGATTCGAGGTTCGAGTGTGGCTTACTTACATAGCCCGTGGTTTTTCCCGTGAGGGTTTCCACGTAAAAACCAAGTGTTGTTTTAATTTCCGCACCATATTACACTTGCTTGTTTATATTATCTTGAGGGTATTTTCGTAATTTTGACTAACACGAAAAATTGGGTAAAAAGCGTAAAATCTATTCACCCCCCCTCTAGATAGCTTTATACACACCGTGCTATTATTTGTTTCAGTAAGCACTAGATATATACCTTTGGTGCTTATCCTTTTGAGGTCTTGGAAAGGGTCTTTGATCTTCAACTAATCACCTAGACTACCCTTACAACCAAACCCCAACATGTGGTTTGCCCACGAAATAAGCCAATCAATTAACGGGAATCCTTACAATCTCCCCCTTTGGCTATTTCGTGACAAAGCCACCACTCACAATGATTCCTCACAACAAAATAGAAACTACGGGTCTATAATGATTTTCTACAATACAAAGAGATAAGATAAAATAAATCTTGAAGTCTTCAATCTTGAAGTCTTCAATCTCTTGTAGAATAATCAATCCCTGAAAAACAAAGTTTCTATACTTTCCAATACAAGACAAGGTGAGATGAATCAAGTGAGATAAATCAAGCATTTGCATTTAAGAATTTAAGTACAACATCATGCAATGTATGTAATGTGCAAATGCTCCCCCTCAAAGGGTTACTCCCCCTCAATAAGTATTCTCCCCAACATGCACAATTGCTACTACAATTTGCAACTCCCCTTACCACAACCTACTCCCCCTTTTTGTCATGATATAGACAAAGGAGTAGTCCCCAATCGGGTCACTCAAGGCAAAGAGAGATAGTAGCATTCTAGATATTTGCAAAATCAATATAAGTCACTTTATGCAATCTCAATTAATTGGAGAGAAACAAGGAGATTTATTTATAGAAAATGTGTGAATCAAAAAATTGCTTTGCATACAAGACATGTAGCATTTAAGTCCAAAATACCATGGTATTTGGCAAAGCAAATGACAAAGGTTTTTAATATGAATTCAACCAATTTCACCAATGTCATAAGAGAAGCAAGGATATAGGTTTTCATTGATTTCAATTTAAGAACAACTATATCCAACTTTATAAGCCAAACATGTCATGAGCGACTTTGCACCCTACTTGATTTTTCCGGATAAGATATCCGTATGATAGTAGACATGTTCAACCAATAAAGAAAGAGAGACATTTGGATTGTAAAATCCTTGAATGGATACAAGATCCTTTTTCATTTGAGTCTCACAAGCTTTTTCACACATTATTGCAGTTAAGAATTGCAATCAACAAAACATGCTTTTTAAGATTAGCATTTAGCATGTCATTTAGCAATCATCATGTCATGGAGATCATTATAGGTCATTCAAATTATATCCTATGTAAATATCTCCTAGTCCAAAAATGCATGTTTGAACATAAATATGACATGGATTGCAATACAAGCATTGATCACACTTATTGAATAGAAAATTTATATACATAGTGTAACCAAGCTTACTCAAGCAACAAAAAGAGAAGCATAAGATATTTCAAATTTTTTGCAAGTGACAAGAATGCAAAATAACTCTCTTTGCTTGAGATCCCTATATGGGGTCAATTTTCCATACCGCTTCAAGGAAGGGCATGAGGTCCTAAAGACCTTCTAAGTCCATTGGACCTAGTTGAACCTATTTGAGACTTGTTAGTCTCGTAGCAAGCGGGTTCATTCTTTTTAATCCACTTAAGTGACACAAAGTCAATCCTAGTGGACAAAGGTTCTAGAGTACAAGATGAAAAAGGATCATGTAAATGATTTTCTTCCTTTTTATGAAGCATCTTAGCTCTAGCCTTTTTCTTGTCAAGCATGCTTTTAGCTCTACACATTTCAATGTAATGCAAGCAACTTGGTCTAATATGACCAACAATACCACAAAAATGACAAGTGGGAATAAAGTTAGGAATCATACCATTCTCTTTAGCATGGATAGGTGCTTTCCCTTGTCGTTGTGGTTGTCTTGGTTGTTGGATAGGATCTCTCCTCCTTTGTTGATAACCAAGATGAGGTTGCTTGCTTGTCTGAGCTTGCATGACTGAACTCTTCCCATGTTGTTTTTGAGTTTGAGGGAAGATAGGGTGAGGAGCCCTTTGGGTGTGAGCATGAGCTTGACCTTTTGGTGCCGCAAATACTTGGGCACTTCTTGAACACTCTCCTAGGTCAATCTAGTTCCTAGGGTGTTGAGGAGGAGGGGACATATTGAAGTTCATGTCCATGACACAGGATGTCTTGCTTGTGGAGGAGGCATCCTTGTCATCAATGTAGCCAAGACCTCTCTTGTCACTTGGCTTTCTTCCAACTCCCAACATGTGGTCAAGCTTCTTGGTGCTTGAAGTCATATCTTAGCCATTAAGACCTTAACTTCTTCAAGCTCTCTTTTCAGCTCTTCTTCTCTCCTCTTAGATAAGGCTAAGTCTTCTTTTAGCTTATTTTCATCCTCCATGGATCTCACCACTTCTTCACATAAGTGGTCTACTAGTGTTGAAAGCTCTAGATTTTCTTCTTTTAATCTTCTAATTTCTTTCTTGTTCCTCATCATCAAGCTCTCAACTTTGACTTTGAAGTCATTAAGATCCATACGCTCCACATATCCATTTGTGGAGATAGATGACAAATATTTAACACTTGTGTTGAAACAAATTATAGCACGGTGTGTATAAAACTCTCTAGAGGGGGGTGAATAGATTTTAAGCTTATTACCCAATTTTTCGTGATTAGTCAAAATTACGAAATTACCCCTAAATAGATAAAGCAATAAATCAAGTATAAAATGCGGAAATTAAATAACACTTGATTTTTACGTGGAAACCCTCACGGGAAAAACCACGGGCTAGTAAGTAAGCCACACTCGAACCTCGAATCCACTAAATGTGTAAACGATTACAACCTAATCCCGGAAGTAATCACACACCTACCTGATCCTGGTATAAATGAACCTAGTCCGACTGCTTGCAAATTAAGCAACCTAATCCCGGTCACAACACAAGACTTAATTCTCTAAAAAGAGATTAACACCCTAAGTGAATATATGAATATTCAAATGCAACATAGAGCAAGGGAAACCCTATATGCTTATCTAAGATGATGAATATGCAATTAAAAACAATCCTAGATATTAAAGCTAAATGACATGTCAATTAGCTTAGATAATCATAGATTAGAGAAACCTAGATATCTATCATAAAAACAACACTCAATCAAATCAACACAACAATCTCTATCTTGAATATTAGAATATAATCTAAGAACAATCAAGTAATAAAAGAGATGCCATAATAAATTAAACACTAATTATGTATGATAATAGTGAAAAACTTACCAAAGCAAGTGTGATGATCAAAGACCCATGCAAGCAAGCATCCTAGATATGCTAGAGAATGCTAGATAAACTTTGATGCAAATGGATTTTGGTTTGAGTGTTTGATGAGCAAACTTGATTGCTTTCTCTCTTAAAAATCTCTCTTTTTAAAGTAGGGTTCTTGATGATTAAAGAGTCACATTCAGAACAAGAGAAAGTGATGTATTTATAGGCATGAAAAATAGAGCATGTGAAAAGACAAGTTTGCCCCTGAAACGCACCGATCGGCAGTTTCAATCGGCGGCCAGGCCACCGATCATAACCGCCGAATTGGCCCGAGAGGAACAGGGGACCAACGGCGGTTTCATTCGGCGGTTTCGTGACCGCCGATCTAATCGCCGAATCAAACCTGAGATTGAAAAATGAATCAGGTATGAAAACGGCGGTTTCATTCGTGACCGCCGATTCAACCGCCGAATTAGGCCGAGAGATAAAATCAATCAGGTCTTGAACGGCGGTTTCGAACGGCGGTCGTGACCGCCGATCATAACCGTAGAATCACTCCATAAGCAAACGGCGGTTTCATTCGGCGGCCAGGCCGCCGATCATAACCGCCGATCACCAATGAAGGTGAAAACCAAGGAGAAGCCAAGGGCATTCTCCGTAGGCGGTCCTCGCGCTAAACCAAGCACATTCTAGTGCATGCGCGGACGTTTCCGAAAACTATCGGGAAACGAATTACAAGACAACAAGACACAATTACACACAACAAAATATAACAAATAAGTGCAAGTGTGAAATGTGACAAGTGAAGAGAATGCACACATATGCAATGTATGTTAAGTGTGTGTGTGCAACTAATCTCTTTAAAGAAAAGTAAGCACAAATAAATTTACCTTCGGTGCTTATCAAGACGAGGTCTTCAAAGGGCTTGAGCAATAACACGATACCTAGGCTACCCTTACAAAGAACCCCCAACATGTGGTTTGTCCACGAAATGAGCCAATCAACATATGGGAACCTTACAATCTCCCTCTTTTGCTATTTCGTGACAAAACCACCACTCACATTGATTCCTCACAAAGAAATAGAAACTACGGGACAACTATGATTTTCTACAACACAAAGAGATAAGAAAATAAAACTTCAAGTCTTCAATCTCTTGTAGAATAATCAAGCCCTGAAAAGAAAGTTTCTAACATTTCCAATACAAGTAAAAAGTGAGATGAATCAAGTGAGAACAAAACCAAGCATTTGCATTAAAAAAAAATAGGCACAACATTATGCAATGTATGTGTATGCAATGCTCCGGGTTACTCCCCCTCAATGAATGTTCTCCCCCTCAATGAATTGCTTCTATTTTGCAACTCCCCTTACCATATCCTACTCCCCCTTTTTGTCATGAGATAGGCAAAGGAGTAGTCTCCAACCGGGTCACTCATAGCAACGAGAGATAGAAGCATGCAAGATATTTGCATATACATATAAGTCACTTTATGCACCTCAATTAATTGAAGAGAAACGAGGAGATTTATTTGGGAGAAAATGTGTGAATCAAACATGTTTTGCATACAAAACATGTAGCATTTAAGTCCAAAATACAATGGTATTTGGCAAAGCAAATGACAAAGGTTTCTAATAAGAATTCAAACCAATTTCACCAAAGTCATGAGTAAAGCAAGGATATAGAATATATTGATTTCAATTTAAGAACAACTATATCCAACTTTATAAGCGAAACATTGCATGAGCGACTTTGCACCCTATTTGATTTTTCCGGATAAGATGTCCGTATGATAGTAGCCATGTTCAACCAATAAAGAAGGAGAGACATTTGGAATGTAAATTCCTTTGAACGGATACAAGATCCTTTATTCATTTTGAGTCTCATAAGCTTTCACACAAGGTTTTGCATTTTAAGAGTATGCAATCATCAATTCATGCTTTTCAAGAGAGCATGTTATATGAATTTCATGCTTTTTCATTTGACATTAGCATGTTATTTAAGAATCATCATGTCATGGAGATAATCATAGGTCATTCAAATCATACTTCCAATATACATCTCCTAGTCCAAAAATGCATGTTTGAACATAAATATGACAAGGATTGTAAATGTAAGGTTCCCATTTGTTGATTGGCTCATTTCATGGACAAACCACATGTTGGGGTTCTTTGTAAGGGTAGCCTAAGTATCGGTCTTATTGTTCGAAGCCCTTTGAAGACCTCGTGTTGATAAGCACCGAAGGTAAATTTCTATGTGCTTACTTTTCTTTGAAGAGATTAGTTGCACACACACACTTAACATTCATTGCATATGTGTGCATTCTCTTCACTTGTCACATTTCACACTTGCACTTATTTATTATATTTTGTTGTGTGTAATTGTGTCATGTTGTCGTGTAATTCGTTTCCCCATAACTTTCGGAAAGGTCCGCGCATGCACTTGAATGTGCTTGGTTTAGCGCGAGGACCGCCTATAGAGAATGCCCTTGGCTTCTCCTTGGTTTTCACCTTTCTAGGTGATCGGCGGTTATGATCGGCGGCCTGGCCGCCGAATGAAATCGCCGTTTCAGTCCAGATTGGTCTGAAGCATTTCTGCGGTTAAGATCGGCGGTCACGACCGCCGTTCGAAACCGCCGATTCAAGACCTGATTGATTTATCTCTCAGTCTAATTCGGCGGTTGAATCGGCGGTCACAAAACCGCCGTTCATACCTGATTGATTTTAATCTCTCTGGTTTGATTCGGCGGTTGGGATCGGTGGTCACGAAACCGCCGAATGAACCGCCGTTTATGCTCTGTTCTTCACGAGCTCAATTCGGCGGTCATTATCGGCGGCCTAGCCGCCGATTGAAACCACCGATCGGTGCGTTTCTTTGAAACTTACTTAAACGACCACACTTTGATTTGGCCCCCTATATATATGCCATTTTGTCTTTAGGTCAATGAAGGGAGTTCATATTCAGAATTCATACTTAGGATATTTTTCAAAGAGAAGAAAAATTCCAAGAACTCATTTTTTATTACTCAAACACTTTTTCATGATCATCAATCATCATCTAGCATCATCCTTGATCTTCTAGATGTCATCTTGCATGGATTCTTCATCATACTTTGCTTGGTAAGCTTTTCACTAATATCTTACATATTTTGTGTTTCTCTTAGCTAGCAATCTCAATTAATTACTTGTATGTTATTTTATATACTTTGAATACAAGTTTGAGATTAGCATGATGTATGTTTGAGAAGTTGTTTTGTGATAGCTAATTAAGTTTTGTGCTTAATCTTGATTAGCTAAACTATTTGACATGTCATTTAGTTTTGATATCTAGGATTGTTCTAATTGCATATTAATCATCTTAGATAAGCATATATGGTTCCCTTGCTCTATGTTGCATTTGGATATTCATATATTCACTTAGGGTTGTTATTCTCTTCATAGAGAAAGTAAGTCTTGTGTGTAGCATCTGGGATTAGGTTGCTTAGATCGCAAGCAAATTGGACTAG
Organism: Acer yangbiense; assembly: GCA_008009225.1. Taxonomy (NCBI): domain Eukaryota; kingdom Viridiplantae; phylum Streptophyta; class Magnoliopsida; order Sapindales; family Sapindaceae; genus Acer; species Acer yangbiense. The sequence continues at coordinate 30,188,329 of CM017764.1, forward strand.
GTTCACTCATACCGGGATTAGGTAGGTGTGTAATTACTTCCGGGATTAGGTTGTAATTGTTTACACATTTAGTGGATTCGAGGTTCGAGTGTGGCTTACTTACTAGCCCGTGGTTTTTCCCGTGAGGGTTTCCACGTAAAAATCAAGTGTTATTTAATTTCCGCATTTTATACTTGATTTATTGCTTTATCTATTTAGGGGTAATTTCGTAATTTTGACTAACAAGAAAAATTGGGTAAAAAGCTTAAAATCTATTCACCCCCCCCTCTAGATAGTTTTATACACACTGTGCTATAATTTGTTTCAGTAAACAAGCAAGGTTCACACTTATAGTATTGAAAACATATATACATATGTGCAACTAAGCTTACTCAAACAAATAAAAGAAGAGGCATAAGTTATTTAGAATTTTTTGCAAGATACAAGAATGCAAAATAGCTCTCTTTGCTTGAGTTCCCCATATGGGGTCAATTAACAAAACACATCACTCCACAAGACATATCCTAGTAGATCTACTTAGTGTTTTAAATCGAGTAGAATCTAAGGGTTTAGTAAATAGGTCCGCAAGTTGATCATTAGTACCTACATGTTCAAGTACTATGCATTTATTTTCAACAAGCTCTCTAATGAAATGATGTCGGATGTCAATATGCTTAGTTCTAGAATGTTGCACCGGATTCTTGGAAATATTAATGGCACTCATGTTATCACAAAAGAGAGTGAGAGTACCTTGGTTGAATCCGTAGTCTACTAGCATTTGCTTCATCCATAGGAGTTGTGTGCATCCACTCCCCGCGGCTATGTACTCGGCCTCGGCCGTGGACAAGGAAATCGAGTTTTGCTTCTTGCAAAAACCAAGACACCAAGTTGTTGCCTAGGAAGAAGCAACCGCCCGATATGCTTTTCCTATCATCACAATTTCCTGCCCAATCCGCATCACTAAAGCCTACAAGACTAGCATTAGTGTCAAAAAAGTACCAAATCCCATAGTTGGAAGTCCCATTCACATAGCGAATGATTCTCTTTACGGAAGAGAGATGGGACTCCTTGGGATCCGCTTGGTACCTAGCACACACACCCACACTAAAAGATATATCGGGCCTACTTGCGGTCAAATAAAGCAAGCTACCTATCATGCCCTGATATAGAGTTTGTTCCACACTTTTACCACTAGCATCCTTGCTTAGCTTCAAAGTGGTACTCATGGGTGTATCACAATGTTTGGCATTCTCTAAACCAAACTTCTTCACTAGGTTTTTGGCATATTTGGCTTGGGTTATGAAAATCCCATCATCTAATTGCCTAATTTGCAAACTGAAAAGAATACGGTGTGTTCTAAATATGTTATCTAGAGGGGGGGTGAATAGATTTTATCTAATTATTACCCAATTTTCGCATGCAAGTCAATTTTACGAAAATGCCCCTACTAGTCAAAAATACATACAAATATAATATAGTGCGGAATTTAAATAACACTTGATGTATACGTGGAAACCCAACCACTGGGAAAAACCACAGGCTGTATAGTGCGCCACACTCGGAACTCGAAATCACTAATTGAAATGAAGTTTACAACCTATGTAGACCTCGTCTAACACTCCGGTCTGTAACCCCTCACTTCTACCCAGCGGGCCTTTATTAGCAACCCTATTCCAATTTGCTTAAGGCCTAAGCACTCTTAGCCTCAAGACTTACTTCTCAATGAAGAGAAACAACCTATGTGAATATATATGAATATTCAAATAACAAACAAGGCTAGGTAACCTTAGATGCTTATCTAGGATGATGATATAATCAATTTAATCAAGCCTAGATATCAATTGCTAAATGACATGTCAAATAGCTTAGCTAATCAAGATTAAGCAAAAACCTAATTAGCTATCACAATCAACACTCAATCATTTTCATCACAAATAATCTCTAACTTGTATCTAGCATATAATCAAAAGCATACAAGTAATTAAAGAGATGTATTAATATGAAAAACACTAAAGTAATATGAAATTAGTGAAGAACATACCAAATAAGATGTGATGATTCAAAACCATGCATGGATCAATTCTATGAAGGCATAGAAGATCAAATATGAAATTTGATGCAAAAGGGATTTGATTTGAGTGTTTAAAGTTGAGTTATTGATTTGATTTTTTCTCAAAAATCTCTCTTGAAAGTTTAGGGTTCTAATGACTCAAAGAACTTGATCAGAGAATGAGAAAATAAGATATTTGTAGACATCAAGAATTGGGCATGTGAAAAGACAATTTTGCCCCTGAAACGCACCGTTCGGCTGTTTCAATCGGCGGCCAGGCCACCGATAACGACCGCCGAATTGAGCTCATGAAGAACAGAGCATTAACGGCGGTTTCATTCGGCGGTTTCGCGACCGCCGATCCAACCGCCGAATCAAACCCGAGGGATTAAAATCGATCAGGTATGAACGGCGGTTTCGAACGGCGGTCGTGACCTCCGATCTGGACCGCATAATTGCTTCAGACCAATCTGAACTGAAACGGCGGTTTCATTCGGCGGCCAGGCCGCCGATCACCAACAATGGTGAAAACCAAGGAGAAGCCAAGGGCATTCTCCATAGGTGGTCTTCGCGCGAAACCAAGCACTCATTAGTGCAAGCGCGGACGTTTCCGAACAATGTCGGGAAACGAATTATAAGGCACATATACACACAACAAGATATATCAACCAAAGTGCTAGTGTGTAAAGTGACATGTGAAGAGATGCACATAAAAATAAGCAAATATGCAATCATAGCAAGAATGCTAAGTGTGTGTGTGCTACTAAATCTCTTCAAAGAAAACCAAGCACAAGAGATTATACCTTTGGCGTGCTTGTATCTTGAGGTCATGGAAGGGCCTTTAATCTTCAACATTAAACACTTAGACTACCCTTACATTCAAAACCCCAACATGTGGTTTGACCACGAAATAAGCCAATCAACAAAACGGGAATCCTTACACAAACCTAGGAAGTAACTAAGCTCACCAACAAGACTCATCTCAAATTCATGAGACATGACATCAACAAATTGTTGGACCTTGGTGTTATTGGTGGAGCCAAATACAATGTCATCAACATAGATTTGAGCTATAAATAACTTATCTTTGTTTCTCTTGATGAACAAGGTCTTGTCAACACTACCTCTTGTGTAGTCACTGTCAACAAGAAATTGAGTGAGGCACTCATACCAAGCCCTCGGTGCTTGTTTCAACCCATATAGTGCCTTCTTGAGGCGATAGACATGGTTGGGGTGGTGTGCATCCACAAACCCCTTGGGTTGTTCAACAAACACTTCCTCTTGCAAGAAGCCATTGAGGAAGGCACTCTTGACATCCATTTGGTGCAATTTGAACTTGTGCATACAAGAAATGGACAAGAGAAGCCTAATGGACTCTAAACGGGCAACGGGAGCAAAAGTCTCCTCAAAGTCGATACCCTTAATTTGAGAGTATCCTTGTGCTACAAGTCTAGCCTTGTTCCGCACTATGTTGCCATCCTCATCAGATTTGTTCCTATAAATCCACTTAGTGCCTGTCACATGAGTGTTTTTAGGTGTAGGAACTAGAGTCCAAACCTCATTCCTTTCGAATTGGTTTAGCTCTTCTTGCATGGCTAGAACCCAAAATTCATCATTTAAGGCTTCATCAACCTTTTTGGGTTCAATTTGAGAGGTGTAGCATGTAAAGCTAATGAGATTAGCTATTTGACGCCTTGTCCTAACACCCTCGTTCACATCTCCAATAACATCCTCTTTATTATGGAGTCTTCTAACCCATGGAGCGAGTTCATTAGAGTCCAAGAGAGGGACTCTAGTAATAGGTTGTGTGACTTCATTAATGTCATTGGACGTCCCAACGTTGGGAGTCACCACAACCCTCTCCAAAGGAGAGTCATCATCTAAAACTTCCTCCTCCTCATGGTCATGAGACTTGAGCCTTGTATCATCAATAACAACATTCGATGATTCCATGACGGTTCGAGTCTTCAAGTTGAAAACTCTATAGGCTCTACTATTCAAGGCATAGCCAATAAATATACCCTCATCACTCTTAGCATCAAACTTGCCAAGTTGATCACGGTCATTTAAAATGTAGCATTTGCTTCCAAATGTGTGGAAGTAGCTAACATTTGGCTTCCTACACTTCCATAACTCATAGGAGGTGTTTCTAGATCCGGGCCTTAGGAAAACATGATTCCCTATATAGGAAGCCGTATTGACGGCTTCGGCCCATAGGTTCCTAGGGACATTGTTGCTAAGCAACATCACTCGGGCCATCTCTTGAAGGACCCTATTCTTCCTCTCAACAACTCCATTTTTTTGAGGTGTCCTAGGAGCCGAGAACTCATGGGAGATGCCTAAGCTATTGCAATAGCTTTCAAAAGAGGCATTCTCAAATTCCCTCCCATGGTCACTTCTAATCCGTTTAATGCTTTTATTGTTAGAATTCATTTCATTTTGTATTTTAGTACAAAGCATTTTAAACTTATCAAAAGTTTCGGATTTTTCTCTAAGAAAATATGTCCATGTAAATCTAGAGAAATCATCAACACAAACAAAAATGTATCTCTTTCCACCTAAACTCTCGGTTTGCATAGGACCCATGAGATCCATGTGGAGAAGCTCTAGGGGCTCCTTGGTGGAGAGATACTTGCCCTTTTTGTGCATGCTTTTAGTTTGTTTTCCTTGTTGGCAAGGTCCACAAATACCATTGGCTTTCTTCCCAAGCTTAGGGAGGCCACGCACACACTCGAACTTTCCAAGGGTTCTTAAATCCCTAAAGTTCATGTGGCCAAGTCTTTCATGCCACAACCTTATTTGCTCATCCATGGACATATTGTTTGAGACTATTCTAGCTTCAAGACAATAGCAATTGTTGCTAGATCTCATACCTTTCAATAAGGTTTGTCCATCGGGCTTTAGGATCGAGCAATCATCTTTACAAAACAAGACGGAATATCCTTCATCACTTAGATGTGAAATGCTTATTAAATTGGCTTTCAAGCCATCAACAAATAAAGCATCGGATAAGGAGGGTAATCCGGGAACGGAAATGGTTCCTTTCCCTACAACCTTCTTTTTGGATCCATCACCAAAAGTGACATATCCTCCTTCCTCCATAACAAGAGTCTCGAAGAAACTCTTGTTTCCCGTCATGTGCTTAGAGCACCCACTATCTAAATACCAAAAATTAGAAGAATTTGCCTTCAAGGCTATTTGAGCAACATGGCAAACATTTTCATTCTTTCTAATCCACCTAGAAACAATCTTAGCTTTCTTAGTGGTCTTAGGTACATGGGCTCTAGATGTTCTAGGATCATGCATAATCATATTATCATTCCTGGGAACATGCATCATGGCTCTTTTCTTTTTCTTCTCTATCATGCTTATAGTTTTGCACATTTTTATATATCGAAAGCAATGTGGTCTAATATGACCATCAAATCCACAAAAGTGACATATAGGAGTAAAATAAGGAATCATACCTTGTCCTTGTCTTTATGGATGAAAGGGTTCAATCCGTCTTCGTTGTTGAACCGGTCTAGATTGCTTCCTAGCTTGAGGTTGCATGATAGGTCTCTTTCCTTTGTGAGCCAATTATGGAGGAATGTTAGCTTGAGGGACCCTAGGAGGTTGAGCTTGAGTTTGCCTTCTTGGCCCCATCTTCACTTGTGCATTTGAACATTGTCCTACTTCTAACTTCTTCCTAGGAATTTGCACATATGAAGTTTCTTCGTTCTTCAAACTCTTGACAAACAAGGTCTTGTTAGAGGTTGAGATCTTCTTGCCATCTTCATACCCAAGACCCCTCTTGTCACATGGACTCTTTCCAACCCCAAGCATATGGTCAAGCTTCTTGGTGCTAGAATCCATCCTAGTCATAGACTCTCTTACTTCTTCAAGTTCCCTCTTTAGACTTTCTTCATTCCTCCTAGATAAGACTAACTTCTCTCTTAGCTTATCTTCCATCTTCTTGAATTTTTCCACTTGTTCACCTAAGTGGTCATTATGAGATGCAAGCTCAAGATTTTCTTCTCTCAACATCTTGATCTTTCTTGTGCTCTTGATTGCTAAATTATTAAACTCGGCATGATATTTAGCAAGCACCTTTTTCTCCACAAATCCATTTATGGAATTAGAAGAGGAATCACTTTCTTCTTCACTTGAGTCATTTTCCTCTTGACTCATTTCCTCTCTCTCACTAGCACTTTTGCTTTTATGGGAGGAGGCAAAAGCTAGGAGATTAGCCATGAGCTCTTCATCATCCGAAGACTCATCTCCCTCATAGGAGTCATCACTACTTCCACTCCAAGTGGCAGCCATCACTTTTCCCTTTTTCCTCTCATTGTGATATGCACATTCGGGGGCAAAGTGACCTATACCACCACACTCGAAACATTGGACCCCTTTCCTTTCGGTCCTTTCTTGCCTAGGTTCAAACTTCTTGAAAGAGCCCTTTTTCTTCACATCTTGACCTTTTGATCCTAATCCCTTTCTTCTAAACTTCATAACCTTGTTGAACCTTTTTACAAACAAGGCAAGTTCTTCATCCGAGTCAACCTTCTTTGCCTCCTTTTCATCCTTGGAGGTTTTTAAAGCAATACCTTTTTACTTTTTAGTGGGTGTGGAGATAGGCCCTTTCCTAGACTCATAAGCTAGAAGTCTCCCAATCACCTCACTCGGCTTCATATCCTTATATCCACTATTTTCTTCTAAAGCCGTCACCTTCGATTCAAACCTATCGGGTAGAGATCTCATAATCTTTTGCTTGATTCTCCTATCCGAATATGGATCACCAAGTTGATGGCTTTGGTTGACTATATCCATCAACTTGATCTCGAAGTCGTTGAAGCACTCATTCTCCTCCATCTTAAGCATCTCGAATTGAGTTTGGAGGACTTGAAGCTTAGAGTCCTTCACCACTTTGGTTCCCTCATGTGCAATCTCTAGGATGTCCCAAGCCTCCTTAGCTATCCTAGTATTTTGAATCATTTTATATTGATTTTCATCCATAGCACACAAGATGGCATACATCGCCTTCCTATTCCACTTTGAAGCCTTAAACTCTTGCGCGTTCCATTGCGCCTTTGGCTTCAATACTTCTTCTCCTCCACCATCGGGAGTCATCTTGGGTAGATCATATCCGTCTTCCACCGCCATCCATGCACGGTCATGAATTTGGCATATGTAGGATTCCATCTTCCCTTTTCATTGGGAATAGTTCAATCCGGTAAGAAGTGGAGGCCTTGTGCTTGAAGCATCTTCGTTGCCACCACCATTTCCACCGTTTCCACTCATAATATTTATGAATGAATGAAATGAATGCAAATGTATGAATGATCAAAAATCACACAAAATGCAAAACACACCAAAATAAGCAAGGATCACCTATGTATGTCTAGGAACCCGCTCTGATACCAATTGAAACAAATTATAGCACGGTGTGTATAAAACTCTCTAAAGGGGGGGGGGGGGGTGAATAGATTTTAAGCTTATTACCCAATTTTTCGTGATTAGTCAAAATTACGAAATTACCCCTAAATAGATAAAGCAATAAATCAAGTATAAAATGCGGAAATTAAATAACACTTGATTTTTACGTGGAAACCCTCACGGGGAAAAACCACGGGCTAGTAAGTAAGCCACACTCGAACCTCAAATCCACTAAATGTGTAAACGGTTACAACCTAATCCCGGAAGTAATCACACACCTACCTAATCCCGGTATAAATGAACCTAGTCCGATTGCTTGCGAATTAAGCAACCTAATCCCGGTCACAACACAAGACTTAATTCTCTAAAAAGAGATTAACACCCTAAGTGAATATATGAATATTCAAATGCAACATAGAGCAAGGGAAACCCTATATGCTTATCTAAGATGATGAATATGCAATTAAAAACAATCCTAGATATTAAAGCTAAATGACATGTCAATTAGCTTAGATAATCATAGATTAGAGAAACCTAGATATCTATCATAAAAACAACACTCAATCAAATCAACACAACAATCTCTATCTTGAATATTAGAATGTAATCTAAGAACAATCAAGTAATAAAAGAGATGCCATAATAAATTAAACACTAATTATGTATGATAATAGTGAAAAACTTACCAAAGCAAGTGTGATGATCAAAGACCCATGCAAGCAAGCATCCTAGATATGCTAGAGAATGCTAGATGAACTTTGATGCAAATGGATTTTGGTTTGAGTGTTTGATGAGCAAACTTGATTGCTTTCTCTCTTAAAAATCTCTTTTTTTAAAGTAGGGTTCTTGATGATTAAAGAGTCACATTCAGAACAAGAGAAAGTGATGTATTTATAGGCATGAAAAACAGAGCATGTGAAAAGACAAGTTTGCCCCTGAAACGCACCGATCGGCGGTTTCAATCGGCGGCCTGGCCGCCGATCATAACCGCCGAATTGGCCCGAGAGGAACAGGGGACCAACAGCGGTTTCATTCGGCGGTTTCGTGACCGCCGATCTAACCGCCGAATCAAACCTGAGATTGAAAAATCAATCAGGTATGAAAACGGCGGTTTCATTCTTGACCGCCGAATTAGGCTGAGAGATAAAATCAATCAGGTCTTGAACGGCGGTCGTGACCGCCGATCATAACCGCAGAATTGCTCCATACACTACTGGAAGCAAACGGCGGTTTCATTCGGGGGCCAGGCCACCGATCATAACCGCCGATCACCAATGAAGGTGAAAACCAAGGAGAAGCCAAGGGCATTCTCCGTAGGGGGTCCTTGCGTTAAACCAAGCACATTCTAGTGCATGCGCGGACATTTTCGAAAACTATCGGGAAGCGAATTACAAGACAAAAAGACACAATTACACACAACAAAATATAACAAATAAGTGCAAGTGTGAAATGTGACAAGTGAAGAGAATGCACACATATGCAATGTATGTTAAGTGTGTGTGTGCAACTAATCTCTTTAAAGAAAAGTAAGCACAAAGAAATTTACCTTCGGTGCTTATCAATACGAGGTCTTCAAAGGGCTTGAGCAATAACACGATACCTAGGCTACCCTTACAAAGAACCCCCAACATGTGGTTTGTCCACGAAATGAGCCAATCAACAAATGGGAACCTTACATGTGTCGTCTCCTATACTCTCCATTTCACCAATGGAGTCATCTCCTTCATCAAGATCATCAAATTTGTCTCTTGATGAGGAATGAGCCAAATCCCGATGAGTAGCTATACCAACTACTTCTATATCTTTTTCTTCTTGGAGATCACAAGAAAAAGCAACTCTGCCATCTTCTTCAACTTCTACACTCTTGGCTCCAAATTCTATGTAGATGATGGCAAGTTCTTCATCACTTGAAGGATTTTTGTCATCTTCATATTTATCCCATAAGGTGGCCAACGCCTTTCCTTTTCTTCTATCCTTCAAGTTTCCACACTCCGGGGAGATATGCCCGAATCCTCCACATTCGTAGCAATGCGTCCCCTCTCTTGAAAACACTTTTTGGTTTGTCTTGTCATTGAGTCCCATGTCTTCAATTGAGATAACCTCCTTCTTGTCATGCTTCGAAGTCTCCAAAGCAATTGTCTTCTTCTTCTTAGGAGGTGAGGTGGTCAACTTCTTCTTAGGAGGTGAGGTGGTTAATTTCACAACTCTCCTAAATCTCTCTTGGAAGAGAGACATCTCCTCAACGGAGTCAATTTCTTCTCTCACAAAATCACTCATAGTGTTTGCGTTGAATGAATGCAAATGAGAAGAATGCAAAATGTATGAAATCAATCAAATACATACAAAATGCAAAACACACCAACAATGAGCAAAGGATCACCTAAGTATATCTAGGAACCCGCTCTGATACCAATTGAAAGTTCTCAAGGTGTGTTTACTTTACAAAGCTAGAGGGGGGGAGGGGGGGAGGGGGGGGGGGGGGTGAATAGATTTTATCTAATTATTACCCAATTTTCGCATGCATGTCAATTTTAAGAAAATACCACTAGCAAGTCAAAAATATGTACAAGTGTAATAAGATGCGGAAATAATAAATGACACTTGATGTTTACGTGGAAACCCTCACGAGAAAAAACCACGGGCTGTTTAGTGCGCCACACTCGGACCTCGAAATCCACTAATTGAAATGGAGTTTACAACCTATGTAGACCTCGTCTAACACTCCGGTCAATAACCCCGCACTTCTACCACGCGGGCCTTTAAAAGTGGCTCTAGTCCAATTGGTTATGTGACCACCTATTCCCGGTGTCCGACCTAATCCCGGTCAATCACACAAGACTTAAATCTCTCAAAAGAGAAGCACAACCCTATGTGAATATGCAATGATATCCAAATATTGCAATAAGAGCTACGGTACTCTAGATGCTTACCTAGGATTATAAGATGACAATATAATCAATCCTAGATATCACATATAGCTATATGTCATGACATATAACTTTAGCTAAGTAAAGGATAACCAATCCTAGATACAAAGCTATCACAAAACAACACTCAATCAATTCATCACAATTAATTCTCTTTTCTTGTATTTAGCATATGATCTAAAACATACAAGTAATTTAAAAGAGATGGCTTGGTAATAAAAATATTAAAATAAGATGAAGTTAATCAAAATCTTACCAAGCAAGTTGTGATGATGCAAACCCATACATGGATGCACTCTATATAGACATAGGAGATGCAATATGAAATTTGATGCAAAAAGGGTTTGATTTGAGTGGTTAAAAGTGAGTTCTTGATTTGAATTTCTCTCAAATATCTCTCTTTTAAGTTTAGGGTTCTAATGAGTCAAAGAACTTGTTCAGATAATGAGAAAGTGTGATATTTATAGACATCAAGAACAGGGCAAGTGAAAAGACAATTTTGCCCCTGAAATTGCACGATCGGCGGTTTCAAACGGCGGCCAGGCCACCGAATTGAACCGCCGATTAGCTCCCGAGAGGATCAGGAAACATCGGCGACTTCGTTCGGCGGTTTCAAAACCACCGATCAGAACCGTCGTTTTGGACCAGAGAGATATTTCAATCAGGTCTCAATCGGCGGTTTCGAACGGTGGCCAGGCCACCGAACGGAACCGCCGTTTCACCAAAAATGGTGAAACCAAAGGAGAAGCCAAAGGCATCTCCACCGGCGATCATCGCGCAAAACAAAGCACACCAACGTGCAAGCGGGACGTTTCCGAACAACCTTCGGGAAATGAATTTCTCCACACTAAAAGCTAATCATGCATGAAGTGCAAGTGTGGGTATTGAATGCATCATAATGCCTATCATGTCATGGCATTTCATAGAACAAGATGCAATCAATTAAAAGCAAGAAGAGATATTGAAAAATCAATAAAGCACAATGCACACAAAATATAAACACAACATTCAAGAATAAGAGTTATGCATGTTATGTGTGTGTGCAACTATATCTCTTCAAGACAATGTAAGCACTAGATATATACCTTTGGTACTTGTCCTCTTGAGGTCTTGGAAAGGGTCTTTGATCTTCAACTAATCACCTAGACTACCCTTACAACCAAACCCCAACATGTGGTTTGCCCACGAAATAAGCCAATCAATTAAAGGGAATCCTTACAACAAACACTTTCTAGCTTCTTACCAAGACTAGGTAGACCCTCTAACAATGCAACTGATCAGACCAAAATTGGTATAATTTTGGCCCTCACTTCCTTCTCCTTTTGTTTGATTCTCGAGCATTATCCCGTGATTTAATGGTGTAAATTAAGTGTTTTCAGGTATTTATAGAGTTCAGGGGCATTGAAGTAATATTGGAGAAATAGGGGTAAAAGTGTAATTATTGAAGGAAGATTGAAGATATCGTGATATTGGAAGAAATCAGGGGTCTAATTGCAATTCACCACTCAAAACAGCCCACGCACGCCACGTCAGCAATGCTGTGCATTTTGGTTAAAAGAAGAAATTGGGCATCAGCCCAATAACATGCCCAGGCGTGGCCCAAGTCACTTATGTGCAGCCGCTAAACGCACCCCACATCATGCCTAATTGTAGCCCAAGACAGTGCTAAATGCACCCCATTAAAGATAAAATAGACGCAGCTGATTGCACCCCGTCTCCTTGCTAAATGCACCCCATTTCTTCTATTCATCTTCTCCTTCCTCATGCGTGGTCAGCCATGGCTCCTCTTCCCTTCAAACCCTAGCCGCCTCAACGACCACCTTCCCGTCGTCGCCTCTGGCCGAAACTGGTGCCGAATTAACGACCATCTCATCGGCTCACCGGTCGTAAGACTTTCGGCCACCCAAACCGTCGGAATCGCAATCTCCTCTCCAAGCCTATGTCACCACTTATCCCTCTTTGTGTCGCCATTTGTCCTTCGATGTCGCCACGTCGATAGGAGGTTGATTTCCACACCTGATGATGTCGCCATTTGGGTCGCCACCTTCGTCGCTATTGAACATATAGCGACATCTCTCTGTTCAATTCTGATTGGGTGTGCAAATTACTATATGCACCCCTCGTATGAACTAAATGGTAATTTGCCATGCAAGAGGGGTGTTTTGGTAATTTGCCACCCGAGACCTAATTGAAAAATCCTATAAATTCATCACTAATTTCCCTTTTTAAACAACTCTTGGCCATTCTTGACAACCAAGAAACCTCCTTTCTACTATTCCTAATCCCTCCACTTCTCTCCTACCTAAGCTAAATATATAGATTTCCTTCCCCAAAATCATTCCTTTCTTCCCATCTTCTCCACAAATCTCCTTAGTCACTTCCCATCCGACTCCACCTATCTAAACACATCCTCATCATCCACTCTTTGCACAAGGAGCATCAAAGGCAAGGCAAGGCAAGGCAAGGCAAGGAAAGGATCAAGCTTACAAAAGGAGACCCAATGGTGATTTCCTAATATTTTGCTTGCCTTCCCTTTGATTGTAATATGTGTAATTAAACCCCCTTTCTAGGGATTTTATGTGAGAACATTTGGATTGGGATTTGCTTAAGCTTTAATATATTTTAATATCTAATTGTGTTCTATTCATTTTATAAATAGATTCTAGGCATTATATGATTGACATGTATATCCACTAGTTGATTATACTCTTGCTTAGAATAATTTGTTATATAATCTTGAGTGGATTAACAACCTTGATGGATTGAAAACATAGTGACTAGGATAGATCGTCGGAGGGTATATCAACCGCGATTATCTAAACCGTTAATTGTAACCAACCGATCCTGCCGTGACCCCCTCTCTTTAATCGGTTAGGCATTGCGGTGGGAAGTTGTTTAGGGTTCATAGTAATGGTCTAAACATAATTAAGGAATCAATTGGTTAACCTTTATGAGGTTGGTTCACTAAGGTAGCTTGAGAAGCACTTCCCGTAATCCACGTGTGATCCCATTAATTACCTAGCAATTCTATTAATTGTTTTTCCCATATATCTCTTATCTAGATTTCTATCTATTTTATTAGGTTTATTAGGTTTATTTTACATGTATGTTTGATGGCTTGACAAACCATTCAACCATCCATTGCTTATGTTTTATTTTATCGCATTTATGAATTGTTAATTTATTCAACTATTACTCTAATTCCTTGTGGAACGAATCCTACTTGCCACTTTACTAATTTTACATCTAAGTAGTGAAATTGGTTTTCAACACAAACACATTTGAAAATATCATTTTGTTGAGTACCAATGACGGCTCATCAGCAACCTTTTTCAAGCTTCTTTATGTCCTTAAAGTTCATGTGGCCCAAACGTTGATGCCATAAATCAAGCTTGTTGCACTCATGTGCCATGTTGCAAGTTAAAGGATCTATCTCAAGACAATAACAATTGTCTATAGACCTTTTGACTCTTTGGACAACATTGCCCTTTTTATCAATTATAGTGCACACATCTTTGTTAAAACTAACTTCCTTAAAAATTTCACATAAGTGAGTAATGCTTATCAAGTTAGCTTGTAACCCATCAACATACAAAGTATTACGAAGTTTAGGCAATCCGAGAATACAAATTGTTCCCTTGCCCAGAACTTGCTTTTTGGTACCATCACCAAAAATAACCCAACCTCCATCCTTTAAAACAAGATTCTTAACGAACTCTTTAATCCTGGTCATGTTCCTAGAGCAACCGCTATCTAGGTACCAAGAATAGGAGTTGGCACGAAGAGCATATTGTGCAACTAGACAATTAGATGTGTCTTTTCTAATCCACACACTTTTCACAACATGCCTCTCACTCTTCTAACATGCTTTGACTCAATATTAGGCTTTTTATCAAGCACCTTGACCTCATTGGTCACATTTTCAAAAATATCAAACCAAGCATTATCAACTTTCTTATGCATAATGGAGTGAGGTACAACACAAGATTTAGCAAGCAAGTCATCAACCACATTCTTCACAACATGCTTTTCCAAAGTCTTCCTAGGTCTATTTCTATATCCATACATGGATGATTGCCTAGGTCTATTCAAAGACATATCATGAAAAGCATTATCAAGTTTGCATTTTCGAATATACTCAAAGCATCTAGGTTGAATATGTCCTACCATATTACAATGATGATAAATAGGATAAATTTGAGAAATTTACCATTTGCATTTGCTTCCAACTCCTTTGGACTTCTCATAATTTTTCCTCTTTGATGTGCAACCCTTAATGCTCCACCTCTTGCATTTGAGGTTGTTGCTCCTTGATGTTGATGTTGTTGAGTTCTTTTGTTGAACTTCCTTGTTGATGAAGAGGCACCTCTGGTAGCTTTCATAGCTTTACCTTGAGTGAGTGTACCTACATTCGTTTCAACGCTTACTTTGACAAAAGTAGATTTGTTAGTAGAAGGGGTTTCCTTCTCATTTATATAATCTAAACCTTTTTTATCACTAGGGTGCTTTCCACTTTTAATGAGGGTTTTAATCTTATTAGAACTGGATGACATCTTGTTAATCATCAAATTAGCCTCATCAAGTTTATCACTAAGCACCCTATTTTTAATGGCATATTTTTATAAGATGTCATCACTTTTCCTAACATCTTCACGTGATTTATTTAGCCATTGTTCATACTTTTTCTCTTGAATTAAATGCTCACTAAGTTTGGCTTTAAGAATGTTTTCAAGCCTTTTAGCATTAATAAGAGAATTATCCCATTGCTCAATTTCTTGCTTCAAGATACTAAGTCTATCATTACTATCCTTTAGGTTCATTTCTAGACTTAGGATCTTGTCTTTAAGGTCATTAAAATCTTTTGAGCCAAGTCCATGATTCTCTAGCTTCTTGTTGACGGACACATTGACTTTAGATAAACGTTCATTTTCCACAAAATAACATGAACACTACAAATAAAGGATCTATCTAAGCGCGTCTAGACACCCGCTTTGATACCAAATGAAATTCCCTTAAGCAATAGTGTATTATATACCTAGAGGGGGGGGGGGGGGGGGGGGGGGGGAATAGGTATTTCCCAAATTCTTCCAATATTAAAAAATATGCGGATTACAAGAATGAAATGTACACTTGATATGATTTAATCAATGTTATAGTATGATTCAATACATGTGAAAATCAATATACAAGAGATACAATCAATACATGATATAGAAGATAATGAAAAGTAAAGCGAAAAAGACACAAGTATTTTTACGTGGTAAAACCTCAAAAAGGAAACATCCATGGGTTGATACCACAACCACCGGCAAAGCAATCCACTATATGAAAAGGACTTACACACTCAAAGTTATCAACACATGATATCCACTTCAAGCTATCAACTCCTAATCTACCCTCGGGCCCAATGAATCAACTAGCCTACTCCGTATCCAAGGTGTGTCCTACACCTCTAGAGAGCAACTCCCTCTCCAAGGCTATCAAGCCTCTAGGAAGATTTCCTTGCTTAGCTATCTAGATCACTAGGATCCAAGTCAAGCTTCCCTAGCTCAACCATCCAGAGTACCACACTCCTAGCTAAGACTTTTGCTTGACTATCCGGACCACATGTCCTAGTCAAGTTTTCTTGCTCTAATAAAAGCTTCACTCGCTTTGAAAGAGACTTCAACCTTTCCACAAGGCAATGATCTAAGTGATGCAAATGATGCAAGCACAATCAAATAAAGCAAGATGATCAATCAAGCTCTATGAACATGTTCAATGATAATCTAGAATATGCTTTCAACAAACAATCACAAATGTATAGAAATCAAAGCATGTGAATCAATAAGAATAAGATATGAATATTCAATATATCACACAAAAATCTTAGTTCTTAGATGATGAAATTAAACCTAGAAAATAACATAAGGCACATCATATACAACATTTCTAGAATCAATTTCAAGATTAGTCAAGTTTAGCTAAATAAGTTCAATTGAGATCACAAAGCTAAAACTCAACAATCAATAGATCAACCACCCCTAGAATATGATCTAACAACATTCTAAACACATATCATCTATCAATTAGGAAGATTAAAAGAGATGATCAAAAGATGAAGTGAGAAGAAGAAGTTTCACATACAAAAGTTGAGTCACGGACTGCAATCAGCTCACTGCGAAAACTCACAAACTTAAATGACTATGAAAATGCTTGGGGTTTGTAGCTCTCTTCAAGACCAACAATTTTGGTTTTTGAATTACTCAATTTCGATTTCGTATGAGAGAGATATGATCAAAATAAGAAAACACAAATTGAGAGAAAATTTCTGATGTTCTTTCTTTTTCAAATTTTCTTCTTAGAATAAATGGGAGGGAATTGAGAGCATTTAAAAGAATTCAAGAGAGGGAAAAAGCAACCAATCATAAGATGACACATCACCAGCCACGTGTGGACTGCATGTGGCACACGTGGGCAGAGAGGTGTGCTAGACGTGTGGCACACGTGGACTTCAAGCATGGCCTTTGGCCACGCTTGCTCCTCTCGCGCTTCGCTCGCGTTCTTTAGCTGAATTTGGGCATCCGAACTCTGAATTTGAATCTGTTTTCAGATTAAGAACTGTGACTCCCTCACACACAACAACGACTACAAAACTTTGACAAAAGGTTGAGAATTCATCTCGGAAAACGACAACGAAGACAACTCAACGAATGAGAACGTAAAGTAGCGTAGCTACATCGTTTGGACTTGAAACCTAATGAATGAGTAACCAAAATGACCGGGACTCAATAAGGAATCATATGAGATCATGTTCAAGTCCAAAATACAAGAAACACAAACAAATAAATGATCGGTCATTTACTGTATATGTTTTTTTATCCCCATTCCTCTAATCAATTCCTTGTTTCTCGAGTCTTTTTGGGTTTTAATGTGTGTGTTTGAGCATTTTCAGGATTTTGGATCTAAATATTATGTTTGGAGGATTTCAGAAGAAATGGGCAAGTTATACAAGTTGAGGGCTTTTTCCACAAAAAGTAGTTTTGCGCTGTCAGAGCCGCTGTGAATTATTACAGCGATTCCATGAGCGTTATAATATCAGAAGTGACCACCCTCATAGCCGCTCTCAATTTCTGTAGCGGTCGTCGCAGTGCCCTAGCATCAGAGGATAGCCGCTGTCAAAGCTACCCCAGAGTAGCGCTGTCAAAATCACAATGTTAGGCATATATTTCAAGACCGCTATTATGACCGCTCTGGCTTTCAGAGCTGCAGTGACTGCGGTGAGGCAAATCCTCATTGATGAGGGATTCATATTTACGTCACATAGGCCCGAGCTATAAATACATGATATTAGGGTTTTTGATGCTCTCTCTCTCCGGACCAGTGACCGTTTGAATACAACTCATCACATAATTTTCACACCATCTTTACGCATAGAAGATTCGAAGCCGAAGAAGACTTCAACATCGAAGATTTGAAGATTTTAATGAAGTTTTTCAATGGGTTTTATATTTTCTATCTCTTGTCTTTTTATTTCCGCTATGTGTAACTAACTCTATACTAGGGAATCAATGTGAACCTCTATGAATACTCTTTGTTAGAATTGATTATGTTTTATTAATTCAAGTTTTGATTCATTCAATTCATCCTATGTCATAATTCTTTATTCTTGTTAATGCATAGTTTTATGCTAGGCATGAATTAGGTTTTGTTTTTTGATAATTTAATGGTTGAGATGCACGTGGGTTTCACCATTCTCAACCAATCTTCAATTGAATGGGTAAAATTATACACATCAAGTTTTTGGACTTAAGTTTTGGTTCACTTGTTCATTCGCTTAATGGGTTTTCAGTTGTAATTTATACATCAAGATTTTGAAGTAAATTATAATTGAAAATACTTGATTCATTCCAGGACCATGCGGTAACAATCATACTTAATTTAAGAACGAACCCTTAACTTGGTTAACATCTTTTATCAAAGTCAATTCGAAGCATTGAGTAAACGTAGTTAGGGAGCATTGATGACCTAGTCTTCTCACCTCTTGATCACATTCATAGATTCTTGTTAACTGCGTTCTTAGTTTAATTTAGTTTTAATCAATCAATCAATTAATCAATCAAAATCTCTTGGATACTTTTAATTGCTTAACTTAAATTAGAATTAGTTTATAATCT
Organism: Acer yangbiense; assembly: GCA_008009225.1. Lineage (NCBI taxonomy): Eukaryota > Viridiplantae > Streptophyta > Magnoliopsida > Sapindales > Sapindaceae > Acer > Acer yangbiense. Next base: position 30,206,856 of record CM017764.1, read on the forward strand.
GTAAATCACTTTTCCTCGTGGGAACAATCCCTACTTATAGTTGTACTTATCTCATGATTCGTGCACTTGCGAGTTAGGTTTTTATAACACGATTTTATCTATCAAGTTTTTGGCGCCGCTACTGGGGATTAGTTGAATTTATTGGTTATTTCTAGTTTTAGTTTTAGGTATTAGGTTTAATCTAATTTAGGTAGTCGAGTCATTAATTTTTAACTTTTTTAACTTTTTTGATTTCTTTTTCTTTTTCTTTTTCTTTCTTTTTAATAGTTTACTTGTGAGTGTCTTTTCTTGTTTCAGGTGTTGACGGCAGATGCAAGGTAGAAGATCTCAACAAGGAGAATTGTTACCGTTGAATGATAACATTGATCGCATCATAAATCAAGCAATGGAAGATGAGCAAAATCAGAACCAAGAAAGACTTCATCAGGGTCCTGATCCCATTCCCAATTTTGTTCCAAATCCTGTTTATGAGCCAGAACCAGAGCCCATCAGAACTATGAAGGATTACAGTAGGCCAATTGTGAGCGACCATCCCTTGTGCATTGTGCTAGAACCTGCAGAAAGGAATGAAACAAATTAACGGTGTGTTCCATATATTAATCTAGAGGGGGGTGAATAGATTTTATCCGATTTTACCCACTTTTTGTTAATAGTCAATTTTCGAAAATGCCCCTATCTAGTCAATATAAAATATCAAGTGTAATAAGTGCGGAATTATAAATGACATAAGATATTTATGTAGAAACCCTCACGGGAAAAACCACGGGCTAAAAAGTGTGCCACACTCAAACCTCGAATCCACTAATTATGAAATGATTACAACCTAATCCCGGTTTAATGATCTAATCCTGATCAATAATCATCACACCTACCTAATCCCGGTATAAGTGAACCTAGTCCAATTGCTTGTGATTTACGCAACCTAATCCCGGAAGCTACACAAGTCTTACTTCTCAATGAAGAGATAAAATGCCTATGTGAATATATGAAATATCCAAAGAACAAATAGAGCTAGGTAACCCTATATGCTTATCTAGGATGATAATATAACAATTAATGCAATCCTAGATATCAAGAGCTAAATGACATGTCATAAAGCTTAGCTATATAGAGGATAACCAATCCTAGATACAATAGCTATCAAAAACAATCTCAAACATTTCAATGAGATTAATTAGCTAGATTTATATATCAATCATGAAATCCTAGCTATCAAAAAACAATCTCAATCATGTAATGAGATTAATTAGCTAGATGGCATATAAACAAAAAAACCTAGCACAAAATAACCCAATCAACACATAATCTCAATCTTGTATGTAAAAATTACTCTTAGAACATACAAATAATAAATGAGATAAATTGATAAGTAAAAACACTAATTATGTAAGATAATAGTGTTCAACATATCATACCATGTGTGTTGAAGAAGACCCATGCATTAGAACATACTAGATGATCCTAGATGATACTTAGATGATGATTTATGCATGTGAGAATGGGTTTGGATGATCAAAGATGAGTTCTTGGGTGAGTTTCTCTCTTTTGAAAATCCTCTCAATAAAAAATACGGGTTTTTTGAGTCATTAAGATGACATAAGGTCAAAGAGGCATATATATATGATGTCCAATTGAAGCTATGTCGTTTTGGAAATTTTCCAAAATGTTTCCACGCAAACCGCTCTACGTAGGGTGCCTGTAGGGTTGACGAAGGGTGGATTGAAAAATCAATTAGGTGCCTGCTCTACGTAGGGCGGGTGAATAGCAGTTTGGGCGCGACAGTGCATCAGCTTCAACTTCAAGCGCCTCAAAACATGACCAAATATATCAAAACCTTTCGTATGATATATCCTTGGAAAGGTATGGATGTCTACCTTTTACTCCAATTTACGGAAAGATATTTCAATGTCTACAGAAAAAGTTATGGTCAATAAAGTGACCAAAGGTCAGAAACGGACAACAACATAGTTGCCCTGTTTTTGTGGTCACTTTGGAGATTTCAAAACCAATCCAAACGGTCATGAAATATTATGAATAATATACTGTTGGAAATGTATGGGTGTCTAGTTTGTCCAAAATTTTACAAAACTCAATTTAAACCTTTTTATAAAACGTTATGGTCACAAGACCATACAAAGGTCAGTTTTGAAAAACATTTAAAACATTGAAATCCAATCTTTTGAAACTAGACACTTTACTCCAAACAACCAAACCAAAACTACCACTTATCCAAGAGAAGAATGAGACCTTCTCAAGTGGTCAACCATCGTGCTAAGACATGCACACCATCATGCAAGCGCAGACGTTTCCGATCACACAAACGGAAACGAATTACACCACACTTAAGGCTAATCATGAAGTGCAAGTGTGGGAAGTGAATGAATCCTAATGCCTAAACATGTCATGGCATTTCAATGAACAAGATGCAATCACTTAAACATGCATTAATAGAATTCATGGCTTTGCATCCTAATGCCTAAACATGTCATGGCATTCCAATGAACTAGATGCAATCAAATAAACATGCATGAAGAGAGATTAATGAACATTAATGCACACATAATAAGAACACACAACATACAAGAATAGGAATTATGCATGGGTTATGGGTGTGTGCAACTACATCTCTTCAATGCAAGTAAGCACTTAGAAATTTACCTTTGAAGTGCTTGTCACCTTGAGGTCTTGTAAGGGACCTTGAGCATGATCCTCAATCACCTAAACTACCCTTACAATTCAAACCCCAACATATGGTTTGTTCACGAAATAAGCCAATCAATGAATGGGAATCCTTACAAGGAATTATGAACTAAGAAGTAGCCACTACAACCAATTGCCTATTTTTCGTGGTCTACTAGATGAAGATGTGCTTTTGTTCATGAGAGAGTTCTACGCATCAATACAATCCTTACCTAACCATAGGATTACAGAAGACCAGCTGCGCATGAGGTGCATCCTACGCACATTAAAAGATGAGGCAAAGACATGGTTGTTGACATTGCCTCCAGCATCCTTAAGAACATGGGATAAAGTAAGGGAAAAGCTTACTGATCAATATTATTCACCTCATAAAACCAGTGAAATCCGAGTAAAAATCTCAAGTTTCTTTCAACAAGATAGAGACTTTTTATGAGGCATGGGAGCGTTTCAAGAAGTATACCAGAGATTGTCCTTAGCACGGATTTCTTACTAATCAGCTATGTCAGTGGTTTGATGATGGTCTGACTGAAGTATCAGGTCTTTTGGTGAACAATGCCTATGGAGGATCCATGTATGACAAACAACCTGAGGAGGTATACGCTATCTTTGAAAAGTTGTCCCAGAACTCTCGTCACAAAAATTCCAGGAGAAAAAAGGGACTTTATACCATAGATGCCAACACAGAAAATTCTATTCAGATGACACAAATGATGAAGAAGATGGATGCTCTTGCTACTGATATAGGACAATTGAAACAAAAGGCATTTATGGGTGAACACCAAGTAGGGGGTCCTGAATCTGGAGAAGAAGAAGAAGTTCAAGCCATGAACAACTATAATTCCAGACCATGGAATGATCCATATTCTAATACTTACAATCTAGGTTGGAGAAACCATCCCAATTTTTCATGGTCCAACAACAATCAGAATTCTAGAAATCAATAGGGAAACAACAACAATAGCAATCAAAGGCATATTAACACCGGTGCTCAACAAAATTCTGACTCCCAGCTCAAAAAGCCATCAATAGAAGATATGTTCCTACGATTGGAGCAACGAATGGATCAACAAAACCAACAAATGCAACAAATGAACCAACGTAATGAGGTACAATTTCATAATATTCATGCTTCATTGAAGAAGACAGAAACTCAAGTTTGGCAATTAGCAAAGGCTCAACAAAGGATGGAACATGGAAAATTTCCAAGTTACACTGAGTAAGCAAAGGCTATGACAATTCTTCGGAATGGTAAGATACTAACTTTATGATAAATCTGCTACTATTTCAAGTCCTTCAAGAGATAGCATCATACCCTAGGAGGAAGAGATAGTGGTGGAAAAATCCAAAGTTTCACCACTCCTACACAAGTCAACCAATCCATATGTTCCTCCAATTCCATTCACAAGGAGACTACAAAAGAACAAGTTAGAGAAATCATACAAAGACATATATGACATTCTCTCAAAAGTCAATGTCAACTTGCCTTTACTGGAGATGATTCAAAAAATGCCAGCATATGCAAAGTTTTTCAAGAGTCTTCATACCTACAAAACAAGATTTGTGGAGAATCATCAAGAATTCATGACCGGAAGTGCTAATGCAGTCCTTTAAAAGTCGTTGCCACCAAAATTACAAGATCCAGGTAGTTTTTACATCAACATCACTATTAGAGGTACAACTTTGGAGAGAGCCATGTTAGATTTGGGAGCCAGTATTAATTTAATGCCTTTCACTATCTATGAGCAACTGGGATTGAATGACCTTAAGAAGATAACCATGTCACTTTTGTTAGCTGATGGTTCCGTCAGATACCTTAGGGGTTATGTTGAAGATGTGTTGTTATAGGTAGATAATCTCATCATTCCTGTTGATTTTGTTGTACTAGAGATGGATGAAGGAGCAAAAAATAGAAACTGCAAACCAATTCTTTTGGGAAGACCTTTTATGGCAACTGCAAAGACTTTTATAGATGTCCAGAATGGAAAGTTAACGATGACTGTGTTAGATGAAACTGTAGAGTTTAAAGTCTTTGAATCTCTTAAGTTCCTTGAAGCAGCCGATGATTGTTACTCAACTGAGTGTTGTTCAATTGAAGTGGTGAATTCGGCAGTACAAGATGAATTGTCAAAAGAAATATCCGAAGAACCGCTAGATTGGGTTTGTGATGTAATTGAAGATGATGAAGAATTTCAAAAGGTTAGAGTTTCAGAAAAAGATTCGAATATTGAGGAAATAAGTGTTGAAATAGAAGATGAGATCAACAAGTTGTTAATCCCATCTATGAGTTCTCCCCCTGCACTAGAGCTCAAACAACTTCTGTTTAACCTCAAATATGACTTTTTAGGGGTCAATGACACTCTCCCAGTGATTATAGCCTCTGACCTAGAGGCGGGAAAAGAAGAGAGGATGTTGAAGGTGCTTAAAGAACATAAGGCCGCTATTGGATGGACCATAGCAGATATTAAGGGAATAAGCCCTACCATTTGCATTCACCACATTCTTTTAGAAGAAGGTATGAAGCCGTCTAGAGAGGCTCAACGAAGACTTAACCCGAACTTGAAAGAGGTCATGAAGGAAGAGGTCCTAAAGCTACTTAAGGTGGGTATCATATACCCTATATCTGACAGTAAATGGGTGAGTCCGGTCCATGTTGTGCTAAAGAAGTCTGGGATCACGGTGGTAGGTAATGAGAACAATGAGTTGATTCCTACAAGGAAGACAACAGGATGGAGAGTGTGCATAGATTACCGCAAGCTCAACACAGCAACTAAAAAGGATCACTTTCCTTTGCCGTTCATTGATCAGATGCTCGAGCGGTTGGCGGGACATGCTTATTATTGCTTCATGTATGGGTTTTCAGGATACAATCAAATTGCCATAGCTCCAGAGGACTAAGAGAAGACAACGTTCACATGCCCCTTCGGAACCTTTGCTTACCGAAGAGTGCCTTTTGGGCTATGTAACACCCCTACCACTTTCCAAAGATGCATGATGTCAATCTTCTCCGACATGCTAGAGAAGTATATTGAGGTATTTATGGATGATTTTTCTGTTTTGGTAATTCTTCTGACCACTGCTTTGATTACTTAACTAGTGTTTTGAAAAGATGCAGTGAGACCAATTTAACTTTTAGTTAGGAGAAAAGCCACTTTATGGTGAAATCTGGAATAGTGCTAGGACATGTGATATCTGATAAAGGCATAAAAGTAGATATGGGTAAAATTGAAGTAATTGCTAAACTCTCACCTCCCACTTCGGTGAAGGGAGTGAGGAGCTTTCTTGGTCATACAGATTTTTATAGGCGCTTCATAAAAGATTTTTCAAAAATTAGTCGTCCCCTATGTAACCTCTTGACCAAGGAGTGTACATTTGTTTTCAATAATAAATGTTTGCATGCTTTTGAATCTTTAAAGGATAAACTGACATCTACTCCTGTAATCATGCCTCATGATTGGTCTCTTCCATTTGAATTAATGTGTGATGCATCAGACTATGTTGTAGGTTCTATTTTAGGACAGCGAGTAGATAAAGTTCCACATGTTATTTACTACACTAGTCGCACTTTGAATGATGCACAATTGAATTACTTCACTATTGAAAAATAATTGCTTGCTGTTGTTAGTGCCTTAGAAAAATTTCGTCAATATCTAATTGGATCAAAGGTCATTGTTTATTCTGATCACGCTACTTTAAAATATTTACTAACAAAGAAGGAAGCGAAGCCGAGATTACTCCGGTGGATCCTTTTGTTGCAAGAGTTTGATTTGGAAATTAGGGATAAGAAGGGCAACAAGAATGTGGTAGCTGACCACCTTTCTCGATTAGTGGAGGATGACAATGTAGAAGGAAACACTAAACTTGTGCCAATCAATGAGAATTTTCCAGATAAACAGCTGATGGTTGTATGAGTCAATGATCCACGGTATGCAGACATCGTGAATTACCTTGCAAATGGCATCATACCAGCTGGTCTGAACTCACAAGCAAAAAGAAGATTCATCTCCATCACCATGCAATATTTTTGGGACGAGCCATACCTGTTTAAATATGGCGCTGATCAGATCATTCGAAGATGCGTCCCTAAAGAAAAGCAGCAAGATGTGTTGAAATTCTACCACAACCTTAGTTGTGGAGGGCACTTTAGTGCCAAGAAAACTGCTCTGAAAGTTCTCCAATCAGGTTTCTTCTGGACCTCTTTATTTAAAGATGCTTACACCTTTTGTATTTCTTGTGACAAGTGCTAGAGAACGGGGAACATTGGTAAAAGTGATGAGATGCCTCTTTCAAGCCAGTTGGTTGTGGAAATATTTGATGTGTAGGTAATAGATTTTATAGGACCCTTCCCATCCTCACACGGGTTCATGTACATCTTGGTTGCTGTGGATTATGTCTCAAAGTGGATCGAAGCAATTGTAACCAAGACAAATGATAGTCAAGTAGTGGTGAAGTTTGTCAAGGAGAACATATTCACCAGATTCGGGGCACCTCGTGCAATCATAAGTGATGGTGGAAGCCATTTTTGCAACAAGGTTTTTGCCTCGTTAATGAAGAAGTACAGTGTTAAGCACAAAGTGGTAACCCCGTACCATCCTCAGACTTCAGGGCAAGTTGAAGTGAGCAATAGGCAGATTAAGCAGTTACTAAAGAAGATCGTGCAACCAAATCGAAAGGATTGGTCAATCAAGCTTAATGATGCATTGTGGGCATACAGAACGGCCTACAAAACCCCAATTGGTATGAGCCCTTATAGGATAGTCTTTGGCAAAGTGTGTCATCTTCCAGTAGAGTTGAAACACAATGCCTACTGGGCTCTAAAAATGCTGAACTTCAACTTAGACAAGGCGGGGGAAGAAAGAAGGTTGCAAATGAGTGAGCTTGAGGAGCTTGAGGAGAAAGAAAGAAGGTTACAAAATTCTTCTTACAGAGTTTCAACCAGGGATGCTAGTCCTATTGTATCAATCGCGATTGAGGTTATTTCTAGGGTAGTTGAAATCAAGATGGACTGGCCTCTACAGGGTAACTCAGGTTTTTCCGCATTGAGCTATGGAAATTGGAAGTCTTCGTGAAGTTGATAAATTCAAGGTAAATGGCCATAGACTCAAGCCATACTTGTGTGCGTCTGAGATTCGAGGCACTGGTTTCTTCCTTTTCAATGAGCCGTAAGGCTCCTATGCGTCTTGCCTAGACGTTAAATAAAGCGCTCGGTGGGAGGTAACCCACCCAGGTATTTTCTTTTCCTTTATTTTTTTCGTGTCATAATTTAGTGTTCCCCTTACTTAAATTCAAGTTTGTGGGTGTTAAAAAAGAAACGTCAGGTCCAGGAACGCTCCGATGACCGCTATCAAAGCTAAAGTGCTTGTGGCAGTAAGCTCTGTGAATGAACCGCTGTGATTACCGTTGCAGTAATTCATAGTGGTAGTCAGAGCAATAAGATCAAATTGGTCCACTCCCATGACCGCTGTGAAAGCTGCAACGGTCTTTAAGTGAAACGGTGCGTTTTGCACTCATGAGGAAACCAACCAATGAGGGATGACCGCTGTGTCAACCACTCTTGCTTTCAGAGTACTAGTGACAGCGGTCATGCCATATTAATAGGGCTTGTCTCTTTCATGACCTATCACTTTCTTTCCTCTTTCAAAATTCTTTCCTTCCCTCTTCTTCCTTCTTCACAACTAGTCACTCTCCTCAACAAGGTAAGCTCCTAACTCTTATTATTTTTTGATTTATTGTTGTTTATTGCCAATAATTGTATGTTCCCATCCCTCTTCTCCCATATATTTCTTCAATTGAATTATTTAGGGTTTATGGCTAAATTTAGGGATTTAGGATTTGGGACAAATTTATCCATTGCATGTGTTCTTGAATGATTGTATATGGTGTAGGCAATAATGTGGGGTGAGTTTGTGCTATCAATTTTCAAATAACATAGTGTCTAGCAATTAAATTAGAATTTGTGTTGATATTACTTAAAATTGCTATGCTATGTATTGTGTGTTGTGGTGTTGAAAGCATGGGGAGGAAATTTGTGCAAATATGGCACATGGTTTAACGTTTGTACAGCCAAATTTTTTATGTGCATTATTGTCCCATTTCTGAGTTATAACTTGCGTTGTTTGCTTGTGTATTATTCAGATATGGTATTCAGGATTTACTTTTTGATTTAAGTTTATTATGATTGTTTTTGCTGTTTTATTTTATGTCATTATTACTCTGCCTTGTTTTTATCCTGTTGTCGTGTGCTTTAATTTCATACATTGAGAACAATGTTGGATTTAGGTTTGGGGGTGTGATAGTCTGTTTTTGAGTCAATTTTTGTTTTATTTATAGAGTCTGTCGTTCCTGTGTCTTCCAAGACGAGATACTTTGATGTGTGCCTTAGAGATGATATGCATTAATCAATGGGTTTACACTAACATCTTGCCATTTAGGGTTGTATTTTTCAAAACTTATGACATGCTCTTGATATAATAATGGATAGAATGCTGAGTTGAGTTGCCATGATTAATAGTGGAGACTACCCTTGTGAGTTCACTTAAAAAAAAAAAAAAGGCGTACATAAATGACATACTATGAGGGTCATGTTGTTTCTACTCTTTAAACACTCAGTAGGTTCTTAGCATTAGATTCGAACTCTATAGGTTGTACATCGAGCATTATAGAACTTTCATCATAAAAGATTTCACATGTTAAATTTTGTTCTTGAGTAAAATGAACCAGTAGAAGTGATGATAGACTATGTGTGCTTGAGCTACTTAAACGGCCTTAACTATTTCCTACCTATATGTGTGTGCTTCATAACCCTGTTTGAAGCCAAACACTGATAGCTTTTTTCTTTCTTCACCATATTAACTATAACCCAAATAAGCCAATTACATAGCCATTCCTTATAGCTTGGGATCATACTTTGAGAGAGTGAAGATGATGTACTAGTTTTGCACGTGACTGTGTGCTTAAATTGTTGCTAAAGTCAAGGAAACGAAGAGGTGCATTCAATCCAAAAGTTTTGAAGCTGAAAGTAATTCAATAATTGTAATCTCTGATTCAAAAAAAAAAATTGAATGGTGTGTTGATAGAATCAGAGAGTAGAATGTAAAGGGTGTAATAAAGTCAATGAAGCTTTCAAATTTTGAATCTACTCAAAAGGAGTTGACAAAGGGAGAAAGGAGAATTCTGAGGAATTAAACAATAAGTGGTGTCATTCCATTTGAAAAGGAGACCATGAGACTTGTGCTAAACCGGAAAGGTAATAGAAGATTCTCATGGTATGATCCTAGGTTTTTGAATTTCAATTTTCCGTTCTTTCTTAACCTTCACCCAATGGCCCCATTACAACCTGAATGAAGTCTTTTTGATCTACTGGTTATCCTTGCTATGATAGTAGAATTATGATACGTGACTATCTTGTTCATAATGTTTGATTCTTTTCATGAGATCTTTTGCTTCCATATCAAGCGTTCTTTCAATGATATATTTATATGCGATAATAATTTGAATTTTTCTTGTGCATAACTTCCAATCGCATATGCTTGATGAGTGTTTTTGCCTAGGTTCTGTGAGAACTAATGAGAGATATCTTGTGAGAATTAGAGACGAGGTGAATTATATCTATGACATTTTGACGATGTGTCCTGGAAGCTAGAATGTTTTGAGCTTGGGCTTTTCAATATAAATTGAGCAATGTTTTCGGATTTGTGACTAAATATTAGTTTTTACTTATTGGCTTTTGCATTCATTGTCTCAATATGGGCACATATCGTCGTATTTTGGATGACAGGTTGTCGCAGGATATGTTTGTGGGTGTCATAGCTGTAAACCCTCAGGAGACGAAACTCCTCCTCTAGGGACACCTAGAGGTTTAAAGGCTTGTAGCATTCGCTCAATGCTATCATGTTCCCTACGAAAGTGGCTTAGTTAGGATTTTTATTTTCTAGTTTTGTTTGTTGTTTTTGTTTTCTTAGTTTCGCTCGAGGGCTAGCAAAAGATAGGTTTGGGGGTATTTGATCTGTCATTTATTGTATATGTTTTTTATCCCCATTCCTCTAATCAATTGCTTGTTTCTCGAGTCTTTTTGGGTTTTAATGTGTGTGTTTGAGCATTTTTAGGATTTTGGATCTAAATATTATGGTTGGAGGATTTCAGAAGAAATGGATAAATTATGCAAGTTGAGGGCTTTTTCCACAAAAAGTAGCTTTGCGCTGTCAAAGCCGCTGTGAATTATTGCAGCGGTTCCAAGAGCGTTCTAATATCAGAAGTGACCGCTCTCATAGCCGCTCTCAATTTCTACAGCAAACATCGCAGCACCCCAGCATCAGAGGATAGCCGCTGTCAAAGCCGCCCCGGAGTATCGCTGTCAAAACCACATTGCCAGGCATATATTTCAAGACCACTGTCATGATCGCTCTAGCTTTCAGAGCGGCAGTGACAGCAGTGAGGCAAATCCTCGTTGATGAGGGATTCCTATTCACGTCACATAGGCCCGAGCTATAAATACATGATATTAGGGTTTTTGATGCTCTCTCTCTTCGGACCAGTGACCGTTTGAATACAACTCATCACATAATTTTCACATCCATCTTTACGCATAGAAGATTTGAAGACGAAGAAGACTTCAACATCGAAGATTTGAAGAATTGATTGATGTTTTTCAATGGGTTTTATATTTTCTATCTCTTGTCTTTTTATTTCCGCTATGTGTAACTAACTCTATACTAGGGAATCAATGTGAACCTCTATGAATACTCTTTGTTAGAATTGATAATATTTTCTTAATTCAAGTTTTGATTCATTCAATTCATCCTATGTCATAATTCTTTATTTTTGTTAATGCATAGTTTTATGCTAGGCATGAATTTAGTTTTTTTTTTTTTTGATAATTTAATGGTTGAGATGCACGTGGGTTTCACCATTCTCAACCAATCTTCAATTGAATGGGTAAAATTATACACATCAAGTTTTTGGACGTAAGTTTTGGTTCACTTGTTCATTCGCTTAATGGGTTTTCAGTTGTAATTTATACATCAAGATTTTGAAGTAAATTATAATTGAGAATACTTGATTCATTCCAGGACCATACGGTAACAATCATACTTAATTTAAGAACGAACCCTTAACTTGGTTAACATCTTTTATCAAAGTCAATTTGAAGCATTGAGTAAACGTAGTTAAGGAGCATTGATGACCTAGTCTTCTCACCTCTTGATCACATTCACAGATTCTTGTTAACTGCTTTCTTAGTTTAATTTAGTTTTAATCAATCAATCAATCAATCAATCAAAATCTCTTGGATACTTTTAATTGCTTAACTTAAATTAGAATTAGTTTATAATCGGTAAATCACTTTTCCTCGTGGGAACGATCCCTACTTATCGCTGTATGAAAGTAATTAAATACTCGAGGTGTGTTTGATATAAAGCTAGAGGGGGGGTGAATAGATTTTATCTAATTATTACCCAATTTTCGCATGCAAGTCAATTTTACGAAAATACCCCTAGCAAGTCAAAAATACATACAAGTGTAATAAGATGCGGAAATAGTAAATGACACTTGATGTTTACGTGGAAACCCTCAACAGGGAAAAACCACGGGCTGGTAAGTGCGCCACACTCGAACCTCGAAATCCACTATATGAAAAGACGGTTACACCCTCAAGTGATTCTCGGACCCTCACCCTAGATAACCTCAGGCTGTGGACACTACCACCCGCCACTCTTGGTTCAATCCCTAGTGATATCCCCTGATACACTACTCTTGGCGTGAGCACCCTCTAATCTACCACGCGGGCCTTTTATAGCGGCTCTAGTCCAATTTGCTTGAGGCCTAAGCACACTTAGCCCCAAGACTTCAATCTCTCAAAAGAGATGCACAACCCTATGTGAATATGTATGAATATTCAATTAATGCAATAAGAGCTAGGGTACTCTAAATGCTTACCTAGGATTATAAGATGACAATATATTCAATCCTAGATATCACATATAGCTATATGACATGGCATATAACTTTAGCTAAGTAAAGGATCACCAATCCTAGATACAAAGCTATCATATAAAACCCACAAACATTCAAAGGATTAACTAGTTGATTAAAAAACAATCTATCAACCTAGTTATCAATACATCACACAAGAATGTTCATGGCATAGCTTTTAGGCAATAATGACCTAATCAAATAAGCTATGAAAAATAATCTCAATCAATAAATGAGATCAATTAGCTAGATGGCATATGAACATTAAAGCCTAGCTAACAAATAATAACCCAATCAACACATAATCTCAATCTTATATGTAGAAATTAATCTAAACACATATAAGTAAAATATGAGATAAAATTGATAAGTAGAAACACTAATTATGTAAGATAAAAGTGTTCAACAAATCATACCATGTGTGTTGAAGAAGTCCCATGCATTAGCATATGCTAGATGATCCTAGATGATGCTTAGATGAAGATTTATGCATGTGGGAATGGGTTTAGAGAGATAAAGATATGATCTTTAAGCTTTCTCTCTCAAGTCTCTCTAAATATCTCTCTAGGGTTCTTATGATCAAAGACTTGTGTTCTGAACCAGAGATAAGGATGTATTTATAGAGACCAAAAACAGGGCAGGTGAAAATACAATTTTGCCCTTGAAACGCACCGATCGGCGGTTTCATTCGGCGGCCAGGCCGCCGAATTGAACCGCCGAATGGCTCCCGAGTGGAACAGGGGAACTTCGGCGACTTCGTTCAGCGGTTTGGAAACCGCCGATTCCAACCGCCGTTTTGGACCCGAGAGATATATTTCAATCAGGTCTCATTCGGCGGTTTCGAACGGCGGCCAGGCCGCCGAACGTAACCGCCGATTCACCAAAAATGGTGAAACCAAGGAGAAGCCAAAGGCATCTCCACCGGCGATCATCGCGCAACACAAAGCACATTACCGTGCACGCGCGGACGTTTCCGAACATCCTTAGGGAAACGAATTACTCCACACTAAAAGCTAACATACATGAAGTGCAAGTGTGGGTATTGAATGCATCCTAATGCCTATCATGTCATGGCATTTCATATAAAAAGATGCAAACAATCTTATGCAAGAAGAGACATTGAATAAAGCACAATGCACACAAAATATAAACACAACATTCAAGAATAAGAGTTATGCATGTTGTGTGTGTGTGCAACTATATCTCTTCAAGCCAATGTAAGCACTAGATATATACCTTTGGTGCTTGTCCTCTTGAGGTCTTGGAAAGGGTCTTGATCTTCAACAAACACCTAGACTACCCTTACAACCAAACCCCAACATGTGGTTTGACCACGAAATAAGACAATCTATTAATGGGAATCCTTACACTGTACTTTTCTCACGATTCGTGCAATTGAGAGTTAGGTTTTTATAACACAATTTTATCTATCAATAAACATAATGTCACACAAACATGCTATATCTAAGAGATAGTCATAAACCATGCAAATCTACAATGTTTCTCAATATAAGAATAATGCATGTGCATACTTAAATGAGTGTGAATGTGTTATACCAAATGTTTGCACACTGATGCAGGGACACACATATATGAATTGTGTGTGTGTGCAGTTACGTCTTGCAAAAGGAAGAAGGATCTTGATACCTTAGCATCCAAGAACAAGCTTTCCTTTTTGAAGATGACATTTGTATGAGACGTTGCTTTTAACCTTTGAAGCTTCTTTTCTCCAAGAATCACCTAAGCAACTAATCAATACAAATAAAGAGAGTTTTGCAATGGAATCAAGCTTACAAAGATCTAGGATCTTACAGTTGTGTTTAGGCTTATGGCTATATGGTTCATTGTGGTTCCAAATGAAAGGTAAGTGTTTGGCCTCAAATTTGGCTTGGGAGCACACATAAGAGATTAAGGAATGTGTTTAGGCTTTTTAAAGTAGTTAATTGCACACACATTGCCTAAAATCATTTCCACGATTTGTCTATCAGGGGAATGAATACATCCATCAAGCAATCCATAATATGTATGAGATGTATGTCCTATGGCATATGATGCATATGACAAGATAAGTGTTTTAAGAATAGAAAAATGATAACACTCAACATGCGTTCTTTAAGGCTTGTGTTTGTGAACTCACTAGGTGGTCTCCACTAATAGAACAAGGCGCAAGGGCATTGAGTCCCCTCAACTTAAGCACAAAAAAGATGGGACAAGCCCATTGAAATTTCCCTTAAGGAGTAGTGTAAAATATACCTAGAGGGGGGTGAATAGGTATAGGCCCAAATTCTTCCAATATTAAAAACTATGCGGAATATAACAAAGAAAATGCACACTTGATTAGATTTAACAAATGAATTGATTTAACTAATGCAAGAGTAAATCAATATTCAAGATATACAATTCAATGTAAGATATGGAAGATAAAGCAAAGTGAAATAAAAATAGACACAAGGATTTTTACGTGGTAAAACCTCAAAGAGGAAACATCCACGGGTTGATACCACAACCACCGGTAAAGCAATCCACTATACGAAAAGGACTTACACACTTAAGCTATCAACACAAGATATCCGCTCAAGCTATCACCTCCTAATCTACCCTCGGGCAAGTGAACCACCAAGCCTACTTCCTATCCGAGATGTGTCCTACACCTCTAGAAAGCAACTTCCTATCCAAGACGCTCACGTCTCTAGGAAGATTTCTTGCTTGCCTATCCGGATCCTCCCGACCCTAGATAAGTCTCCCTTGCTTGATTATCCGAGTCCTCCCGACTCTAATCAAGACTTCCTTGCTCTATGCACAAAGTTTCACACACTTTGCTAGAGACTTCAACCTAATGCAAGAATATGATCTACGTGATGCAAATGATGCAAACACAATCAAATTAAGCTAGATGATCAATCAAGCTAAATGTACATGTTCAATGATAATCTAGAATATGCTTTCAACAAACAATCACAAAAGTATCTAGAAATCAAGACATGCAAATCAATAAGAACAAGGTATAATATTCAATATATCACACTAAAAAACCTAGTTCTTAGATCATGAAATTAAATCTAGAAAATAATATGAGGCACATCATATATACATTTTCTAAAATCAATTTCAAACAAAATCAAGTTTAGCACATATATGTTCAAAAGAAATCACAAAGCTAAAACTCAAATGACAAATGATCAAACACCCCTAGCATATGATCTAACATCCTTCTCAACATATTTCATCAATCAAATAGTAAGAATCAAAGAGATGATCAAAGATGAAATGAAAAATAAGAAGTTGAACAAAACAACCTTGACCACGTACTGAAGATCAGTCTACTGGGAAGAATGGCGAAGTCAGCCGCCTCTAGAAATGTTTGAGGTTTGTATCTCTCATCATGACCAACAATTTTGGCTTTTGGATCAATCAATTTCGAGTTCGTATGAGAAAGTTATGATCAAAATACTAAAACTAAAACTTGAAGAATTTCTGCAGAATATTTGAAAGTGTTCTTGAAAATCTTCAAAAATATGTATGGAGGGAAGGAGAGAGGATTAAATGGAGGAGAGAGAAGGCAAAAACGAGCCAATCAAGCATGGCCACATCACCCAGCCCATGGGGGGCGCGTGGGCCACACGGGGGCAGAGAGCCCCTCTAGCCGTGGGGCCCACGGCTCCCCCACGGCTTGGGCCACACGTGGCCTCTTGGCCACCTTCGCCTCTCGCGCGCTCCCTCACGTTCTTCAGCCGTATCCTGGGTATCCGAACTCCGATTTTGAATCCGTTTTCGGATTATGAACCGTGACTCCCTCACGCACAATGATGACTACACAACTTTGAAAATTTGTTGAGAAATCATCTCGGAAAATGACGATGAAGTCAACTTAATGAATAAGAATGAAAAGTAGCGTAGCTACATCGTTTGGACTCGAATCCTTATGAATGAGTAACCAAAATGACCGGAACTCAATAAGGAATCATAATAGAGCATATTCAAGTCCAAATACAAAAAATATGGAAACAGACAAACACTAATTCACACAAGCATGCCATATCAAAGAGATAGTCACAAAGCATGCAATTCTACAATGTTTATCTATTAGAGATCAATGCATGTGCATACTAAGAAATGTGTGAATGTGTTATACCAAATGTTTGAACTACGATACAGGGACACACATGTATGAATTGTGTGTGTGTGTGCTAACGCCTTGCAAGAGGATAGAAGTTGAAGTATACCTTTGACGCTTTCACCTCTTGAAGATGACTTTTGCACTAGACGTTGCTCCTCACCTTTTAAGCTTCTTTTCTTTCAAGAACATCCTAAGCAACAACTAATACAAATATAGAGCGTTTTGCAATGGAATCAAGCCAATACAAATCATGAACCTTACACCCATGATGTGCAAGTGAGACCCTAGAGTGACAACTAGCTACTCAATTAAGCACACTATGCATAAGTACACTCACCACAAGCGCACGTTCAAGGCATCACACCTAAGCTAATGAAAGCTCGAAAATTTTGGCCATGCAACAATTTGAAAAATTTTACACCAAAAATGACACAAGACTCAAAAAGACAACTTGAAAAGGCGTCTTCACCCCCAAACCAAAATTCAACATTGTCCTCAATGTTAGACAAGAGAGTCCGACCTAACGGCGTGCACCTAACTTGACTAAAAACCAAACAAACCTAGGCACTAATCATGCACAATCAATGCCCAAAAATAAAAAGGATGTAAGTGCCTCACCTTTTGATTGGCTTATTTCATTGACAAAATCACAATGGGGTTCAAATATGTAAGGGTAGCTTAGGATTGAAGAAATCCTCATCAAATGTCAAAGGACCTCATTGTGGACTTCAAGTGCTTCAAGTAAGGTAGATTACTTGTCTTGACTCTATATTGAAGAGATTAAGTTGCACACACACATTACTCTAGCATGCATGTGTGATATTTGCTTATTGTATGTTTATTTTACACTAATCACACTTGCACATTTTTTTTTTGTGTTTTGGAGTATGTGTGCAGTGCGCTGGTCACCTTACCAGCGTACATTTGCGCTGTGCGCATGACCAATGCTGATGACCAGCACAACTAGGACAGAGGTCTGTCACTGGCCGTGAACTGGTCGTCATGCGTAACACACCAGCGCAACTCGTCCAGTGTTCTGTCGCTGGTCTTACGCTAGTTGTGGTACGCTGGTCTTGCGCTACTTGACCAGCGCAGCACCAGCGCAATAGGCGAGAAGTTGGAGCGTTTTTTCCAAAACGACACCACTTTTCTTGGATCTCATATATATATTCCTTGATAGCCTTGGGTCATTTTTTAGAGCAAAAATTACATCTTTTAAGAGCTATTGAGTATCTTCAAAGCAAAGGTATCAAGACTTGATTTTTATTACTCAAAACACAAACACCCATCATACTTTCATGTTTCATACATCATCTATCATGTTCTAGTTTGATTTTTATAGGGTTTTCTTCTTTACTCATATGACTTGTAGTTAGAACATTATTTGCATCACTTCACATGTTCTTTCTCTTCAAGATAGCATTTTTATAACTTAAATGGTCTCAAGATTGCATCTTTATGACTTGACTAGTTTCAAGATAGTGCTTATTATGCTTTGTGAGTTATTTGTGATAGCTATTGCCTATAGGGTTTGATTTACACATATATCTAGGTTGTATGAATGCCATATAGCCACATGATATCTAGGAATGTCTCTAACATGTTCATTCATGCCTAGATAAGCTTAAATGTTTAACCTAGCATTTTAGCATCTTGAATATTGCATATATTCACCTTAGGTTGTGTTATCTCTTCTGTTAGAGAGTTAAGACTTGTATTTACCATTTGGTAGTTTGCAAGCAATGGACTAGATTCACTTTTGAAGGCCTACGGGTAGTAGTGGTGGATTAGTAACCGTATATGGTTTGATGTGGTCAACCTAGGTTGTAATCACCATTACAATTAGTGGATTGAGGTTCGTGTGTGGCGCACATAACAGCCCGTGGTTTTTCTCGTGTGGGTTTCCACGTAAAAATTCAAGTGTTATTTATTTTCCGCATTTTACACTTGATTGTTATTTTTGACTAGATAAGGGTTGTTCATTGAAAATTGACTGAACACGAAAATTGGTAATATTTGGTTAAAATCTGTTCACACCCCCCCCCCCCCCCCTCTAGATTATATTAGACACGTTTTATATATTTTTTCAATTGGTATCAGAGCGGGTTCCTTAACATAATTAGGAGATCCATTGTCTTGATAGTGTCTCTTGCATTTGTTTGATTTTTTTTGTGTCTTGTGTGTTTAGCCTGTTTGTGTGCATTTATATCATTCTCACCCAAACAGAATGAGTGGAAATGGAATTGGAGGCGAGGGTGCCTTTAGCATAAGACCCCCCTTGCTCACCGGGGTGAATTACGCATCATGGAAAGGGAAAATGGAAGCATATGTGTGCCAAATTCATGATCGTGAGTGGATGACAATTAAAGATGGGTACACGTCATCTATGATGACTCCTACGGGAGGTGGAGAGGAAGTCCCCAAGCCAAAGGCATAATGGACTCCCCAAGAGTTCGAGGCGTCCAAGTGGAACAACAAAGCCATGCACGCAATCCTATGTGCCATGGATGACAACCAATACAAACTCATTCAAACCACAAGGATAGCAAATGAAGCTTGGGACATCCTAGAGATGGCTCATGAAGGAATCGAGGTGGTCAAGGACTCCAAGCTTCAAGTCCTCCAAACATAATTTGAGACCATTAGGATGGAGGAGGATGAGTGCTTCAATGACTTCCAAGTGAAGCTTATGGATATAGTGAATCAAAGTCACTAACTTGGTGACCCTTACTCGGATAGGAGGATCAAGCAAAAGATCATGAGGTCGCTTCCCGAGAGATTTGAATCCAAAGTGACGGTATTGGAGGAAAATAGTGACTATACTAAGATGAAACCAAGTGAAGTGATTGGAAGACTCTTGGCCTATGAATCTAGGAAGGCTCCAACAATTACACCTCCAAAGAAGCAAAAGAGCTTGGCTTTGAAGACCATCAAGGTGGAAAATGAGGAAAAAGACTCGGATGAATAAATTGCTTTGATGGCTAAGAAGTTCAAGCAATTTATGAGATTTGAGAAGAAAGGATTTTGCTCCAAGGGAAAGTTTATGAAGAAGAAGACTCATTTTAAGAAAGTGGAGCAATCTTAAAAGAAAGACCACAAGAAAGGTGTCCAATGCTATGAATGTAGTGGCTTTGGACATATTGCTTCGGAATGTGCAAATTTGAATAAAAAGAAAGGAAAGGCCATGGCAGTTACTTGGAGTGATAGTGATGACCTAGAATATGAAGACAAGTCTTCGGATGATGATGAAAACCAAGTTGCCAACTTCATTGCTTTCTCATCCTCTCACAATAGCAATGATGTTATGAGTGATAAAGAAGAAGAAGAGGAAGAGGACAAGCAAGAAGAAGTAGATGAAAATGACACAAATGGTAGGAGTAACTCCTCAATGTCTAATTTTGAGTTTGATAAAAAGATGGACTATGATGACTTCATGAGATTTTTTGAGAACTCAAGATTAAATAAGAAAAAGGAGATACAAAAAATGAAAGGGGAGAAGCTCGAATTGACTTCCAAAGTGACTCATTTGAGCAAGGAAATGAGTAAAGCAAAAGAGATGGAAGAAGGGTTGAAGATGAAGTTAGTCTTGGCCAAAAAGAGTGAAAAAAGCTTGAGGAAAGAGCTTATGGAAGCAAGAGGGTTGATTGCTAAGATGACCTCCGGAACTGAAAAGCTTGACAAGATGCTATCTAATGGGAAGAGTCCTAGTGACAAGAAGGGGTTAGGATATATGGAAGAAATGGAAGCCACATCCTTGAAGAAGACAACATTTGTCAAAAGCAAAGAGGTTGAAAATGCTCAAACCCCTCAACAATCAACCAAGTGGGTTGAAGTTGGTGAATCCTCCAAGCAAGCACAAGCAAGGATTCCAACAAGAACTCCACCACCACAAGCTAGAGATCCATAACCAAGTCCTCCTCAACCAAGACCTGATAAGGTCGTTTTGGTGCTCAACAAAATGATGTTTTATGTTCATTTGAAAACCATATTTTAACCACTTAAAAATCCTTTAAGATAATATTTCTTAGCAAGTGGTAAGCAAAGTTCGTTCCACAAGGAGATGGAGGATGTATTGGATCAATTGACTAATCTAAAGCAATAAAATAAATCATTGAAAATGGATAGTTGTTTGGGTTTTACAACCCATGAAATTGCAATTAAAATAAACATACAAAAATGATATGAAAAATAAAAGACTCAACAATCTTGATAAGAGAAGTGTTAAAAACAATTAATAGAAGCTAGGGAATAGATTGAGTTACTCATGAATCTAGGTAATGCTTTCAAAACTCAATAATGACCAATCTCATAAATGCTAACCATTTGTTTTCTAAAGTGTGTTGAGGTCATTACTATGAACACTCAACATCTTCTCACCTCAATGCCTAACCAATTAAGGAAAGGGTGTCAATGCGAGATTAGTTAGGTACAAATCAAGGTTTGGATCAATGGGGTTGATATACCTACCATTAATCCATCCTAATCACTAAGTTCTTCAACCAATCAAGGGTGTCAATCCAAGATTGGTTTCACAACAAATTATCCCACACAATATTATGATCTACTAATGATATACAATGCATATCACAATAAGCATAGAATCTAAATATAAAGTGAAAAGGAAACAAATAGAGATTCAATTACAAATAGTTTAGCAAATACCCATAACCACAAGTTCCTCAAATCTATCCCCTAAATTAGGGGTTTAGCTACACATAGTTACAATCAAAAGAATAGGAAGTAATAGTTAAGGAAATCACCCTTAGGCCTTCTTCTTTAGAGCTTGCTCCTTTCTTTCCCTTGATGCTTCTAGTGTAAAGAGTGGTAGAAGATGAAGTGTCTAGATAGGTGGGTGTCTAATGGTAAGTGACAAAGGTATGGAAATGGAGAGAATGGAAAGAGAGGAATGGTTGAGTGTAGTAATCAAGACATTTATGTTGAGGTTTTGGATGTTCAAGTTTAGAGAATGGAAGAGGTTGAAAAGTGAGAAATGGATGAGAAACTAGTGTTAGATTTAGTAGAAATTTCATGCTCTCTAAGTATGGTGTGTGGCTCAAGTTTAGAAGAAGAAGGATATATATAGTGGCCATGGACATGTACTGATAACCGCTGGATAATCTGATGTGGCAAGGCGTCGCCACTTCATTGTCGCCACTTGTCATGGCGACACAAGTGGTGACATACGGTTATGCTTTCTGAGATTCATATGTTGCCACATTCTTCATCTTTTTCGCCACATTGCAACTGGTGACACAAGTGGAGACAACTATGATGCTTTAAAAATCCTTTTGTCGCCATGGCAACACTTGTGGCGACATTCTTTTGTCGCCACTTCCCAAGTGGCGACGATAAGTGGCGACGCTTGCTTTCCTTCTGTGTCGCCATATGTAAAGTGGCAACATCAAAGTGGCGATGACACCTAATTGAATTGGCCTGGAATAAATCCTTCTGTCGCCATGGCGACACAAGTGGCGACGCTTTGTGGCGACAATGCCATGTTTTGCCTACTTGTACACTATTTGAATCAAACTTCACATTTTCTTCACAAAAGCACTTGAGACCAAAATAAACCTGAAATGCTCAATTTAACACTATTAAATACGAGGACACACCCAAGAATCAAGCATAAAGAGACGGGAATGAGGTATAAAATCATACCAAATTTGGCTTGATCAAGACCCCTACAACCAAGACCTCCACAACAAAGGATCCCACAAGCTCAACATGGGGTCTTTCATGCTCAACCTAGAAGACATGCCAACTTGGCTTAGCCACAAAAGAGATAGTTGCCTCAACATCCAAGAGCAACTCAAAATAGAAGGAGGCCACAAATGCTTGCACAAGGCTATAGTAAGAACTCCTATTTTACTCATACTTGCCATTTTTGTGGAATTGAAGACCACATTAGGCCTAATTGCTTTAAGTATATTAAATTGTGTAAAAGAGAAAGCATGATTGAGAAAATATACTTAGTGAAAGAAATGCTCGATGTGTTCTATAGATTAATCTAGAGGGGGTGAATAGATTTTAAGCTTTATTACCCAATTTTCACATGCAAGTCAATTTTACGAAAATGCCTATACTAGTCAAAAAGACAAACAAGTGTAATATAGTGCGGAATTTAAATAACACTTGATGTATACGTGGAAACCCAACCACTGGGAAAAACCACGAGCTGTATAGTGCGCCACACTCGAATCTCGAAATCCATTAATTGAAATGGAGTTTACAACCTATGTAGACCTCATCTAACACTCCGGTCAATAACCCCCCACTTCTACCACGCGGGCTTTTAAAAGTGGCTCTAGTCCAATTGCTTGAGGCCTAAGCAATCTTAGCCCCAAGTCTTAATTCTCAATGAAGAGATTATGCAACCTATGTGAATATATATGAATATTCAAATAACAAACAAGGCTAGGGAACCTTAGATGCTTATCTAGGATGATGATATAATCAATTAAATCAACCCTAAATATCAAGAGCTAAATGACATGTCAAATAGCTTAGCTAATCAAGATTAAACAAAAACCTATTTAGCTATCACAATACAACACTCAATCAATTCATCACAATCAATTCTCTATTCTTGTATTTAGCATATGATCTAAAACATACAAGTAATTTAAAGAGATGGCTTGATAGTGAAAATACTAAAATAAGATGAAGTTAATCAAAATCTTACCAAGCAAGTTATGATGATGCAAACCCATGCATGATGATTGAAAAATGATCTTTGATGCATAAAGGAATGTATTTGAGTGTTTAAAGAAGAGTTCTTTGTATTTTTCTTGCTTTTGAAAAATATCATAAATATGAAATCTGATTATGAACTCTCTTAGTTGACCTAAAGTCATAGAGACATATATATAGGGTGTCAAAGTCAAAGTGGTGCGTTTTAATAAGTGACACATTGTTTTGGCTTGGGCGCTGTTCGTAGAGTGCTCTGTACAGCGCCTGAATAGCACCACACTTCTGTTCTCACGGGAAAACAGAGCGGCGCTGTACATAGAGCGCTTTGTACAACGCTTCGTACATCGCCTGTACAGCGACCGATTAAATCGATTAGGTCTGTACAGCACCAAAACCCATTCCCTTCAAGTCTCATACAGGCACTGTACGTATAGCATTTTCAACAGCGCTATGTATAGCGCCCAACTCATTGAATGCAATCCTAAGCTAGAATTAACATGGCTTAGGTCATACAGAATGCAATCATATAAAGCATGCAAGAAGAGATGTTAATGAACATTAATGCACATAAATAAGACACACAACAAACATGAATTAAACACTATACATGAGTTGTGAGTGTGTGCAACTATCTCTTCAAAGCAATTAAGCACATAGAAATTACCTTCGCTGCTTATCACGATAAGGTCTTCAAAGGGCCTTGAACATGAACACCAATACCTAAGCTACCCTTACAAAGAATCCCTAATATGTGGTTTGTCCACGAAATAAGCCAATCAAGATATGGGAATCCTTACACTTAGAAGAGCCACAATCCATGCACATAGGAAATTTAGAGCTAATGGACCAATGGCTCTTAGGAATGACCATGTTGCTTCTAGAATGAATAGAAATGATGAATATTATTGCTATGTGGCCCAAGTTGCCTTGAAAGCAAATGTCTCTAACACTTGGTACCTTGATAGTGGGTGTTCTAAGCACATGACCGAAAGCAAGAGTTTCTTTAAAACTCTTGTGATGGAGGATGGTGGATTTGTCACCTATGGTGATGGATCTAAGAAAAAGGTCATAGGGAAAGGTAATATATCCATTCCCGGTTTACCCTCCTTGCACAATGCTCTTTATGTAGATGGCTTGCAGGCCAATCTCATTAGTATATCACATTTGAGTGATGAAGGGCTTTCGGTTATGTTTGGCAAAGTTGATTGCTCTATTCTTAAGGAAAATGGGCAAGTGTTGTTGAAAGGCAAGAGATCAAGTGACAATTGCTATTGTATTGAGTCCAATCTCATCTCTTGTAACTTGTCTACTAGTGAGCAAGTTGAAGTGTGGCACCAAAGATTTGGCCACATGGACTATAGGGACTTGAAAGTTCTTGATAGGTTGAATGTCGTTAGAGGCCTTCCCAAGCTAGGGAAAAAGGTTGAGGGAGTTTGTGGACCTTGCCAACAAGGAAAGCAAACCAAGAGTGTGCACAAGAAAGGTAAATACCTTTCCACTAAAGAGCCTTTGGAACTTCTCCATATGGACCTTATTGGGTCCCATCCAAACCGAAAGCTTAGGTGGTAGAAGATACATTCTTGTGGTTGTTGATGACTTCTCTAAGTTCACATGGACTTATTTCCTTAAAGAAAAGTCTGAAGCCTTTGAGAAATTCAAAATGCTTTTTGTCAAAATTCAAAATGAGAAAACTTCTCACATTAAAAGCATTAAGAAAATTAAGAGTGATCATGGGAAAGAATTTAAAAATGCTAGCTTTGAAATTTTTTGCAATAGTTTAGGCATTTCCCATGAATTTTTTGCCCTTAAGACTCCTCAACAAAGTGGTGTTGTTGAAAGGAAGAATAAAGTCCTCCAAGAGATGGCCTGAGTCATGTTGCTTAGCAATAAAGTCTCTAGGAACCTTTGGGCCGAAGCCATCAATACGGCTTGTTACATAGGGAATAGAATATTCCTTAGGCCTAGGACTAAACAAACATCCTATGAGTTATGGAAGGGTAGATAACCCAATGTGAGGTACTTCCACATCTTTGGAAGCAAGTGCTACATACTAAATGACCAAGATCAACTTGGCAAGTTTGATGCCAAGAGTGATGAGGGTATTTTCATTGGATATGCACTTAATAGCAAGGCCTATAGAGTTTTTAATCTAAAGACTCGATGTGTTATGGAATCATTAAATGCTGTCTTTCATGATTCACTACTACAAAAATGCTTAAAGACATCACTAGAAATCACTAAAAGAAATCGGTTTTTGGTAACCGATTTTAAAAAAGCTTTTAGAAATCAGTTTTTATAAAAACCGATGTCTTAAAAATTACAATTTCAAAAGACATCGGTTTTTATGAAAACCGATATTAAAAAAAAAACGTTTAGACATTGGTTTTTATAAAAACCGATGTCTTAAATTTTGCGTTGAAAAGACAACGGTTTTTATAAAAACCGATATTAAAAGCATGCGTTTAGACATCGGTTTTTATAAAAACCGATGTAGATTCAAAAGCAAAATTCTGCAATGCAAATCTGACCTATGTCCACATTCAAGGGCACATCTCTAAAAATACTCAACGTTATTTTCTCAACTTTTGACACAAGAAAGTAGACATGCAAAAAAAAACTTTTAAATCAGAAAATATTCCAAAAATCGATTTGGAAAAGTGAGAAAATGAGCGATGAAAACAGCTCACTCGCGGATTCACGAATCGCTTCTGACCTTTGACTGAATAATTGATCATAACTTTCAAAATACCACCCGGAATTTTACGTTCTTTATACCGTTGGATTCGTATCGAAAAATTAAAGAACCCAACATGGACAAAAAAAATTATTTCCTTGCCAAAAGATACAGTTTTAAGGAAAGAGTTTTCACAAAAATATCTCCAATCGCTTCAATTCTGACCTTTGACTGAAAAATTGATCATAACTTTCAAAATACCAACCAGAATTTTACGTTATTTATACCGTTGGATTCGTATCAAAAAATTGAAGAATCTACCAAGGAAAAAAAAAATTATTTCCTTGCCAAAAGATACAGTTTTAAGGAAAAGGTTTACACAAAAATATCTCCAATCGCTTGACCTTTGAGTACTCATGAATAATTGATCATAACTTTCAAAATACCACCCGGAATTTTACGTTCTTTATACCGTTGGATTCGTATCGAAACGTTGAAGAACTGAAAATGGACAAAAAAATTTATTTCATTGCCAAAAGATACAGTTTTAAGGAAAGAGTTTACACAAAAATATCTCCAATCGCTTCAATTCTGACCTTTGACTGAAAAATTGATCATAACTTTCAAAATACCAACCGGAATTTTACGTTCTTTATACCGTTGGATTCGTATCGAAAAATTGAAGAATATACCATGGAAAAAAAAATTATTTCCTTGCCAAAAGATACAGTTTTAAGGAAAAAGTTTACACAAAAGTATCTCCAATCGCTTGACCTTTGAGTACTCATGAATAATTGATCATAACTTTCAAAATACCGCCCAGAATTTAACGTTCTTTAAACCGTTGGATTCGTATCAAAAAATTGAAGAATCCAATATAGACAAAAAAATTTATTTCCTTGCCAAAAGATACAGTTTTAAGGAAAGAGTTTGCACAAAAATATCTCCAATTCTGACCTTTGACTGAAAAATTGATCATAACTTTCAAAATACCACCCGGAATTTTACGTTCTTTATACCGTTGGATTCGTATCGAAAAATTGAAGAATCCATCATGGAAAAAAAAAATTATTTCTTAAGGAAAAATTTTACACAAAAATATCTCCAATCGATCGACCTTTGAGTACTCATGAATAATTGATCATAACTTTCAAAATACCACCCGGAATTTTACGTTCTTTATACCGTTGGATTCGTATCAAAAAATCAAAGAATCTACCATGGACAAAAAAAATTATTTTGTTGCCAAAAGATACAGTTTTAAAAAAAAAGTTTGCACAAAAATATCTTCAATTGCTTCTGACCTTTGACTGAATAATTGATCATAACTTTCAAAATACCGCCCATAATTTTACGTTATTTATACCGTTGGATTCGTATCGAAAAATCAAAAAATCTAGCATGGATGAAAAAAATTATTTCGTTGCCAAAAGATACAGTTTTAGGGAAAAAGTTTGCATAAAAATATCTCTAGCAGAACACAAAACCACACAATAAAAAATGAAATGAAAAATAAACCCACCAATAAAATTTATTTAATATATGTATGTTTGTAGTAGAAATTAGAATTTTGATTAGTTGAGTAAATTTAAATTTATCAAACAAGTTTTTTTTTTCTTATTTTTTTCTAACAATTCATATAGGTTATATATATATATTGTGCAACTGTTAACACATTCAATCTTGTAGTCAGGCGGTAAAGGCTTACCACTTTGACTTTGAGGTTGCGAGTTCGATTCCTCATAATGACAATTAATTGTCATTATTATCATAGGTGGGGTTGGTCGGCGGTGGTGGCCGGAGGTGAGGCGGGCTGGTGGCCGGCGATAGTGGGATTTTTTTTTGTAATTCATCAATTTTACATCAGGTTTTTTAAATCGGTTTTAACTAAAACCGATGTCTTTTCTCCTAGGTTTTTAAATCGGTTTTAAGTAAAACCGATTTCTTTTCTACTAGGTTTTTAAATCGGTTTTAAGTAAAACCGATTTCTTTTCTCTTGTTTTACATCGGTTAAAAACCGATGTCTTTTGCGCTTTTTTTTCTAAATCACTCAAAAAGAGATCGGTTTTAAAAATTTCAAAAACCGATTTCTTCCATATAAAAAAACCGATTTCTTTTGCATTTTTTGTAGTAGTGATTGTAGGCCCAAACATGATGACCATGAGGAGGATGTTTGTGAGATAAATGACCTTCCTTTGAAGGAGAGTGGTGAGACTTCAAGTGGTATGAAGTCAAACCAAGATGAAGATGATGATTTACCTTTTAATAGAGTTCATCCTTTGGACTCTAATGAACCTGCTCCTTGGGTTAGAAAACTCCATGATAAAAATGATATCATTAGAGATGTTAGAGAGGGTGTTAGGACTAGGTGTCAAATAGCTAATCAAATTAGCTAACGTGAAGACCGCCTACGGAGAATGCTCTTGGCTTCTTCTTGGTTTTCACCTATGTTGGTGACCGGCGGTTATGATCGGTGGCCTGGCCGCCGAATGAAACCGTTGTTTGCTTCCAGAAGTATCTGGAGCAATTCTACGGTTACGATCGGCTGTCACGACTGCCGTTCGAAACCACCATTCAAGACCTGATTGATTTTATCTCTTGGTCTAATTCGGCGGTTGAATCGGCGGTCATGAAACCACTGAATGAAACCGCCATTCATACCTGATTGATTTTATCTCTCGGGTCAATTCGGTGGTTAGATTGGCGGTCATGAAACCGCTAAATGAAACCACCGTTGTTCCCCTATTCTTCTCGGGTTCAATTCGGCGGTTAGAATCATCGGCTTGGCCGCCAAATGAAACCGCCGATCGGTGCGTTTCAGGGGCAAACTTGTCTTTTCACATGCTCTGTTTTTTATGCCTATAAATACATCACTTTCTCTTGTTCTGAATGTGACTCTTTAATCATCAAGAACCCTACTTTCAAAAGAGAGAATTTTAAGAGAGAAAACAACCAAGTTTGCTCATTAAACACTCAAACCAAAAATCCATTTGCATCAAAGTTCATCTAGCATTCTTAAGTATATCTAGGATGCTTGCTTGCATGGGTCTTTCATCATCACACTTGCTTTGGTAAGTTTTTCACTATTATCATATATAATTAGTGTTCTATTTATTATGGCATCTCTTTTATTACTTGATTGTTCTTAGATTATATTCTAATATTCAAGATAGAGATTGTTGTGTTGATTTGATTGAGTGTTGCTTTGTGATAGATATCTAGATTTCTATAATCTATGATTATCTAAGCTAATTGATATGTCATTTAGCTTTAATATCTAGGATTGTTTTTAATTGCAAATTCATCATCTTAGATAAGCATATAGGGTTTCCCTTGCTCTATGTTGCATTTGAATATTCATATATTCACTTAGGGTGTTAATCTCTTTTTAGAGAATTAAGTCTTGTGTTGTGACCGGGATTAGGTTGCTTAATTCGCAAGCAATCGGACTAGGTTCGCTTATACCGGGATTAGGTAGGTGTGTGATTACTTTCGGGATTAGGTTGTAATCATTTTACACATTTAGTGGATTCGAGGTTCGAGTGTGGCTTACTTACTAGCCCGTGGTTTTTCCCGTGAGGGTTTCCACGTAAATATCAAGTGTTGTTTTAATTTCCGCACAATATTACACTTGCTATATTTTATTGACTATTAGGGGTATTTTCGTAATCTTGTCATTAAACGAAAATTGGGTAAAATTAGTTAAAATCTATTCCCCCCCCCCCCCCCCCCCTTTAGATTAATAGTTTACACACCATGAGTACTTTCAATTGGTATCAGAGCGGGTTCCTAAATATAATTAGGTGATCCTTTCTCACTTTGGTGTGTTTTGCATTTTGTGTGATTTTTGATCATTCATACATTTGCATTCATTTCATTCATTCATAAACACTATGAGTGGAAACAGTGGAAATGGTGGTGGCAACGAGGGTGCCTCAAGCACAAGGCCTCCACTTCTTACCGGGTTGAACTATTCCCAATAGAAAGGGAAGATGGAATCCTACATATGTCAAATTCATGACCGCACGTGGATGGCGGTGGAAGATGGATATAATCTACCCAAGATGACTCCTGATGGTGGAGGAGAAGAAGTATTGAAGCCTAAGGCGCAATGGAGTCTGCAAGAGTTTGAGGCTTCAAAGTGTAATAGGAAGGCGATGCACGCCATCCTTAGTGCAATGGATGAAAATCAATATAAGCTTATTCAGAACACTCAAATCGCGAAAGTGGCTTGGGATATCTTACAAGTTGCACATGAAGGAACCGAGGTGGTGAAGGAATCCAAGCTTCAAGTCCTCCAAACTCAATTCGAGTTACTTAGGATAGGAGAGGATGAATGCTTCAATGATTTCAAAATCAAATTGATGGATATCGTTAATCAAAGTCACCAACTCAGAGACCCGTATTCGGATAGGAGAGTCAAGCAGAAAATCATGAGATCTCTCCCCAATAGGTTCGAATCAAAGGTGACGGTTATAGAAGAAAATAGTGGTTATATGGATATGAAGCCGAGTGAGGTGATTGGGAGACTTCTAGCTTATGAGTCTAGGAAAGGTCCTATCTCCACACCCACTAAAAAGCAAAAAGGGATTGCTTTAAAAGCCTCCAAGGATGAAAAGGAGGCAAAGAAGATTGACTCGGATGAAGATCTTGCCTTGTTTGTAAAAAGGTTCAACAAAGTTATGAAGTTTAGAAGAAAGGGCTTTGGATCAAAAGGTCAAGATTCAAAGAAAAAGGGTCATTTCAAGAAGTTTGAACCTAGGCAAGAAAGGACCGAAAGGAAAGGGGTCCGATGCTTCGAGTGTGGTGGCATAGGTCACTTTGCCCCCGAATGTGCTAACCACAATGACAAGAAGAAGGGTAAAGTGATGGCTGCCACATGGAGTGGTAGTAGTGATGACTCCATTGAGGGAGATGAGTCTTCAAGTGATGAAGAGCTCATGGCTAACCTCCTAGCTTTTGCCTCCTCCCATAAGAGCAAAAGTGCTAGTGAAAGAGAGGAAGAGAGTCAAGAGGAAAATGACTCAAGAGGAAAATGACTCAAGTGAAGAAGGAAGTGATTCCTTCTCTAACTCCATAAATGGATTTGTGGAGAAAAAGGTGCTTGCTAAATACTATGCCGAGTTCAATGACTTAGCAATCAAGAGCACGAAAAAGATCAAGATGTTGAGAGAAGAAAATCTTGAGCTTTTATCTCAAAATGACCACTTAAGTGAACAAGTGGGAAAGTTTAAGAAGATAGAAGATGAGCTAGGAAAGGACTTAGACTTATCTAGGAGGAATGAAGAAGGTCTAAAGAGGGAACTTGATGAAGCTTTAGAATCTTTAGCTAGGATGGATTCTAGCACCAAGAAACTTGATCATATACTTGGTGTTGGAAAGAGTCCGTGTGACAAAAGGGGTCTTGGGTATGAAGATGGCAAAAAGATCTCAACCGCTAACAAGACCGTGTTTGTTAAGAGTTTGAGGAACGAAGAAACTTCAATTGTGCAAATTCCTAGGAAGAAGTTAAAACTAGGACAATGTTCAAATGCACAAGTGAAGATGGTGCCAAGAAGGCAATCTCAAGCTCAACCCTCTAGGGTCCCTCAAGCCAACATTCCTCCACAAGTGGCTCACAAAGGAAAGAGACCTATCATGCAACCTCAAGCTAGGAAGCAATCTAGACCGGTTCAACAACGAAGATGGATTGAACCCATTCATCCACAAAGACAATGACAAGGTATGATTCCTTATTTTACTCCTATATGTCACTTTTGTGGATTTGATGGTCATATTAGACCAAATTACTTTCGATATACTAAAATGTGTAGAACACGAAGCATGATTGAAAAGAGAAAGAATAGAGCCAAGATGCATGTTCCTAGGAATGATAAAATTGTTGTGCATGATCCTAGGACATCTAGAGCCCATGTACCAAAGACCACTAAGAAAGCAAGTATTGTTTCTAGGTGGATTAGAAAGAATGAAAATGTTTGCCATGTTGCTCAAATAGCCTTGAAGGCAAATTCTTCTAATTTTTGGTATTTAGATAGTGGGTGCTCTAGGCACATGACGGGAAACAAGAGTTTCTTTGAGACTCTTGTTATGGAGGAAAGAGGATGTGTCACCTTTGGTGAGGGATCCAAAAAGAAAGTTGTAGGGAAATGAACCATTTCCATTCCCGGATTACCCTCCTTATCCAATGCTTTATTTGTTGATGGCTTGAAAGTAAATTTGATAAGCATATCACACCTTAGTGATGAAGGATATTCCGTCTTATTTTGTAAAGATGATTGCTCTATCTTAAAGCCCGATGGACAAACCTTGTTGAAAGGTATGAGATCTAGCGACAATTGCTATTGTCTTGAAGCTAGAATAGTCTCAAACAATGTGTCCATGGATGAGCAAATTGAGTTGTGGCATAAAAGACTTGGCCATATGAACTTTAGGGATTTACGAACCCTTGGAAAGTTCAATTGTGTGAGAGGCCTCCCTAAGCTTGGGAAGAAAGCCAATGGCATTTGTGGACCTTGCCAACAAGGAAAACAAACTAAAAGCATGCACAAAAAGGGCAAGTATCTCTCCACCAAGGAGCCCCTAGAGCTTCTCCACATGGATCTCATAGGTCCTATGCAAACCAAGAGTTTAGGTGGAAAGAGATACATTTTTGTTTGTGTTGATGATTTCTCTAGATTTACATGGACATATTTTCTTAGAGAAAAATCTGAAACTTTTGATAAGTTTAAAATGCTTTGTACTGAAATACAAAATGAAATTAATTCTAACATTAAAAGCATTAAACGAATTAGAAGTGACCATGGGAGGGAATTTGAGAATGCCTCTTTTGAAAGCTATTGCAATAGCTTAGGCATCTCCTATGAGTTCTCGGCTCCTAGGACACCTCAACAAAATGGAGTTGTTGAGAGAAAGAATAGGGTCCTTCAAGAGATGGCCCGTGTGATGTTGCTTAGCAACAATGTCCCTAGGAACCTATGGGCCGAAGCCATCAATACGGCTTGCTATATAGGGAATCGTGTTTTCCTAAGGCCTGGATCTAGAAACACCTCCTATGAGTTATGGAAGGGTAGGAAGCCAAATGTTAGCTACTTCCACACATTTGGAAGCAAATGCTACATTTTAAATGACCGTGATCAACTTGGCAAGTTTGATGCTAAGAGTGATGAGGGTATCTTTATTGGCTATGCCTTGAATAGTAGAGCCTATAGAGTTTTCAACTTGAAGACTCGAACCGTCATGGAATCATCGAATGTTGTTATTGATGATACAAGGCTCAAGTCTAATGACCATGAAGAGGAGGAAGTTTTAGATGATGACTCTCCTTTGGAGAGGGTTGTGGTGACTCCCAATGTTGGGACGTCCAATGACAATAATGAGGTCATATAACCTCTTACTAGAGTCCCTCTCTTGGACTCTAATGAACCTGCTACATGGGTTAGAAGACTTCATAACAAAGAGGATGTTATTGGAGATGTGAATGAGGCTGTTAGGACTAGGCGTCAAATAGCTAATCTAATTAGCTACACATGCTACACCTCTCAAATTGAACCCAAAAAGGTTGATGAAGCCTTGAATGATGAATTTTGGGTTCTTGCCATGCAAGAAGAGCTAAACCAATTCGAAAGGAATGAGGTTTGGACTCTAGTTCCTAAGCCTAAAAGCACACTAAGTGGATTTATAGGAACAAATCTGATGAGGATGGCAACATAGTGCGGAACAAGGCTAGACTTGTAGCACAAGGGTACTCTCAAATTGAGGGTATCGACTTTGAGGAGACATTTGCTCCCGTTGCCCGTTTAGAGTCCATTAGGTTCTCTTGTCCATTTCTTGTGTGCACAAGTTCAAATTGCACCAAATGGATGTCAAGAGTGTGATGAGAATCAAGAAGCATCATCAAAGGATCCATTGCATATTCCAGTTGGGCCAATTACAAGGGGCCAAGAGGATCAAAGAAGCATTTAATGATGGGCTGATTCTGAGTTGCTGAAGTTCAAGTTCG
This sequence comes from Acer yangbiense, assembly GCA_008009225.1. Lineage (NCBI taxonomy): Eukaryota > Viridiplantae > Streptophyta > Magnoliopsida > Sapindales > Sapindaceae > Acer > Acer yangbiense. The sequence goes on from CM017764.1 coordinate 30,241,002, forward strand.
GCCCAAATCCGAGCTAAACTTCGTGGGCCTCTACAGAGCGCATCTGAAGTCGGATTGTCTAATATAATATATTTTCGGAAAGCCCAAGACAAGCCCTACAGATGTTATGAAGACTCCGGCATCCGTAAAAGATCACAACAGGCCCACAATCGGCAATCTAGTTTGTTGCGCGAAGACTTGAGCTAAGGAGTCCGAATTTCAGCTTTATCCTTTTTAGTTTCCAAAGAATAATGAGTTGATTTGTTTCCCAAATTAAAAGGCTGATTTGTTTCAAAATTTATCCTTCCAAATAGGGAGCAAGTCAACTAATTGCATGTTTTAATTTTAATTTCTTTCCTGATTGTAAGGCATTAATTGCCCATTTATTTTCCTGATTGTAAGGCATTAATTGCCAAATATTTATTTCCTTTTTAGGTTTTAGGGTTTCAGTTTATAAGGGACGAATGGATGTAATATGAGACTAGACTTTGAATAAAATATTATTTGTGAGAACTTTTTCTCTTGGTTCTTCATTGAACTATGAACTTATCAAGGTTCTACCTTGTGGCGTTCAAACCTTGACTTATCACTCACCTTCTTTCTTGTTCTTGAGTGTGGCGTCTACAACCTTCTTGATACCGTTGGTTCTTATCTCCATATAGATAATGGGTCACGGTCCTTTATTTTCTTTGTTTTTATAAACTTGAATTAGAAAACGATCCTTCGTTACCATATATTGGTTCCGGGTCTCACTACTCTTGGTGAGGTTCATATCAGAGTGCCTTTCTTAATGGCTTCTTGCAAGAGGAAGTGTTTATTGAACAACCTAAGGGGTTTGTGGATGCACACCACCCCAACCATGTCTATCGCCTCAAGAAGGCTCTATATGGGTTGAAACAAGCACCGAGGGCTTGGTATGAGTGCCTCACTCAATTTCTTCTTGATAATAACTACTCAAGAGGTAGTGTTGACAAGACACTATTCATCAAGAGAGACAATGATGAGCTTTTCATAGCTCAAATATATGTTGATGATATAGTTTTTGGCTCCACCAACAACACCAAGGTCCAACAATTTGTTGATGTCATGTCTCATGAATTTGAGATGAGTCTTGTTGGTGAGCTTAGTTACTTCCTAGGTTTGCAAATTAGGCAATTAGATGATGGGATTTTCATAACCCAAGCCAAATATGCTAAAAACCTAGTGAAGAAGTTTGGTCTTGAAAATGCCAAACATTGTGATATACCCATGAGTACCACTTTGAAACTAAGCAAGGATGCTAGTGGTAAAAGTGTGGAACAAACTCTATATCGGGGCATGATAGGTAGCTTGCTTTATTTGACCGCAAGTAGGCCCGATATCTCTTTTAGTGTGGGTGTGTGTGCTAGGTACCAAGCGGATCCCAAGGAGTCCCATCTCTCTTCCGTAAAGAGAATCATTCGCTATGTGAATGGGACATCCAACTATGGGATTTGGTACTCTTTTGACACTAATGCTAGTCTTGTAGGCTTTAGTGATGCGGATTGGGCAGGAAATTGTGATGATAGGAAAAGCACATCGGGCGGTTGCTTCTTCCTAGGCAACAACTTGGTGTCTTGGTTTTGTAAGAAGCAAAACTCGATTTCCTTGTCCACGGCCGAGGCCGAGTACATAGCCGCGGGGAGTCGATGCACACAACTCCTATGGATGAAGCAAATGCTAGTAGACTACGGATTCAACCAAGGTACTCTCACTCTCTTTTGTGATAACATGAGTGCCATTAATATTTCCAAGAATTCGGTGCAACATTCTAGAACTAAGCATATTGACATCCGCCATCACTTCATTAGAGAGCTTGTTGAAAATAAATGCATAGTACTTGAACATGTAGGTACTAATGATCAACTTGCGGACCTATTTACTAAACCTTTAGATTCTACTCGATTTAAAACACTAAGTAAATCTATTGGGATATGTCTTGTGGAGTGATGAGTTTTGTATTTGACCCCATATGGGGAACTCAAGCAAAGAGAGCTATTTTGCATTCTTGTATCTTGCAAAAAATTTGAAATAACTTATGCCTCTTCTTTTAATTGTTTGAGTAAGCTTGGTTGCACATATGTATATATGTTTTCAATTCAGTAAGTGTGAACCTTGCTTGTTTACAATCCATGTCATATTTATGTTCAAACATGCATTTTTGGACTAGGAGATGTTTATAGGAAGTATGATTTGAATGACCTATGGTTATCTCCATGATATGATGATTCTTTTATAACATGCTAATGTCAAATGAAAAAAGCATGAAATTCATATTACATGCTCACATGAAAAGCATGAATTGATGATTGCATATTCTTAAAATGTAAAACTTGTGTGAAAGCATATGAGACTCAAAATGAATAAAGGATCTTGTATCCGTTCAAAGGAATTTATATTCCAAATGTCTCTCTTTCTTTATTGGTTGAACATGGCTACTATCATACGGATATCTTATCCGGAAAAATCAAATAGGGTGCAAAGTCGCTCATGCCATGTTTCGCTTATAAAGTTGGATATAGTTGTTCTTAAATTGAAATCAATATATTCTATATCCTTGCTTTACTCATGATGAAACAAATACGGTGTGTTCTAAATATGTTATCTAGAGGGGGGGGTGAATAGATTTTAACTATTATTACCCAATTTTCGCATGCAAGTCAATTTTACGAAAATGCCCATACTAGTCAAAAATACAAGCAAGTGTAATATAGTGCGGAATTTAAATAACACTTGATGTATACGTGGAAACCCAACCACTGGGAAAAACAACGGGCTGTTTAGTGCGCCACACTCGGACCTCGAAATCCACTAATCGAAATGGAGTTTACAATCTATGTAGACCTTATCTAACACTCCGGTCAATAACCCCCCACTTCTACCACTCGGGCCTTTAAAAGTGGCTCTAGTCCAATTGCTTGAAGCCTAAGCAACCTTAGCCTCAAGACTTAATTCTCTAAGAAGAGATTATGCAACCTATGTGAATATGTATGAATATTCAAATAACAAACAAGGCTAGGTAACCTTAGATGCTTATCTAGGATGATGATATAATCAATTTAATCAACCCTAGATATCAATTGCTAAATGACATGTCAAATAGCTTAGCTAATCAAGATTAAGCAAAAACCTAATTAGCTATCACAAAAACAACACTCAATTAATTCATCACAATTAATTCTCTATTCTTGTATTTATCATATTATCAACAACATACAAGTAAATTAAAAGAGAATATGCTTGATAGTAAAAATACTAAAATAAGATGAAACTAATCAAAATCTTACCAAGCATATTGTGATGATGCCAATCCAATCATAGATGCTTTCTATGTAGACATAGAGGATGCAATATGAAATTTGATGCAAAAAGGATTTGATTTGAGTGTTTAAAGGTGAGTTCTTGATTTGATTTTTTCTCAAAAATCTCTCTTGAAAGTTTAGGGTTCTAATAACTCAAGAAGCTTGATCAGAGAATGAGAAAATAAGATATTTATAGACATCAAGAATTGGGCAAGTGAAAAGACAATTTTGCCCCTGAAACACACCGTTCGGCAGTTTCAATCGGCGGCTAGGCCGCCGATAACGATCGCCGAATTGAACTCGTGAAGAACAGAGCATCAACGGCGGTTTCATTCGGCGGTTTCGTGACCGCCAATCCAACCGCCGAATTAGACCGAGAGATTAAAATCGATCAGGTATGAACGGCGGTTTCGAACGGCGGTCGTGACCGCCGATCTTGACCACATAATTGTTTCAGACCAATCTGGACTGAAACAGCGGTTTCATTCGGCGGCCAGGCCGCCGATCATAACCGCCGATCACCAACAATGGTGAAAACAAAGGAGAAGCCAAGGGCATTCTCCATAGGCGGTCTTCGCGTGAAATCAAGCACTCATTTGTGCAAGCGCGGACGTTTCCGAACAATGTCAGGAAACGAATTATAAAGCACATATACACACAACAAGATATATCAACCAAAGTGCTAGTGTGTAAAGTGACATGTGAAGAGTATGCACACAAATGCAAGTATGCTAAGTGTGTGTGTGCTTACTAAATCTCTTCAAAGAAAAATCAAGCACAAGAATTTATACCTTTGGCGTGCTTGTCCCTTGAGGTCTTGAAAGGGCCTTCGAGCTTCAACCTTAAACATTTAGACTACCCTTACATTCAAAACCCCAACATGTGGTTTGTCCACGAAATAAGCCAATCAAGATATAGGAATCCTTACACATGACATTAGTGAAATTGGTTTGAATTCTTATTAGAAACCTTTGTCATTTGCATTGCCAAATACCATTGTATTTTGGACTTGAATGCTACATGTCTTGTATGCAAAGCATGTTTGATTCACACCTTTTTTTTAAAAAAATAAATCTCCTTGTTTCTCTCCAATTAATTGAGATGCATAAAGTGACTTATATTGATTATGCAAATATCTTGCATGCTTCTATCTCTTGTTGCTATGAGTGACCCGGTTAGGGACTACTCCTTTGCCTATATCATGACAAAAAGGGGGAGTAGGATATGGTAAGGGGAGTTGCAAAATATAGAAGCAATTATGCATATTAGGGAGAACATTCATTGAGGGGGAGTAACCCGTTGAGGGGGAGCATTGCATATACATACATTGCATGATGTTGTACCTAATTTCTTAAATGCAAATGCTTGTTTTTGCTCTCACTTGATTCATCTCACTTCTTACTTGTATTGGAAATGTTAGAAACTTGATTTTCAGGGATTGATTATTCTACAAAAGGTTGAAGACTTCACATTGCATTTTCTTATCTCTTTGTAATGTAGAATATCATTGTAGTCCCGTAGTTTCTATTTTTTATTGTGAGGAATCAATGTGAGTGGTGGTTTTGTCATGAAATAGCCAAAGGGGGAGATTGAAAGGTTTCCATTTGTGGATTGGCTCATTTCGTGGACAAACCACATGTTGGGGTTTTTTGTAAGGGTAGCTTAGGTGTTGTTGTTATTGCTCAAGCCTTTTGAAGACCTCGTCTTGATAAGCACTCCAAAGGTATATCTCTAGTGCTTATTTTTCTTTGAAGAGATTAGCTGCACACACACACTTAACATACATTGCATATGTGTACTTTCTCTTCAGATGCCACATTTCACACTTGCATCTATATGTTATTGTTTGTTGTGTGAATTTGTGACTTGTAATTCGTTTCCCGATAATATTCAGAAACGTCCGTGCATGCACTAGAATATGCTTGGTTTTGCGTGAAGACCGCCTACGGAGAATGCCCTTGGCTTCTTCTTGGTTTTCACCTATGTTGGTGATCGGCGGTTATGATCGGTGGCCTGGCCGCCAATTGAAACCGCCGTTTGCTTCCAGAAGTGTCTGGAGCAATTCTGCAGTTACGATCGGTGGTCACGACCGCCGTTCGAAACTACCGTTCAAGACCTGATTGATTTTATCTCTCGGTCTAATTCGGCGGTTGAATCGGCGGTCACGAAACCGCCGAATGAAACCACCGTTCATACTTGATTGACTTTATCTCTCGGGTCAATTCGACGGTTAGATCGGCGGTCACGAAACCGCCGAATGAAACCGCCGTTGTTCCCCTGTTCCTCTCGGGTTCAATTCGGCGGTTAGAATCGGCGGCCTGGCTGCCGAATAAAACCGCCGATCGGTGCATTTCAGGGGCAAACTTCTCTTTTCACATGCTCTGTTTTTCATGCCTATAAATACATCACTTTCTCTTGTTCTGAATGTGACTCTTTAATCATCAAGAACCCTACTTTCAAAAGAGAGAATTTTAAGAGAGAAAGCAACCAAGTTTGCTCATTAAACACTCAAACCAAAAATCCATTTGCATCAAAGTTCATCTAGCATTCTTTAGTATATCTAGGATGCTTGCTTGCATGGGTCTTTCATCATCACACTTGCTTTGATAAGTTTTTCACTATTATCATATATAATTAGTGTTCTATTTATTATGGCATCTCTTTTATTACTTGATTGTTCTTAGATTATATTCTAATATTCAAGATAGAGATTGTTGTGTTGATTTGATTGAGTGTTTCTTTGTGATAGATATCTAGGTTTCTATAATCTATGATTATCTAAGCTAATTGATATGTCATTTAGCTTTAATATCTAGGATTGTTTTTAATTGCAAATTCATCATCTTAGATAAGCATATAGGGTTTCCCTTGCTCTATGTTGCATTTGAATATTCATATATTCACTTAGGGTGTTAATCTCTTTTTAGAGAATTAAGTCTTGTGTTGTGACCGGGATTAGGTTGCTTAATTCGCAAGCAATCGGACTAGGTTCGCTTATACCGGGATTAGGTAGGTGTGTGATTACTTCCGGGATTAGGTTGTAATCGTTTTACACATTTAGTAGATTCGAGGTTCGAGTGTGGCTTACTTACTAGCCCGTGGTTTTTCCCGTGAGGGTTTCCACGTAAATATTAAGTGTTGTTTTAATTTCCGCACAATATTACACTTGCTATATTTTATTGACTATTAGGGGTATTTTCGTAATCTTGTCATTAAACAAAAATTGGGTAAAATTAGTTAAAATCTGTTCACCCCCCCCCCCCCCCCCCCCCCCCCCCCCTTCTAGATTAATAGTTTACACACCGTGAGTACTTTCAAATTCGATGAGGATGGCAAAATTGTGCGAAACAAGGCAAGGTTTGTTGCACAAAGATACTCTCAAATTAAGGGTATTGACTTTGAGGAGACATTTGCTCCTGTTGCCCGCCTAGAGTCCATAAGGCTTCTCTTATCCATTCCTTTTGTGTATAAGTTCAAATTACACCAAATGGATGTCAAGAGTGCCTTCCTCAATGGCTTATTGCATGAGGAAGTGTCTGTTGAGCAACCCAAGGGGTTTGTGGATCCACACCACCCCTCTCATGTGTTAGGATTATGCTCAATAGCAAGAGTGTAATAGTGTTTTTGACAATCTATTCATATTAATAATGTGATTTCTGGTTTAACAAATCTTATAGCATTTATAGTTTAATTATTATAATTGTCAAAAGTAAATAATCATAAGGTCAAAAGACTGTAAGAAAAGAAGAATTGTTCGTACATCTGGATATGTATGAGGTAGACACAATTCTTTAGTTAGTCTTGAATAATGTTCACAACTTAAGGTAAAGGTTGGGCACCTTTATCTTGTTAAAGTTGTAGATTCTTTTACTAGCATTTGAGTGGGATCAAATGTGTTATGATGAGTCTAAAATCATCAAAGTGGCTTTGAGTAAAAGATCTAGTGCACTAGGTGCATTGAACTAGATCACAATGAAATACTTTATCTAGAACCGTTAGTAGATAAAAGTCTTTTCATTATCAAGACAATCGGAGAGTCTATCTTAATCCTGAGATAAATGATGGACTTATGGTTGCAAGTGGTATCATTTGAGTTATCAATGAGTACGATTATATAGCATAGTCTATCCTCGATAGTTTGGTGATATTCATTTGTTAATCGATAGAGGACTTCATTTATAGATATGGACATCGTGGCTCTATTTATTAAATGAGAGTAGAATATCATCATATGGATGTTTTGAGGTATTGGATATTGAATCTTAACGTTAAGTTTTCGATAGAGTCTATTGAAACATGGCTTCTGGACAAGTCAAAATATCCAAGTTCAAAATGTGGTCATATGAGTAAATATGGTAACTTGGAGAGCTATAGACGGTCTATGAGCTCTTGGCGATTACTGATATTCTTCACGAGGATACACCATCTCCTATAAGATTGTCTAGGGTATGAATGAGAATCATTTACTTATTCCATCTTTATTTAAGAGTGCAATTTTAGTTCTTTAGTGGAATGAACTAAAATTAATAGATTGAACCTAAGTGAATCATTTGTTGATTGTGATTGGGTTACGTCTATTGGAGCTTAAATTTAGATAGGCCCGCCAAGATCCCCAATCCACACGGACTTGCATGAATCACTTGATATATTCTACCGGACTAATTTATGGGTCCATCTAGAATTGTATTAAAGCATGTGGACTTGTTTCTTTTTGTAAGAATGGGCATAGTTCATATGTGGGACTTTTATTAAGGTCCAATGGATTTAATAAAATAGAAAAACAATATATAGATATATTAATATATATGGCACATGGCCGAGATATATATATGATATTATATTGTTTTATTTTTATTATTTGATTATATGGAAATTAATTAATTGATTAATTAATTATTTAATTAAAAATCAAAATCTTTTTCTGACTAGAAAATATGTTTCTTAGTAGTATACTATTGTGGTAGTATAATAAATATAAAAGACTTTATTTGGTAAGTAGATAAATAAGAGATTTATTTATCTAGTCAAATTAGGGAGTCTTTGAAATAGTCACAAATATACTAAAGAGTTGGATTAGGGTTTGGAATTCTAAGCAAATCTACCTAGGGTTAGGATTTAGGTCAAAAGACAAAAATCCTACATGGTAGAGGAAATTGCCGGAATATACGCAGATTAATATATATGGCAAGAGGAAGATATATATAGCAATATATATTATTCTTGCAACCTTAATGTGTGTGCCGCAAGATATATTATTCTTGCAAACATATATGTGGGTACCGCAATATATATTTGTTTAAGCGTGCAGCATTAGTGCACTTTAAGAGGTGTGCAGAATTTATGCAATATATATGTTGAATATATATATATATTATTTTTGAGTTGAATTCGAAGAACCCTAGGTCTTGGACTTGAGAGTTATTTCTTTTGCTTGAGAAAAATAAAATCCATCTCTGAGACTAGTGTGATTATTTTCGGCCAAGAGAAAAGTGAGAAGAGATTGTTCTTATTTCGATAGTGCATTGGTAACTTTTACATCAAAAGGTTTTGTGCACAATTTCGAATAAGGCTCACGCGAGTTTCGATCATTAGATTGAGAATTCAAAAGTGACCGGAACATTCTTCGTTATCTCTTGGAAGTGTTTTGTGACTAATGAAAAAGAAAAGATTTTGTTATCCATCCTCAGGTACACAATTCAAAGAAAGGGAGACCACGCTCCTAGGTGATTCACGTTCGTGATTGAATTGGAAGATCTTGCGGATTACCATCGACGCAATGTCAATCGGATCACGCGACAAAGGTATGATACTTTTGATTATATATGTTTAATTAATTAGAGGGTTAAGGTTCAAATTATGGAAAAAAAATTAAAATGTACTAAATCGCTTTTAGTCTCGCTTCCGCTGCGTTGACCGTATTTTTCCCTACATCATGTCTATCACCTCAAAAAGGCTCTATATGGGTTGAAACAAGCACCGAGTGCTTGGTATGAGCGCCTCACTCTTTATCTTGTTGACAATGGCTACTCTAGAGGTAGTGTTGACAAGATTTTGTTCATCAAGTTCACTAAAGATGAGCTATTCATAGCTCAAATTTATGTTGATGACATTGTATTTGGTTCCACCAACAACTTGAAAGTTCAACAATTTGTTGATGTCATGTCTCATGAATTTGAAATGAGCATGGTTAGTGAACTAAATTACTTCCTAGGCTTGCAAATCAAACAAATGCATGATGGGATCTTCATATCTCAAGTTAAATATGCTAAGAGCCTAATGAAGAAGTTTGGCCTTGAAAATGCCAAACATTGTGACGCACCCATGAGCACTGATCAGCGCAAACACGGTAGTTCTATAAACTACGGTAAATGATAGGACGGGCAAGTTTATCTGCAAGTGCACGGATCATTACGATCGCGTAGTAGCAAGTATGATTCGTTACACATGGAGATGGAATCCATTAACTGTATCTAGTTCTAGAGTTTATTAAAGCATGTAAATGGAATGCGGTGTGGTGTGTGTGTGTGTGTGTGTGTGTGTGTGTGTGTGGAGATGCAAACTAACTAGGATAGAAATGTAGCCGGCTGTCTTGGCTATCTAATTATTCTACTCCTAATTAAGTTAATCTATAACTAAAGGCAAGATACCCTATCTACGAAAATAAAGGTAGCTGGGAGATAAGCAAGATATGAAACACATATGGGATATCGGTTCACCAAACACAATATGCAATTTATGTCGATTGTTTAACATGTGAATCCAATTAATCTAGTAAATGGTTTGTTCTCTGGATTAGGAAATTACCGAAATCATGTCATCACTCTCTAATCGGAAGAGTGATTGTGTCTAGATTTAGACCCATTAAGCACAAGAACATATGAACCAAAGCTAAAGTGGCAAGTTATGCACACACAAGCTATTTCCATTCCATAGAGCTAATTAGCCAAGATTATGCAAGGAATGGTTATCCAAGCACAATCTCAACTCTCAATCACTCTAATCATTATAAACACATACATAGTAAATCATATACCAACATGCATAAACAAATAAGATAATTGATTAGAGTTACTCCTAATCATTTAGTTAATCTACTCTTAATCTCATCCATACATACATATCAATATATATTAATCCATACACATGAATATAATAATAAGAGATTAATCAATATACAACTAAGGAATGAATCAATACAAAATCAAATCAAAGAACAATACAAACATTTATTAACATATGTGTTGGTAACAAATATTCCCAAATGGGTTACACATCAATAGAAAATACAAAGAGATGAAAAGTAAAGAAATCACCCTTGAAGACAAGCCTCCAAAAGCTCTCCCTATCTATGAAACTCCTATGGCTTGACACACAAGCTCTCCTATCTCTGCATATCTACTCTCCATGGAAGGCTTTCTATGGAGGAAAATCCCACATGGAAGCTTGGAGTTGTTCTCTCTCTTTTGTTATGTTCAATCCAAGAAAAGGGGTTTCTTGGAGCAAAGTGGGGTGGTGCACACCTAGAAAGAGAGGCAAAGAGATGTACATATAGGATGGAAGTATGCCAATACATCACAGTCATGCAAGTATGCCAATACTTGGGATGCTTTCGGTTTATAAAACAACTAAACTCGAATGCTTCAGGCTAGAATTCGACTTGACTCTAATCTTCACTGGATTTCAGTCATATGTTCACTCAAAACCTAGACTATCACTCTTTATCAAACATATGCGAAATTGGAGTTTATGTATCGAAATCAAATATAACGCATATGAATATTTTCAAATAAAGCTCAATTTCTGAAAATGGATCTCATGGAAGGAATTGAAATACCATGAACGTGAAAAGAGCATGCATCAACTCATATTCCCATTATAGACTTCCTAAGAGATCAATTAGGCTTTCCCTAATTTGTATTGTGACCAAGGGTGATTTGTGGTGTATGGATTGACAGTTCTCACGGTGTGTTAAATATTAATCTAGGAGGAGGAGGGGGTGTGAATAGATTTTAATCGTTATTACCCAATTTTCGCATACATGTCAATTTTACGAAAATGCCCTTAACTAGTCTGAAAAGAATACTCGGTGTGTATAATATAAAGCTAAAAGGGGGGTGAATAGATTTTATCTAATTATTACCCAATTTTCGCATGCATGTCAATTTTACGAAAATACCCCTAGCAAGTCAAAAATACATACAAGTGTAATAAGATGCGGAAATAGTAAATGACAATTGATGTTTACGTGGAAAACCCAACCACTGGGAAAAACCACGGGCTGTTAAGTGCGCCACACTCGGACCTCGAAATCCACTATATGAAAAGACGGTTACACCCTCAAGTGATTCTCGGACTCTCACCCTAGATAACCTCAGGCTATGGACACTACCAATCGCCACTCTTGGTTCAATCCCCAGTGATATCCCCTGATACACTACTCTTGGCGTGAGCACCCTCTAATCTACCACGCGGGCCTTTTATAGCGGCTCTAGTCCAATTTGCTTGAGGCCTAAGCACACTTAGCCCCAAGACTTCAATCTCTCAAAAGAGATGCACAACCCTATGTGAATATGTATGAATATTCAATTAATGCAATAAGAGCTAGGGTACTCTAAATGCTTACCTAGGATTATAAGATGACAATATAATCATCCTAGATATCACATATAGCTATATGACATGGCATATAACTTTAGCTAAGTAAAGGATAACCAATCCTAGATACAAAGCTATCATATAAAACCCACAAACATTCAAAGGATTAACTAGTTGATTAAAAAACAATCTATCAACCTAGTTATCAATACATCACACAAGAATGTTCATGGCATAGCTTTTAGGCAATAATGACCTAATCAAATAAGCTATGAAAAATAATCTCAATCAATAAATGAGATCAATTAGCTAGATGGCATATGAACATTAAAGCCTAGCTAACAAATAATAACCCAATCAACACATAATCTCAATCTTATATGTAGAAATTAATCTAAACACATATAAGTAAAATATGAGATAAAATTGATAAGTAGAAACACTAATTATGTAAGATAAAAGTGTTCAACAAATCATACCATGTGTGTTGAAGAAGTCCCATGCATTAGCATATGCTAGATGATCCTAGATGATGCTTAGATGAAGATTTATGCATGTGGGAGTGGGTTTAGAGAGATAAAGATATGATCTTTAAGCTTTCTCTCTCAAGTCTCTATAAATATCTCTCTAGGGTTCTTATGATCAAAGACTTGTATTCTGAACCAGAGATAAGGATGTATTTATAGAGACCAAAAACAAGGCAGGTGAAAATACAATTTTGCCCTTGAAACGCACCGATCGGCGGTTTAATTCGGCGGCCAGGCCGCCGAATTGAACCGCCGAATGGCTCCCGAGTGAAACAGGGGAACTTCGGCGACTTCATTCGGAGATTTGGAAACCGCCGATCCCAACCGCCGTTTTGGACCCGAGAGATATATTTCAATCAGGTCTCATTCGGCGGTTTCGAATGGCGGCCAGGCCGCCGAACGTAACCGCCGATTCACCAAAAATGGTGAAACCAAGGAGAAGCCAAAGGCATCTCCACCGGCGATCATCGCGCAACACAAAGCACATTACCGTGCACGCGCGGACGTTTCCGAACATCCTTAGGGAAACGAATTACTCCACACTAAAAGCTAACATACATGAAGTGCAAGTGTGGGTATTGAATGCATCCTAATGCCTATCATGTCATGGCATTTCATATAAAAAGATGCAAACAATCTTATGCAAGAAGAGACATTGAATAAACAATAAAGCACAATGCACACAAAATATAAACACAACATTCAAGAATAAGAGTTATGCATGTTGTGTGTGTATGCAACTATATCTCTTCAAGCCAATGTAAGCACTAGATATATACCTTTGGTGCTTGTCCTCTTGAGGTCTTGGAAAGGGTCTTGATCTTCAACAAACACCTAGACTACCCTTACAACCAAACCCCAACATGTGGTTTGACCACGAAATAAGCCAATCTATTAATGGGAATCCTTACATAGTCAAATAGACATACAAGTGTAATATGGTGCGGAATGTAAATAACAGTTGATGTTTACGTGGAAACCCTCACAGGAAAAACCACGGGCTGATATGTGAGCCACACACGAACCTTGAATCCACTAAATGTGATAAAATTACAACCTAATCCCGAAAGTAATCATACACCTACCTAATCCCGGTATGAGTGAACCTAGTTCAAATGCTTGCGATCTAAGCAACCTAATCCCGGAAGCTACACACAAGACTTTAGTTCTGAATCAAGAGAATAACACCCTAAGTGAATATGTGAATATCTAAAATGTAACATAGAGCAAGGGACCCTATATGCTTATCTAAGATGATGATTTTGCAATAAAAACAATCCTAGATATTAAGAACTAAATGACATGTCAAATAGCTTAGATAAACATAGATTATAAAAACCTAGATATCTATCACAATACAACACTCAATCAATTCATCACAATCAATTCTCTATTCTTGTATCTAACATTTGATCAAACACATACAAGTAAATAAAGAGATGGCTTGATAGGAAAAATACTAAAATTAGATGAAGTTCGTAAAAATCTTACCAAGCAAGTTGTGATGATGTAAAACCACGCATGGATGCATGCTATATGGTCATGGATGATCCTATATGAACTTTGATGATCAAAGGAATGTCTTTGAGTGTTTAAAAGAGAGTTCTTGTGAATGTTTCTCTGGAAATGTGTTCTAAGGGAAAAATATGATTTTTGGACTCTTAAAAACGACCTAGTAATGAAATAGGCATATATATAGGATGCCTAATTGAAGTGGTGCTGTTTTGCCAATTTGCTAAACAAGCGCCGATTCTGCGCCGTTAATTCTGCAGCCACGGACCGTAGAAACAGGGCGCATAATTCAGTCAACTGAGTTGACTAACAACTCTGCGCCTCTTTCTGCGCCCTAGGCCGCCGAACAAGGGCGCCGATTTGAGACCTAACATTCTGGTCCCTTTTTGGCGGCCTTTTTTAAGGCCATTAAACGCCGAACCAAGAGCACCGATTTGGACCAGAAACAGAGCACTTCAAAATGCGCCCTTGTTATGCGGCCACCGACCGCTGAACAGGGCGCCGATTTGCTCTTTATCTTTCAGCCTAAAATCAAAACATATTAAGGCACAACAAGCTAGAGCAATCAATAATCAATGCTTGAAGAGATTTTCAAAGCAATAAGGTGCACAAATAAGAACACACAACATATAAATAAGAACAATGCATGAGATGTGAGTGTGTGTGTGCAACTAATCTCTTCAAGGCAAATTAAGCACATAGAAGTTTACCTTTGGTGCTTATCAAGATGAAGTCTTGAAAGAGCATGAACTTGAACACCAACATCTAAGCTACCCTTACAATGAACCATAATTGTGGTTTGTCCACGAAATAAGCCAATCAATAAATTAGACCTTACATGGATGTTATGGTAGGAATGGATAGATAAAGCTATTAATCATGCCAAAGTGTTTAAACGTTAAACTTTCAATATAATAATCTCTATGTATTTTTCATAATACAAATTAAGCGTCTAGGCTATAAACTTTAATTTCAAAATTTGCTAATTTTTTTGTACTCACATCTTTGAGTAACCTCACATTGAAGATTGAAGGCTTAAGTGTTTTTCATTCAAAACTTCTTTTTGAAAGCCCTATTTCTAGCATAATTTTTACACAGTTTGGAGCTCACAAATGACTTCTATTAAGCTATGCACATTAACATGATTAATAACTAGGGAATGGTTAAGTGTTTGAATTGTGGGTGATGTGTGTAGGTTTAGTGTTTGGTCTCAATTTAAGCAATGAAGTACACATATAGGGACATGGAAGTGTTTAGGCTATATTTGAAGTTTAGCACACACTATAACCCAAAATCATTTCTAAAAATCCATCTAGCAAGGGAATACGAATTACAACAAGCAGTCCACATATATGTTCTATGGCAATCAATGCAAAATTGATGTACAATGAGATCACTAAAAATTAAGAGAACAAAATTCGAAGAGTGTTTAATAAGTAGTAACAAAATACCCTCTCAAATAAAAACGCTTATAGGCACAAATTCTCACAAGGGTAGTCTCCACTATTCTCCTAAGCTAAACAAGAATAGAGTTTCATCTACCTCAACATTAAAAGATTGGCACTATACAAGCAAATTAATAGTGATGCAAAGATCATATCTAGCATGAATGATAGTCAAGATATAGACCTAAAAGCATACATGACATGTCTCTACCAACACGCACAAATATTATCTCAACAAAATGGACTTCAATTCAAAAAATTTCAATTTTGACCAATTTGTAGAGATTTGAAAATTATCATTGACAAAAACTAAAAAAAAAAACATCACGAAAGTTGTCCACACCCCCAAACCTAAACATAACATTATCCTCAACGTATCACAACGGAACCTTTTCCGTACATAATTTGGACAACGCTTAGCAAGATTCGGACATAAGAACAACAAAATCACAAAGACTAAAAACAACAAAACAAAATAAATCCTAAGATCTAAGCACAAAACAACTCGCACTCTTAGATCTAAATAAAATAATAATAATAATAATAAATAAAAATAAAAATTACAAAAATAAACAAGCAATGCATTTATATCCTTGAAGCTCATAGGTGGGAAACTTACCAACATACTACAACGACCCACAAGCACATTAAACTCAACACATGCATTCCACTTTAATTGAAGCACTCAAGCACAAAACTAAGTCTCAATTCAATCCTCACTAATCTAAACACAGAGGAGTTGATTGGAGAGACTTATTTTTGGGAAAGCAAAGTGTAAAGGATACCTCTTGTAGCGTGCGTCGCGGTCCATAGATTGTGCAGTCCATCCATTGTTGGGGCTCAGCGCGGGTTCATTCCCGTGGAATGAAGTCGTGGACGTTCCAGTGAGTTCGTTCCTTCTAGCTGGAGGGCTTGTTCTCGCGGATACAAAGTCACTGGTCTTCCCCATCAAGTCCCGCGGGTTCTTCTCTTCTACTCCGTTGGATCATTCCCGCGGATGGAAGTCACGGGCATTCCCAAAATTCCTGCTGCGAGTTCATGACCTTCTGGTCCGCGGGTTCTTTCCCGCGAACTTGTCTCTCTCAAGGTTTCCAGAGGAACTCGCGGCTTTGGGCGCGTGCATTAACCCACTGACTGAGGTCACGGAAGGTAGTTATTCTCATTTAAGTCCTCTTCCCTGATTCCAGACCTGGGAAACCAGCACAACATAAACAACTCAAACAAAATCAAACGCATTTGCTTGATACGAAAACAAAAAAAAAAAAAACAAACATAACAAACTACATCATTTGCTAAAACTAAATACATTTAACGAATAACCATTTCCCCAGTAGTGGCGCCAAAAACTTGATCGGCGCGAACGCGATAGTTCTATAAACTATGGTAAATGATAGGACGGACAAGTTTATCTGCAAGTGCACGAATCATTATGATCGCGTAGCAGTAAGTACAGTTCGTTCCACAGGGAGATGGAATCCGTTAACTGTATCTAGTTCTAGAGTTTATTAAAGCATGTAAATGTAATACGGTGTGGTATGTGTGTGTGTGGAGATGCAAACTAACTAGGATAGAAATGTAGCCGGGTGTCTTGGCTTTCTAATTAATCTACTCCTAATTAAGTTAATCTACTCCTAGAGGCAAGACACCCTAGCTACGAAAATAAAGGTGGCTGGGAGATAAGCAAGATATGAAACACAAATGGGATATCGGTTCACCAAACACAATATGCAATTTATATCGATTGTTTAACATGTGAATCCAATTAATCCAGTAAAGAGTTCGTTCTCTTGATTAGGGAATCACCGAAATCATGTCATCACTCTCCAATCGGAAGAGTGATTGTGTCTAGGTTTAGACCCATTAAGCACAAGAACATATGAACCAAAGCTAAAGTGGCAAGTCATGCACACACAAGCTATTTCCATTCCATAGAGCTAATTAGCCAAGATTATGCAAGGAATGGTTATCCAAGCACAATCTCAACTCTTAATCACTCTAATCATTCTAAACACATACATAGTAAATCATATACCAACATGCATAAACAAATGAGATAGTTGATTAGAGTTACTCCTAATCATTTAGTTAATCTACTCTGTAAGGATTCCCGTTGTTTTTAATTGGCTTATTTCGTGATCAAACCATATGTGGGGGTTCTTTGTAAGGGTAGCCTAGGTGTTTGTTGAAGATCAAGACCCTTTCCAAGACCTCAAAAGGACAAGCACCAAAGGTATATATCTAGTGCTTACATTGGCTTGAAGAGATATAGTTGCACACACACACACACATGCATAACTCTTATTCTTGTATGGTGTGTTTATATTTTGTGGCATTGTGCTTTATTGATTTATTCAATATCTCTTCTTGCATGTTGAATTGATTGCATCTTGTTATATGATAATGCCATGACATGTTAGGCATTAGGATGCATTCAATACCCCACTTGCACTTCATGTATGTTAGCGTTTAGTGTGGAGTAATTCGTTTCCCTAAGGATGTTCGGAAACGTCCGCGCGTGCACGGTAATATGCTTTGTTTTGCGCGATGATCGCCGATGGAGATGCCTTTGGCTTCTCCTTGGTTTCACCATTTTTGTGAATCGACGGTTACGTTCGGCGGCCTGGCCGCCGTTCGAAACCGCCGAATGAGACCTGATTGAAATATATCTCTCGGTCCAAAACGGCGGTTGGTATCAGCGGTTTTCCAAACCGCCGAATGAAGTCGCCGAAGTTCCCCTGTTCCACACGAGCCATTCGCGCGGTTCATTTCGGCGGCCTGGCCGCCGAATGAAACCGCCGATCGTGCGTTTCAAGGGCAAATTGAAACTTATTTTCACCTGCCCTGTTTTTGGTCTCTATAAATACATCCTTATCTCTGGTTCAGAATACAAGTCTTTAGAGATTATAAGAACCCTAGAGAGATATTTAGAGAGACTTGAGAGAGAAAGCTTAAAGATCATATCTTTATCTCTCTAAACCCTTCCCACATGCATAAATCTTCATCTAAGCATCATCTAGGATCATCTAGCATATGCTAATGCATGGGACTTCTTCAACACACATGGTATGATTTTGTTGAACACTTTTATCTTACATAATTAGTGTTTCTACTTATCAATTTTATCTCATATTTTACTTATATGTGTTTAGATGCTTTAATTTCTACATATAAGATTGAGATTATGTGTTGATTGGTTTTTATTTGTTAGCTAGGCTTTAATGTTCATATGCCATCTAGCTAATTGATCTCATTTATTGATTGAGATTATTGTTCATAGCTTATTTGATTAGGTCATTATTGCCTAAAAGCTATGCCATGAACATTCTTGTGTGATGTATTGATAACTAGGTTGATAGATTATTTTTAATCAACTAGTTAATCCTTTGAATGTTTTGTGGGTTTTATATGATAGCTTTGTATCTAGGATTGGTGATCCTTTACTTAGCTAAAGTTATATGCCATGTCATATAGCTATATGTGATATCTAGGATTGATTATATTGTCATCTTATAATCCTAGGTAAGCATTTAGAGTACCCTAGCTCTTATTGCATTAATTGAATATTCATACATATTCACATAGGGTTGTGCATCTCTTTTGAGAGATTGAAGTCTTGGGGCTAAGTGTGCTTAGGCCTCAAGCAAATTGGACTAGAGCCGCTATAAAAGGCCCGCGTGGTAGATTAGAGGGTGCTCACGCCAAGAGTAGTGTATCAGGGGATATCACTAGGGATTGAACCAAGAGTGGCGATTGGTAGTGTCCATAGCCTGAGTTATCTAGGTGAGGGTCCGAGAATCACTTGAGGGTGTAACCGTCTTTTCATATAGTGGATTTCGAGGTCCGAGTGTGGCGCACTTAACAGCCCGTGGTTTTTTCCCAGTGGTTGGGTTTTCCACGTATACATCAAGTGTCATTTACTATTTCCGCATCTTATTACACTTGTATGTTTTGTTGACTTGCTAGGGGTATTTTCGTAAATTGACATGCATGCGAAAATTGGTAATATTAGATAAACTCTATTCACCCCCCCTCTAGCTTTATATTGATGAACACACCTCGAGTATTTTGAGAACTTTCAATTGTATCAGAGCGGGTTCCTAGATATACTTAGGTGATCCTAGCTCAATATTTTGGTGTGTTTTGCATTTTGTATGATTATTGTTTTTGACATACATCTTGCATCAATCTTCTCATTTGCATTCATTCAACGCAAACACTATGAGTGATTTTAACATGAGAGAAGAAATGACTCCGATGAGGAATGTCCCTCTAAGGAGAGAGAGGAGACGAAGATGAAAGGCGTTGCTCACATCACCAAAGAGCTTCAAGCCCAAAAGCCTTCCTCAATCTTGGTCTAACCAACCAGAAGGCTATCTTCCCTCAACCTACGATCTTATAGGGAGTGCTCTTCAATCATGCAAGCTCAACCGAGCAAGCAACTTGTCTTGGTCATCATCAAAGGAGGAGAGATCCTATCCAACTACCAAGACAACCACAACGACAAGGGAAGCACTTTTGCATGCTCAAGGGAATGGTATAATTCCTAACCTTATCTCCTCTTGTCTTTTGTGTGGTATTGTTGGTCATGTTAGACCAAGTTGCTTGCATTACATTTAAATATGTAATCTTATATGCATGATTGAAAAGAAAAAGGCTAGAGCTAAGATGCATGTCCTTAAAAAGGAAGAAAATCATTTGCATGATTCTTTGCCATCTAGAACTCTAGAACCTATGACCACTAGGTATGTTATTGAGACACCTAAGTGGATTATAAAAGACGAACCCGCTTGCTACGAGACAAACATGTCTCAAATAGGTTCAACTAGGTCCTATGGACTTGGTAATGTCTCTTTAAACCACATGCCCTTCATTGAAGTGGTGTGGATATTGACCCCATATGGGGAACTTAAGCAAAGAGAGCTATTTTGCATCTAGTCACTTGCAAAAAATTTGAAATATCTTATGCTTCTCTTTTTGTTGCTTGAGTAGCTTGGTTACACTATGTATACATATTTTCTATTCAATATAAGTGTGATCAATGCTTGTATTGCAATCCATGTCATATTTATGTTCAAACATGCATTTTTGGACTAGGAGATATTTACATAGGATTTAATTTGAATGACCTATATGATCTCCATGACATGATGATTGCTAAAATGACATGCTAAAGCTATCTTGAAAAGCATGTTTTGATGATTGCATTTTTTAATGCAAAATAATGTGTGAAAAAGCTTATGAGACTCAAATGAAAAAGGATCTTGTATCCATTCAAGGATTTTACAATCCAAATGTCTCTCTTTCTTTATTGGTTGAACATGTCTACTATCATACGGATATCTCTTATCCGGAAAATCAAGTAGGGTGCAAAGTCGCTCATGACATGTTTAGCTTATAAAGTTGGATATAGTTGTTCTTAAATTGAAATCAATGAAAACCTATATCCTTGCTTCTCTCTTGACATTGGTGAAATTGGTTTGAATTCATATTGAAAACCTTTGTCATTTGCTTTGCCAAATACCATGATATTTTGGACTTAAATGCTACATGTCTTGTATGCAAAGCATTTTTTGATTCACACATTTTATTTAAATAAATCTCCTTGTTTCTCTCCAAAAATTTGAGATTGCATAAAGTGACTTATATTGATTATGCATATACTAGAATGCTACTAACTCTCTTTGCCTTGAGTGACCCGGTTGGGATTACTCCCTTGTCTATATCATGACAAAAAGGGGGAGTATGTTGTGGTAAGGGGAGTTGCAAATTGTAGTAGCAATTGTGCATGTTGGGGAGAATACTAATTGAGGGGGAGTAACCCTTGAGGGGGAGCATTTGCACATTCATACATTGCATGATGTTGTACTTAATTTTTAAATGCAAATGCTTGTTTTATCTCACTTGATTCATCTCACCTTTTCTTGTATAGAAAGTATAGAAATTGTGCTTTCAGGGATTGATTGTTCTACTTGAGATTGAAGACTTCAAGACTATTTATCTTATCTCTTGTAAAGTAGAAAATCATAAGTAGACCTGTAGTTTCTATTATGTTGTGAGGATCAATGTGAGTGGTGGTTTTGTCACGAATAGCCAAAGAGGGAGATTGTAAGGATTCCCATTATTGATTGGCTTATTTCGTGGTCAAACCACATGTTGGGTTTGGTGAATGTAAGGGTAGTCTAGGTGTTTGTTGAAGATCAAGACCCTTTCCAAGACCTCAAGAGGACAAGCACCAAAGGTATATATCTAGTGCTTACATTGGCTTGAAGAGATATAGTTGCACACACACACACAACATGCATAACTCTTATTCTTGTATGGTGTGTTTATATTTTGTGTGCATTGTGCTTTATTGATTTATTCAATATCTCTTCTTGCATGTTGAATTGATTGCATCTTGTTATATGATAATGCCATGACATGTTAGCATTAGGATGCATTCAATACCCACACTTGCACTTCATGTATGTTAGCGTTTAGTGTGGAGTAATTCGTTTCCCTAAGGATGTTCGGAAACGTCCGCGCGTGCACGGTAATGTGCTTTGTTTTGCGCGATGATCGCCGGTGGAGATGCCTTTGGCTTCTCCTTGGTTTCACCATTTTTGGTGAATCGGCGGTTACGTTCGGCGGCCTGGCCGCCGTTCGAAACCGCCGAATGAGACCTGATTGAAATATATCTCTCGGGTCCAAAACGGCGGTTGGATCGGCGGTTTCCAAACCGCCGAATGAGTCGCCGAAGTTCCCCTGTTCCACACGGGAGCCATTCGGCGGTTCAGTTCGGCGGCCTGGCCGCCGAATGAAACCGCCGATCGGTGCGTTTCAAGGGCAAAATTGTATTTTCACCTGCCCTGTTCTTTGGTCTCTATAAATACATCCTTATCTCTGGTTCAGAATACAAGTCTTTGATTATAAGAACCCTAGAGAGATATTTAGAGAGACTTGAGAGAGAAAGCTTAAAGATCATATCTTTATCTCTCTAAACCCATTCCCACATGCATAAATCTTCATCTAAGCATCATCTAGGATCATCTAGCATATGCTAATGCATGGGACTTTCTTCAACACACATGGTATGATTTGTTGAACACTTTTATCTTACATAATTAGTGTTTCTACTTATCAATTTTATCTCATATTTTACTTATATGTGTTTAGATTAATTTCTACATATAAGATTGAGATTATGTGTTGATTGGTTTTTTATTTGTTAGCTAGGCTTTAATGTTCATATGCCATCTAGCTAATTGATCTCATTTATTGATTGAGATTATTTGTTCATAGCTTATTTGATTAGGTCATTATTGCCTAAAAGTTATGCCATGAACATTCTTGTGTGATGTATTGATAACTAGGTTGATAGATTATTTTTTAATCAACTAGTTAATCCTTTGAATGTTTGTGGGTTTTTATATGATAGCTAGGTTTGTATCTAGGATTGGTGATCCTTTACTTAGCTAAAGTTATATGCCATGTCATATAGCTATATGTGATATCTAGGATTGATTATATTGTCATCTTATAATCCTAGGTAAGCATTTAGAGTACCCTAGCTCTTATTGCATTATTGAATATTCATACATATTCACATAGGGTTGTGCATCTCTTTTGAGAGATTGAAGTCTTGGGGCTAAGTGTGCTTAGGCCTCAAGCAAATTGGACTAGAGCCGCTGTAAAAGGCCCGCGTGGTAGATTAGAGGGTGCTCACGCCCAAGAGTAGTGTATCAGGGGATATCACTAGGGATTGAACCAAGAGTGGCGATTGGTAGTGTCCATAGCCTGAGGTTATCTAGGGTGAGGGTCCGAGAATCACTTGAGGGTGTAACCGTCTTTTCATATAGTGGATTTCGAGGTCCGAGTGTGGCGCACTTAACAGCCCGTGGTTTTTCCCAGTGGTTGGGTTTTCCACGTAAACATCAAGTGTCATTTACTATTTCCGCATCTTATTACACTTGTATGTATTATTGACTTGCTAGGGGTATTTTCGTAAAATTGACTTGCATGCGAAATTGGGTAATAATTAGATAAAATCTATTCACCCCCCCTCTAGCTTTATATTGATAAACACACCTCGAGTATTTTAAGAACTTTCATATGGTATCAGAGCACGGTTCCATACACATGAATATAATAATAAGAGATTAATCAATATACAACTAAGGAATGAATCAATACCAAATCAAATCAAAGAACAATACAAACATATATTAACATAAGTGTTGGTAACATATATTCCCAAATGGGTTACACATCAGTAGAAAATACAAAGAGATGAGAAGTAAAGAAATCACCCTTGAAGACAAGCCTCCAAAAGCTCTCCCTATCTGTGAAACTCCTTTGGCTTGACACACAAGCTCTCCTGTCTCTGCAAATCTACTCTCTATGGAAGCTTGGAGTTGCTCTCTCTCTTTTGTTATGTTAAATCCAAGAAAAGGGGTTTCTTGGAGCAAAATGGGGTGGTGCACACCTAGAAAGAGAGGCAAACAGGTGTATATATAGGATGGAAGTGTTTAAGGAAACAATGGGCATGAAAATACATCAATGTCCTCATAAGTCGGCCAGCTCGCGAGTTCAGAGCCCCTGCCTCACGAGTTTGTGCTCGCTGGTGGAAGCCGCAGTGCATTTTGGTGCTTTTCCTGCGAGTGCCATACCTTCTGGCTCGCGGAAAATTCTCATTGGTATGACGCATTGAAGAATCTACGGGTTTGGACGTTCTAGTTCGCTGGAAAGAAGGCGTAGAGGTAAGCTTGCAAGCATGGTTGGCCATGGAGTTTGGAGAGTTTGGAGGTCTTGGAAGAGAGGACAAACTTGTGCATGGGATGCCCAAAGTGGGTCCATCGTGATCGGAAGGAGATAGGGAGACGATCTGGGCAGAGATTACTGGAAAATGGTCAAAAATGGCCGAAGAAGAGTCGGGTCATCTCCGGGTCAAAACCGAGTCTCCGGGTCATCGCGTCGGGTCGATCGTGCTCGGTTAGAGGTTGAGGATGACCAGACGTCACACTGTGGTCAGTAACAGCGCCTAAAATGGTGACGTCCCACTAATGACATGGCAGCCTTCTACGCTTTGTGCGACAATTACATTTAGCACCCCTGATATGTCCCTTAATCACCGAATATTCAATATATTCTCCAGGTTTGCACTTTGACCCCTGATTCTCCACAATGACGTAATTGCCCCTGAATTTCCCTATTTTCTTTAGTTTAGGTTCAAACACCCACTCTGATGGATATTTACCTATATATATCTAAAACACACATTATATACAAAAATGTGCTCAGAAACGAACACAAAAGCTAGGAAATGGGAGCGCTAAATGTGAACATTTGAAGCGCGATCAAGCACAACCTTGAAACTTAGCAAAGATGCTAGTCGAAAGGATGTTGAGCAAAATTTATATCGTGGCATGATAGGTAGCTTGCTTTACTGGACCGCTAGTAGGCCCAATATTTGTTTTAGTGTGGGTGTTTGTGCTAGGTACCAAGCTAATCCCAAATAGTCTCACCTTGTTACGGTGAAGAGGGTCATTCGGTTTATGAATGGTATCTCAAATCATGGGATTTGGTACTCCTTTGACACTAATCCAAGTCTTGTTGGATTTAGTGATGCCGATTGGGCGGGAAATTATGATGATAGAAAGAGTACATCGGACGGTTGCTTCTTCCTTAGGAACAATTTGGTTTCTTGGTTTTGCAAGAAGAAAAACTCAATTTCCCTATCCACGACCGAGGCAGAATACATTACCGTCGGTAGTGCTTGCACTCAATTGATGTGGATGAAACAAATGCTAGCCGATTATGGCTTAGAGCAAGGTACTTTTACTTTATTTTGTGATAACTTGAGTGCCATTAACATTTCTAAAAATCCCGTCCAACATTCTAGGACAAAGCACATTGACATTAGATACCATTTCATAAAAGAGCTAGTTAAGAGCAAAACCATTACATTGGAACATATGAGAACAAATGACCAACTAGCGGACTTGTTTACAAAACCCTTAGACACTCTTAGATTTGGGAACCTTAGCAAGTCTATTGGGGTTTGTCACTTAGGTTGAAATGGTATGTTTTGACCCCATATGGGGAGCTCAAGCAAAGAGAGCAAAGTTGCATGATCATGCATTGTGCTACATTAATATATTTATGCCTCTTAGTTAATTGCTTGAGATGATTGGTTGTACATACTTATATGTATTTTCTTAATAAGTGTGCTACATTTCCTTGCTTGCAATCCATGCAATCCATGGCATACTTGCATGACTGTGATGTATTGGCATCCTAAGTATTCGCGGGTAGTTCGCGGTATCTGCACAGCGATTACTAAAATGGGCATAACTTTCTCTAGAAAACTCAAAATTACAATCCGTAAAAACTTCTGGAAATTAGACTTCTGGGGCTTTCTGAATATATGTAAACCAAATTATGGTTCGATTTGAGGGGAGAGATATGCCCCTTTGAAGTTGGATAATCTGCACACACTTTTTACAATTTTAGCCTTTTTTGCCACCAAATCTTACGTCTTGCCCAAAATGCACTAAATGCTTGTAATTGACTAGAAATGAGCCATTAGACACCAAAATACACTCAAAAACAAGCTAAAGTGAAAGTTCTCAAATACTCGAGGTGTGTTTATCAATATAAAGCTAGAGGGGGGTGAATAGATTTATCTAATTATTACCCAATTTTCGCATGCTTCAATTTTACGAAAACCCCTAGCAAGTCAAAAATACATACAAGTGTAATAAGATGCGGAAATAGTAAATGACACTCGATATATACGTGGAAAACCCAACCACTGGAAAAACCACGGGCTGTTAAGTGCGCCACACTCGGACCTCGAAATCCACTATATGAAAAGACGGTTACACCCTCAAGTGATTCTCGACCCTCACCCTAGATAACCTCAGGCTATGGACACTACCAATCGCCACTCTTGGTTCAATCCCTAGTGATATCCCCTGATACACTACTCTTGGCGTGAGCACCCTCTAATCTACCACGCGGGCCTTTATATAGCGGCTCTAGTCCAATTTGCTTGAGGCCTAAGCAACCTTAGCCCCAAGACTTCAATCTCTCAAAAGAGATGCACAACCCTATGTGAATATGTATAATATTCAATTAATGCAATAAGAGCTAGGGTACTCTAAATGCTTACCTAGGATTATAAGATGACAATATAATCAATCCTAGATATCACATATAGCTATATGACATGGCATATAACTTTAGCTAAGTAAAGGATAACCAATCCTAGATACAAAGCTATCATATAAAACCCACAACATTCAAAGGATTAACTATTGATTAAAAACAATCTATCAACCTAGTTATCAATACATCACACAAGATTGTTCATGGCATAGCTTTTAGGCAATAATGACCTAATCAAATAAGCTATGAAAATAATCTCAATTAACAATGAGATCAATTAGCTAGATGGCATATGAACATTAAAGCCTAGCTAACAAATAAAACCCAATCAACACATAATCTCATCTTATATGTAGAAATTAATCTAAACACATATAAGTAAAATATGAGATAAATTGATAAGTAGAAACACTAATTATGTAGATACAATGTTTTCAACAAATCATACCATGTGTGTTGAAGAAGTCCCATGCATTAGCATATGCTAGATGATCCTAGATGATGCTTAGATGAAGATTTATGCATGTGGGAATGGGTTTAGAGAGATAAAGATTATCTTTAAGCTTTCTCTCTCATCTCTCTAAATATCTCTCTAGGGTTCTTATAATCAAAGACTTGTGTTCTGACCAGAGATAAGGATGTATTATAGAGACCAAAAAACAGGCAGGTGAAAATACAATTTTGGCCCTTGAAACGCACCGTCCGTCGGTTTCATTCGGCGGCCAGCCGCCGAAATGAACCGCCGAATGGCTCCCGTGTGGAACAGGGGAACTTCGGTCGACTTCATTCGGCGGTTTGGAAACCGCCGATCCAACCGCCGTTTTGGACCCGAGAGATATATTTCAATCAGGTCTCATTCGGCGGTTCTAACGGCGGCGCAGCCGCCGAACGTAACCGCCGATTCCCAAAAATGGTGAACCAAGGAGAAGCCAAAGGCATCTCCACCGGCGATCATCGCGCAAACAAGCACATTACCGTGCACGCGCGGACGTTTCCGAACATCCTTAGGGAAACGAATTACTCCACACTAAATTAACATACATGAAGTGCATGTGGGTATTGAATGCATCCTAATGCCTAACATTCATGGCATTATCATATAACAAGATGCAATCAATTCACATGCAAGAAGAGATTGAATAAATCAATAAAGCACAATGCACCAAAATATAACACACCATACAAGAATAAGAGTTATGCATGTTGTGTGTGTGTGTGTGCAACTATATCTCTTCAAGCCATGTAAGCACTAGATATATACCTTTGGTGCTTGTCCTCTTGAGGTCTTGGAAAGGGTCTTGATCTTCAACAAACACCTAGACTACCCTTACACCCAAACCCCAACATGTGGTTTGACCACGAAATAAGCCAATCAATATGGGAATCCTTACCTAAAGGATACGGAATTGAGGGCCAAAATCATAACAATTTTGATTTGATCAAGTGACTACTTTAGTTTTTTTTCAGAAATGGTCGGCCAAGTAAGGCATTGTAAGGCCAATTCTCTGTATCCCCCACTACAAAGTCAAAGAGCACACAATTTCTGGCAAGGGACTCTCACTAATCTTCACACTGGCAACTTCATGGTCCCTGAAGATCTCACTTTACCTCCTCAAAACCCCGAAACCCAATGGGGTATGGAAAGGTTGTAGGTCTCTTCTCTCTAATCTCAGTTGATCACAGACTCCTGCACTTAGAATATTTGTCGAGCTTCTATTGTCATCAACACTCGGTGTACCTTCCTATACCCGATTCGGGTGGCTTATACCAACGCATCGTTAGGTTTGACATCTACTCCGTGCAAGTCAGCTTCTGTGAATATTATCAGGTCCCAACCTTCCTTAATTCTCTTCGATCGGGTTCCACAGAATTTACGTCAGGGTCTCTTCTCGCCTCCATGGCTTCCCCAATCTCCCTTATCCTTTGTTTGTTGTTATTTTCCTATTAAAGGTCCACCAAAGATGGTGTTTATTGCTCCATCTTCCTAGACCTTCTTTGGGCTTAGCTTTCTCCCTCGACTTTCTTCTTGCTAACTATCTTGACAGGTTTGATTGTCTTTCTGTCTTCTTTAGTACAATATCCTTCCGTGTCCTTCTCGGACAAGGGTCTCAATGTGATCCCTAAGCTTATAGCACTTGGAGGTTTTCAAGCCCATTTTTCCTTTGTGGAATCGACAATATTTGGTGGTATCTCTGTGGGCAAATTGAGATTGCCCATGAGGCTCTTTTGACAAACTCTTTTCCTCTAAGATTGGGAGGACGTCTTCCTCTCTTTGTCTTCAAAGTGGTATAGTGTGTAACTTCCCCATGGATCCGATCCTGGGTTTGGTCAATTTTTGAGAGTTCCGCATGCCTCCTGAG